>CM076982.1:19687400-20279900 GCA_039105355.1 Benthosema pterotum
TGGTTTCATGTTTACTCTCTCAAAGAGTTACATCTTGTTAACCAACTTTCCATCATTTATTTCTCATTCATTTCTCCAGCAGATTCAGCCAATAGAGTGGAGGTGAGGTGGAGTTCTGTTTTTAAACAAATTAGTTTACAAACACACAGTGTTTGTACACACTAAAGTTGCCTTTATTACCTTTAAAAAATGTTTGGGCTTTTGTGCCAAATTACAGTGAAGACAGGAAAGAGGGAGGGAAATGGGGTGAGACACACAGCAAATTTCGTCATGAACAGGACTCGAACACTCGACATGCTGTGTAGCATTGATTGGATGGCTATCGGATGCCCCAGGGGCGCTGTATCACCAATACAGAGTACACAACTACACAGCACCACACACCAATTGGGGTGATTTTTTTTAAAATTTGCATTCTGAAAAGTAACAGTTTTTGACATAATGAGGTTTCTACCCGGCAGATGGACTAATACCGTTTTTTGGCCGTGGGAACAATATTGGTGGTCGAACACACACGCGCACGCACGCACACACACACACACACACACATACACGCAGGCCTTTTCTTGTGGTCCGAGATACAATATCATTTCCTATCGATCTCTTTCCTTCCCTTGTTGAGGTTTTATTCCCTGATCCACTTTGCTTTCTCTCTCTCTCTCCCCACAAACCCTCTAATCTGTTCTTCTCTTTCATCCTCCCTCTGCTTTCTCCTTTTATTTACTGTATTTCTGCTTTGTGTTTTCTTTCCCCTCACCCTCACTTTGTCCAACTCCCATATCTTTCTCCAAGATAGTTCTTTTTCGCTTTTTTTACTGTCCGATTGCGCGCACAATTGACTGTGTGCAGGAAACCCAAACGTGCACAGAGGAAGTTTACCCTTCTGTATACCCTCTGGAATGCGACCAGATGACCAGGGGAGAGAGAAAAAAAAGAAAAATCTGGCCGCAAATGAGGTGTTAAGTGAAATAAACAATGCAGTGTGCACAGTGCTGAAAGACTTTAGCAGGGGACGTGTTTTTCTTTACAGGCCCCATGCAGAAGTGTGGTTGGGGGGCCTGGGTTACAAGCCCCCTCCCCAGTCCCCTGGACCCGCTGTGCACGCTGTGCAAACAACAGCAGTTTGACATGCAGGCTGCGCTATGTACCACATTCATCAGTTCAGAAATATGTGTCTCGGTCGACACTTTTCTGAGCCCCCGTTTTTTTTACCGCTCACAAAACTCCCCAGTTTTGACATTTGCAAGAGAAGTGACAGTATTGTGTACTGGAAGGCTTCCACTTGTATTTATGAAAGACATGGCTACGGGAACTGCACAAATCATCCCTTTGTGATTCTGAAGGGCTACTCAGCGATTTTCTTTTCTCTCCAAGAAAACTCTCGCCAGAGTTCTGGTCAATATTTGGCCTGAGTCAGTTGTGGTCGCACTTCCAACGTCTTTTGGAGCCATAATCATTTATTAAAGGCCGGCAGCAGTCAAGTTGACCTTCTGAGATGGTGCTGTTCCAAGCACAAAATTGCCAGTTCGCTTTTTGGCCCACGGTCACTTATGGCAATTACCACAGCTCATCTGTTATGTGTTTCAGCCTGCTTATCAGTGTAAACACATTGATTACTTTTTTTGGGCTACTTGTCAAGCAAATCTACAGTATATGGAAAATGACATGGCTGGACAGGGGCAGATCTAGGCATGGGCATGGGTGGGCATTGGCAATGCCCCCCTAAATGCCCTCTCTGCCCCACCAAACACGATGGCATGCAAAACAACCCAAGATATTTCAAGTTAAAGTGCCTATATTTAAAATGATTTGAAACACTACTACCGCTACTAACTAACTACAGTTGTGGCGCCACTAAACCAACAGCATTTCATCATTGAAAACAGAAAACTCTCTGAGTCAGACCTTTATCTTTATGCATGCTGCGTGCCTGTTGCAACTTCAACAACTGATGTTATTATTGATGCTTAATTGCCTAATAAAAGTTTTGTAACCAAAATGGTATGGGTGCGGCTTCATCGCCCGTAGCCCGAAGCGACACGGGCAATGAAGCCGCCCCCATACCACCCCCCCCCCAATTGGGAAATGTTACATCCGCCCCTGTGGCTGGAGATCAAGGACATAATTGAATGGTTTTCCTGAATCCTTCTGCAGTCAAGCTTTACTGATGATAACACTGCTTAAAATGTCTCCCATCCTCCGTATTTTGGTATAATTATCTTAGCAACCACTTCAGTGGAAAAATCGCTTACCCAAGCCTGAAAGTAAATAAGTGACATTGTAATGTGTTTTGCTGTGCCATCTCATTGCCGTGCAACATAAATCATTCGCTAGCCCACTGTAGCTGGGAGATTCCTTTAAGGGGCACTACTACCCCCTCCCTTATTTAGATATTATGTAGGTTTCACAACACAAACATTCAATGCCATTCAATGAATGGAGAGTTTACGTTGTATGTCTGAGCAAATCTGCTATTTTTGTCCTACACAAAGATTAAATTCCTGTTGACAATGAATGGATTGTATATCATAGCAAATTGACATGTTATTTCATGATGTACAGTACAATGATAGGAGCTCCCCTCACTTTACACAGGTTTTGGGAGTTTTGTTGTTTTTGTTGTTGTTTTTATACGAAAAAATCTTGGCCCAGTTGGAGCAAAGTTGCCTCCACAAAATTCCACGCAGGTGGATGGTAACAAAAGGGAAAACAAGCCCTAAACACAACCATAAGGTGCCCCCGAGTCGTTTATTTATCCAACAATTACGCAACATTTCGAGCAGGTTTTGGTCAGGGAACGTGAGACACTGCAGCAGAGCACAGCTCCAGTCCACAGCCTTCAGGCTGCTCAGGAGCAGCAGAACAACCTGCAACTCGTTTACGGATGTCTGACTGTCACAGCCAGTGTTGCAAACTGCCAAAACCCAAAATGCACTAGTGTGGCACTTCCAAAATACACTATTTATTCTGCATTTTAGCCACGAAGGACCACCATTCGATGACCACCAATTGGTGGTTCCAATGATAGAAATGCCATTAAATGGGGGTCCGTAGACTAATGCCTGGGAATCTCTGCTAGGGCTGTAAAAATATTCTCTTATGGGGGTCCCTGCATGTTTTCAAATGGGGGTCTGGATGCTATAATTACTGTCAATTTGGGGGTCCTTGACCTGGAAGAAAGTTTGGGAACCACTGAACACAGGTTCTCTTTTCCCATTTCCTGAAAAGTAACACGTTTTTGGGACATAACAGTAAAAGGTTTTCCGCCCGATAACGACTGACTGGAACTCAGAAGAGTTAATTTGGAGTCGCGCCAGACATCCTGTTGCTAGGCAGGTGTTTGTGTGTCAGGGAGTAATGTGGACGGCAGTAGTTGTTCCTGGGGGGACCGAAGAGGGTGCCGGACAACAGGCGGAGGAGAGTAGATGGTGGAAGCAAAGCAACAGCCCAGGGGAGTTATTTTAAGTTCTGTTATTGGATGGGATTTCAGTTAGGACTTCCAAGAAGAACCCAACAACGTTTGGAACTAAAGTTAATACACCTCTGTTAGTATACTACACAGCAGGGGCGGATCTAGGCATGGGCATGGGGGGGCAATGCCCCCCTAAATGCCCAGACTGTCCCACCAAACATGATGGCATGCAAAACAACCCAAGATATTTCAAATTAAACTGCTTATAACTAAAATGATTTGAAACGCTACTACTGCTACTAACTAACTACAGCTGTGGCACCACTAAACCAACAGCATTTTATCATTGAAAACAGAAAACTCTCTGACCTTTATGCATGCTGTGTGTGTATTGCAACTTCAACAACAACTGGTGTTATTATTGATGCTTTACTTGCCTAATAACTAGTCCTGTTACTGAAAATGGTATGGGTGCGACTGAAGCCACCCCATACCATTTTCTCCTGCCCCCCAATTGGGAAATGTTACATCCGCCCCTGCTACACACGCACGCATACCTGCTCGCCTGCATGCATGCGTGTGTGTGTGTGTGTACACATATGTACAGTATAAGCATGCAAGCACACACACACACACGTACACACACACACACACACACACACACGTACACACACACACACACACACACACACACACACACACACACACACACACACACACACACACACACACACACACACACACACACACACACACACACACACACACACACACACACACACACACACACACACACACACACACACAGCTTGCAACAACCCCTGTATTTGGTACTTCATGGTCAAGGTGAAAGTGAAGGTGTGTAATTAAAGGAGCGGATCATTTGGGGAGAGAGGGGAAGAAAAAGAAAAGAAAAGACAGCTGGTGTTATTCCAACATTATTATTTTTTTATGAACAGACCAGAATGTAGGTCAGTAGAGAGAGGAAGGACACTCTTTGCATTCCCACAAAAACCCCAGAATGGGAATATGATCCCTCAGTATCCCAACCAGAGCCTAAACTTGACTGAGAGGGCATTTCAGAGAGAGAGAGAGAGAGCTGAAGGGAGGCAAAATGAAAAAAGAAAAGAAAAAAAAAAGACTTGAGCTGAGAGACCCTTTGCTCGAGACCATATGGAAGGTATTACTTAAGAAAAAAAAAGTCAGCCTGCGCTTTTACATTTTTTGAATAACCCTCAATCTTTAGGGAAAACAAGTCCTTGGATCGGTCTGGTGCAGCTCAGCTGATGAGCAATCAGAAACTTCAGAAACAACGTAAAAAGGGAGTGAAAGAAGCCTGACTCTGGAACAACAACAGCAGACAGCTTAGAGGTTACATGTATTTGCTGTTCAGCCACAGTCACTCCACCATAGTGTTATTTTAGCACAGTGGTTCTCAACATTGGGTCCAGGCAGGGGCGGATGTAACATGGTATGGGTGCGGCTTCATCGCCCGTGGCGCGAAGCGACACGGGCGATGAAGCCGCATCCATACCATTTTCGAAACAGGATTTTTATTAGGCAAGTAAACATCAATAACAACATGAGTTGTTGTTGAAGTTGCAACAGACACGCAGCATGCGTAAAGATAAAGGTCTGACTCAGAGAGTTTTCTGTTTTCAACGATGAAATGAGTTGGGTTTAGTGGTGAGACAATGGTAGTTAGTTAGTAGCAGTAGTAGTGTCATTTTAAATATAAGAACTTTAATTTGAAATATATTGGGTTGTTTTACTATGCCATCGTATTTGATGAGGCAGTCAGGGCATTTAGGGCGGCAATAACAATTTAACACGTTTTGGTGTTTTAGCTGTTGAAAAATAGCAAGCTCTACAAGCTCATATCGCGCCAGGACACAAAGGACACAATGGGTTAATATATTTATGGTTTTGCACACTAATTAACGTTCCAACTTTGGAACTCCTGTCCTGGACTCCTGGACTAAAAAAAAAAGGAACTGAACCAGTTCCCAGTCGGTGGAAAAGAGGCCTGAGAGAGTGCTTCTATTTGTACACTTATGGGGGATCCTTGAAATAAAAAATACTGTCAACGATGAAATCCATCGGCAAATGAAGTGGAGTACGTAGTCCTGTTGAGACTGTCTGGGGAGAGAGTTGGCTCAGAATATGGAAGATGCCGCTGGCGTGTCTCGCATTCGCTGGCACACTGCCGTCGTGGATATCATTTAATGCTGCTGTTTTCCACTTTGTGTTTTGGGTTCCTTTATGCCCAGACAAACTCGAGTGTTTGCCTGCGTTTTGGCGAGCGAACAAGCGAAGGTCGCTCACTCAGTCACTGTGCACATTACCTTTCATCACCCCCTGACTCAAGGGATTGGATGATAAATATAATCGGTATCAGCAACAGTATAGCAAAGTGCTTAACATCTCGCAACCTACGACATTGGCAAGATATTTGTGGTGAACAAGACTGAATCTTTCCAAATAGTCTGAAGGCTACTGGTGTTAATATATACAAAGAGAAACGTCTCAGAAGGTATCAGTTTTACACTTTCCAACACTTGCCTTTTGCAATTCAAGGGTAAAAAACACTGCCTTTGAGAGAGAATGCCGTCTCCAAACAGGGCCGGATCTAGGGGGGGGGCAATGGTTTTGAAGGTAATATCAGTGGATTTCATCAGTGGTCCAGGGACCACCAGTGGTTGAGAGAGGTCGTCCAGGTGGTCCCCAGCTAAATGGTGGAGAGTTGGTTAACCAGATGTAACTCTTTGAGAGCGTAAACATGAAACCAAATTTTACATGAGTTCAAATATTCATCATGTGAATTAGCCCAGGTTTCCAAAACTGCTCTGATCAGAGCTCCTCTCTCTTGTTGACCCAAGCCCAGTTGTAACTCCTGTCTGTATGTAGGGTCTGCAGTGGTTACAACTCCATATTAAGCGCTGTGCTTCTCTGCCTCTTCTTCCCTGTGTTGTGTATGTTAGGTGTGGGACACGGAACTGGAGCGTACGGCAGAGGAGTGGGCTGAGACCTGCCTGTGGGAGCACGGCCCGGCTAGCCTTCTGCCCCAGATCGGACAGAACCTGGGGGCCCATTGGGGAAGGTAAGTAAAGTCATTGTAGCCTCACTACTGTATGCCACTCATCTGTTAGCCAAACCAGCTATACTCAACCAGGGGCGGCTCTAGGGATAGGGCGGGCAATGCTCCGCTAAATGCCCTGACTGCCCCACCAAACATGATGGCATGCAAACAAACCCAAATTTCAAATATATGTTGATGTTATTATTGATGCTTTACTTGACTAATATAAGTCCTGTAACTGAAAATATTGCCCACGCCGCTTCCCATATCATTTTCCCTTGCCCTCCCAATTGGGAATTGTTACATCCGCCCCTGTTCGTGGTCCCCCACAAGTCGTTTTCCTTCAAATAAATGGCAAATCACTAAGGTTGGGTTGCCAATTTAATCGGGTTTAATGGTAACCACAAGGTTGCAGGGTCGAACCTGAGCTCTCCCAGAGTTAGGGTTGATGTGTCCCTAAGCAAGACACTTAGGGCTCCATTTCTGTTAACGCTAAACCCCTTATCCCTTAACTTCTTACTATTAAAAAAAAGTTATTACTATAAAAAAAAACATTTTTCAGTAGTTCAAATGTCCAGTCTACAAGCTCACAACATGTTAATAGATTGACATGTTGAAATATTCCAAAAGGTTTTTTCAAAATGGTAAAAACAAAATAAGGGATTTGGGATAAGGGGTTTAGCATGTAATGAAAATGGAGCCCTTAACCTCCAATTGCTCCCAATGGTCAGGTGCTGGTCAGTACCTTCATGGTTTCTTCCGCCATGTTGTGTGAATGGGATCTAAAATGTATGTAAAGCGCCTTGGATAAAGATGATATAACTGCATCATTTATTTATTTATAATCCAATCTGGAGGGAGAACTCATACAGGATACAGAATAAACAAGTGCAATTGGAAGTAATGACACATCGCAATAAGCAGACACCTTTTAAACTGGAACACAGTTGGTGGTGTGTGGGTGGGGGTCCCGTTACTGAACAAAATTATTCAACAATTACTTATGTATATTAGAATATAGAACACTCATCTGACCACATCTTACGTGCTCAGATGGGTGGTCTGGGAACGGCTTTGAGATCTGAGAAAAAAAAAGTTGAGAACCACTGATTTAAACGCAGCTCTTGATTTCACTTGTAGTAGGTAGGTCTTTGAACCGTCCACAGCCCACCTCTGAGACACAGAAGAAATGGTGCCACTGCCATCTTATAATGAGCAACACTGAGAACCAATTATATTTATATGAAGAAGTGGATGACATTTAAGCTCTTGAGAGTGTCAAGAGTTTTATGCTTTACCAAAAAGTATTAATCTACACCTGCATACAGTTTCTGGAATGTGCCTTCAGAAGAGAAGCTGAGAGCTATTAGCCGATCGCTTTAATACATAATGCAACGACGTCCCTGAATTCTATTCCGCTAAATATTTTTGAAGCATCCTAATCATATAAAGACTGTGCTTGCTTCCTCATTATTTGCAGGTATCGTCCCCCAACGTTCCACGTGCAAGCGTGGTACGATGAGGTGAAGGACTACTCCTATCCCTATCCTCAGGAGTGTAACCCCTACTGCCCACTGAGATGCTCTGGCCCAGTCTGCACTCATTACACACAGGTACAGTACCAAGGCTACAGGGTGCAGACTGTACCATTTCATGAGGTGCAGGGGGAAGTACAGCATGAGATATGGGCAAACTTTCTTTATGTTGCCCTCATTTCTATCGTCGCTGTTGAGCCAGAACCTCAAAACCAGCAGGAACAGGAAAAACCTTTGTGGTCTAATGGATCCATTTTCATAGCTGTTATTCAGTCACATGTTCTTAAAGCTGAACTCCACCCATTTTCAACATTTTAATATTTCATTAATATACCCTAGGGATGTTGTGTGGACATGATAAAGAAAAGTTCCCCCAATTCTGTATTTCCTAAAAATGGAGGTCTGAAAAAATCATTAACATGGTGAAATACATCTGATGACATCATCAAGATGTATTTCACCTTCTTAATGATTTTTCTTTCACATCCCTTTTTCCTGAGAGGGTCCATTTGGTTCACATTTGTACCCTCTCAGGAATTTTTTGAAAATGGGTGGAATTCCCCTTTAATTGCACTTCTATTGGAAAATAATAAAAAGATTTTTCATTTTTCGATAGCTTTTCGAAGCATACTAAATAATGTGCACATGTGAAGTTGGCCGTTGATTTTGTCTTTGATATGTATTGTGAATGTTGTGCCTTTTCTCTGTGTTCTCCTGTCCTCACACAGCTGGTATGGGCCACTAGCAGTCGTGTGGGCTGTGCCATCAACCTGTGCTACAATATGAATGTCTGGGGGCAAATTTGGGCCAAGGCTGTCTATCTAGTGTGCAACTACTCACCCAAGTAAGTGGAGTTTGCCTCTGTCGTGTCATGGTGATGTTTAAGTGTGAGAGTATCATTGTTGTGCGTCTCTCCCAGCCGTTTTGCCCATTCGTTAACTGAATTCTACCGAGGTGGGGTCCAAATCCCAATTAGCTTGGCGAAAAACTCAGTATGCTCAGTATGGTCTAGCAAGGCTTAGATAGGCAGTTGCTGTGGTCGTGAATGTGCAAATCTTTAAACAGTCAGAAAGGCAAACATTTAACAGAGACAGTTTCGACAACTCGTATGTAACTCCAGCTCAGTTACGAGGAAAACGAAATCACAACAATTTACGTCTGTTTTTTGTCGTGACATACAATTCAACCAATGAATACTTTACAGCTTCATAGTTCATATGTTTTCTGCAAAACTCACGTTCTGTTCTGTATTAACTCTTGAACCTTGACCTGAACAGGGGCAACTGGTGGGGCTATGCACCTTACAAACATGGGACCCCATGCTCCGCCTGCCCACCTAGCTATGGAGGAGGCTGCAAGGACAACCTCTGCTACAAAGGTACAGCCCCAAACCCCCACCCTATTGAGTATTGGGCTACAACTTCACAGTCTCTTCTAAGGCAGGGGTGGGCAATTATTTTTCTCAAGGGGCCAAATGAGATACATAAAATATTGTGGAGGGCCAAGACTAAAGGCTGAACTAAAGTCTGCGTAATATTAATTTAATTTCAAGATAAAAGTAAGACCAACCATTTTGACACCAGGGCCCACTATTTATTCAGTATTTGAGCCACGGACCACCATTTGATGACATTTTAGCCCCACAGATCCCAAAACTTTCTTCAAGATTTATTTTGTTTTTGTCCACAATTTCAGGCAGGATTTGGGAAACGAAACGGGATAACAAAAGTGACCGTTCTCTTACATTCTCTGATTGAATGTGTAGACCTTGGGCTAATCCAGATGATTATTTTAACTCTTGAGTGTAAAAATGAAACCAAATGGACACGCAAGGGTCCATTTGGTTTCATTTATACACTCTCAAAGAGTTACATCTGGTGAACCAACTTTCCATATTTAACTGGAACTCTCTCAAGGACCACTGGTGGTCCCCGGGCCGGTCAGAGTCAGCCAAAGGGCCTCATTTGCCCCTCGGGCCGCATAATGCCCAGGTATGTTCTAAGGAATCATTGCATTGGTTACTTTTTTGTTTTCCTTGCTCGTTTCTTTTATTTATTTTTTTGCTCAATGCCTCTATTGATATTGTTCAGTGAAGAGAGACAAGAAAGAGAGACAGAAGAGAATTGAACATGCAACACACCACCAGGCCAATCAACTCGACTCGCATATAAACATTTCGATTTCTGTACATTTCTGAAACTCAATTATGTTTTATAATTGCTCAGTACAATTAAATGTTACACCTCAAAGTAATTTTACACAAGTTCCCCAGGCCTAGGTCTACTGTACACTATAGCAACTTTTCTGATTTCACTCTACAATAGCTATATGTTCACTCACTGACATTAGATGATATACAGATTGTGTAGAGCTGCTATTGTCTGCAAGAGTTTCCACAGATGCCATCAAGGTAGGCATTAAGTAACAGTTATACTGCTGTAGTATACTGTAGTACAAATGTGTGCATGTGTGCATTATGTGTGCATTATCTACATGTGTGACCATTAATGACAGTGACTCCTAGATCAGCAGTTAACTTCAAGGACCCGAGTTACTCTTGAGTTCTCTCAGATACCATTTGGAACCCTGTCAAAGGAACCACAAGGGTCCCATGGCTGGAACCCACTTTGACAACCACTGCTTGAGTTTAGATATAAACGTTCAGAAAACAGCCTAGTGTAACAGCACTTTCCCTACGTTTCCTTGAAGATGATGGCTCCAACCCGCCTCCAGAGGAAACAGAGGAAAACAACTTCATTGAACCGGAGGCCCCCCGCACACCGCAGAAGCCCAGACCTCGGGCCCCAAAGCCTGACAAACCCGAGCCCCCCAGTCTCCCCGCCGCCGCCCGCCCAGTAGCCCCCACGGAGGACCTGGAGAAGAACGAAGTGGTCAACACACAGCAGATGTGTAAGCTGCCATTTAACTGTTTATTCTGGCTCCGGTTTCATCTAAAAATGGGGGCGCGTATGATTTGGTTTGGGGGTTTCGTGCAGACACAGGGGGGCACTCGGTTGTACTATGATGTGGGGAAAGTATTTTTTAAACATTTTTAACCAGGTCAAAATAAAATAAAACTGGAAAAAGTGCCCCTCTGGGCCCAGATCTCCACGAGGATTGGATAAATTCTGAAGGACTAACAGAAACTCACATAAATGAGCCTCCTGGTGGCTCTCGAAAGGGCAGAATTGAAAATTTCTGTTTTTCCTTGGGCTGTAGGGTGTGTGCATACAAAGATTGGTACAGTAAAGGTGCGATTTGAAAAATGGCAAGTGGAATTTCTTCCTCAGTCTTGTGGAAATAGGTGTGCACACTTCACTGCACTTCTTTCACTGCAACCGGACAAAGCGTTTTGTACAAAACGGGTCACTTGTGAAAACTTTGGAAGCTAATCATAGCCAATCACGTTGTAATATTAATGAGAAATGAAACAAACCTGTTGTGATCACATGACTATACAGATCATTTGTACCGATTTGCATGGAATTTGGATAATAGCTGAAGGTGTAATATAAAAAAAAAAAAGTCTTTTACATCAGCCCGTCCACTGGTGGCACTATAAGAGAAGATGTGGAAAAAATCCAGACAGTCTTTTCTTTGGTCTCTAGGGAGTGTGCATACAATGTTTTACACGCGCACACACACATGTGCATGCATGCGCACACATGCGCGCACGCACACACGAACAGACTGCAAAACATAGTCCTCCTCATGCCTTCGGTCTGATGGAGACAAAACGCGTTTGGGAATAACTCTCCTTATTGTTGATTAAGCAAATCATTGCTTTCGGGGGGAAACATTACTTTCCAGGAAATGGAAAGAACTGTGTGTCCCAAAGGATCCAATATAGTAAATTAAGTCAAAAGCTTTTGTTACGACTTTTCAATTTCAAGATTTATAAAACCCACAGACAGACATCACATTGGTCATCTTTAAGAACAGTACAGATCTACAAGCCCAGAACACTCGATGCCTTGTGATCAAAACACAGCAACCAACAGCAACAAAATATGAATAAGTGAAAATAGAGGACTAGAACAGTTAGTTTCAAATCACCTCGATTGCCTCTGACTGCACTATTGCAAGTAATACGCTGCACGCCTTACTTGCACGTATTATATATTTTACGTCAGGCATACCCATATATTAAGTGTCACACAAACTTTTACATAGTAATTGGAAAAATGGGTACATGTGAACTCTTGAAAGTGGGACCTTTCTTACTGTACAAGCCACTTTACAAAAAATACTATGGATTTTATATAATTTTTGTATGTCACAATTCTTACAAATTACAAAATTATGTGCATCACTTTACAAAAAAATACTATGAACCTTACATTAACTTTATTCTCTTATATGATTGTATGAATGAAAGGTACCACTTTCAAGAGTTTGTATATATATTTTTTTTTCTATATATATATATATATATATATATATATATATATATATATATATATATATATATATATATTTTTTTTTTTTTTCTTCTTTATGGGGATGCATGCCCAAATATGGCTTGTGTGACACACGCATGTGTGATGTGTGTGGACGAACAGACAGGCAGACATTTAATCCTGGCTTACTACTGTGTGTGTACGCACGCTTTTGTCTGGTTGTGAAGGGGTGGGTGTGGGGTGGGGTGTGGGGTGGCTGTGGTTTTTAAATGGCTTCCTCTCTCCAGTGCATGGGGTCTGTGCTTGTAAGCTGAGACACTGTCTGTAGTAGTAGTAATGCTGACCACCCTGGAACCATGCTCCAAGGAATTCCTCCCCATTGCCTCTTCAAGCATCGCAAGAATATATTCTTCAGCTGGATTTCACACAAAACTCTAGGACAGGGAGGGATTTTCAAGCATTTTCACAGATCACAAAAATGTTCTTTCTTTATAGGCCACAGACGGATGCCCGGTTTCAAATCATTCTGTCCAAATATGTCAGTGTCAAAATGTGGTCATGGCCCTGAGGACAGAGCTTTTTTTCAAAAATATATTACTATTTAATTAATTCATTTATAATCGGTTGCGATTACTGAATGATTATTAGTACGGTGACCGAAGGTTGCAGTTAGCTATGGAATCAGGCACTTTTCGTCACTCAGCATTTCCCCATATATTGCACCCAGGTGTCATGACATTGTGACATCATCAGGGATGATAGTAAATCATATAGTATGATAATCTAACCCGCTTTGCAATTATGCTCATAGGATCCCTAATGTCATCAATGTTAGTACATGGAACCTGTTCTGTCATTACATATGTTGATCCGTCCCCAGTGTTGTAAACCAGGGGTTTTCAACAGGTGGTCCGGGGACCACCAGTGGTCCTTGAGAGGGCTCCAGGGGGTCCTCAGCTAAGTTGGTTAACCAGATGTAACTCTTGAGGACATAAAAATGAAACCAAATGGACCCGCAAGGGTCCATTTGGTTTCATTTTTACACTCTCAAGAGTTAAAATATTCATCATCTTAATTAGCCCAAGTCTACACAACTAGAAGATTGATGGTCATTTTGGTCTGTATGTTTTGCCAGTTTTGTTTCCCAAATCCAGCCTGTTATTGTGGACAAAAGCGAAAGAAATCATTAGTTTTGGGGTCTGTGGGACAAAAAAGTTCTCAAATGGTAGTCTCAAATGCTGAATAAATGGTGGGCCCTGGCATCAAAAAGTTTGAAAACCACTATTGTAAACGACAAGTGAAAAAAACATATTTTTGCCCCCAAAAAATATTTTAGATGTGAGAGAAGTGGGGGGAATCGTCCCACCACTACACCCCTGTCCGTCCCCATTCGTCCTTCCTCTTCAATGTCTCCCTTTTGACGGATACCTGTCCTTTTATTAAACTCTAGTCTGGCCTGCCCCCAAGTTATTACTGCAGCCAGTGGAAACGTTGCCCTCAGGCGTTTTACTTGTAATAAGAGTGAAAATAGATACAATCTTCAACGGCTCACACTGTCGCCACTGTACAGCGTATAATACAGGGCTTAAATGGTTAATCAGACTAATCGATAAGACAAATCTATTAAGGGTGAGAAGTGACCTCGCCCTTTAGGGCAAGTAGGTGGTGGTGATATGAATAGATAATGAATTAGTCCCTGCATGGTACATTATTGAAGACACAGCTGGAGGGCTTGTCCGAGAACGACCTAGAGAGAGAGAATTATAGTGACATTAAAACAGTGTTTCTTTTTCATTTCAAGGACCCACGCTTTGGCATGCATAATTAGATCACGGACGAAACCCCATTCCATGCCATTTTCTATATCTGGGACCACAATTAATTGACACTATAAAAACCCAACTCTGAGAGTGTACAAATGGAACCAAATGGAACCCATTAATTTCTGGAGGCAAGCTGGAGGACTTGTCCAGACAGGCGCCCTTTTATGGCAGTTTTGAAGGAGGCTAAGGGAGTCACTTTCTTGATGGCTGGTGGTAGCGGGCATGCCACATTTTCCTGGCACAACAGTAGAATTAATTCATCCCCATGTTTGTGCCGAAATCTAGGGGGAACGAGAACAGTGGAGCTCCTTCTCGCGTTTTTGCCCGTGGGCGTTTCTCACTCACTAGTGATTTTTTATGTTCGTAATGTCGTTTCCTATACAGTTACTCAGTCTCAAAGGGTGTGTTTGTATGTTTACAGCTCAGCTCATGTCCTGCGACACCAAACTACGGGATCAGTGCAAAGGGACTCCATGTAACAGGTACAATGTTCCTGAAGTGAAATACAATTTACCAGTTAGGCTTACAGTACACTTTAACAGCGGGCGATGAGCGGGGTTGACGCTTGAATTTGATTGGCTGTTGCCAAAATCACCCAAGCATCACCCCAAAACATCAATTATATTTATCTTTACGGCCAATGTTGCTCTGCCCACTTTTCGGCCATTGTTGGTTCGCCTGAGACAAATAACGGACTTCTGGAAACATCTGTCTATCTAAAACGTACTGTTACGTAAAGGTAATCACACATAGATCAAATGCAGAGAATCAGTGTAGTCAGTGCCTCACTAAACTAGGATCACAGGTAAACCAATACACCTAGCATCTGGTTAAATAACATGCTATATAAATTACAGATACCTATTCACTTACAAGTTATCTTTACAGAATGCTGACAGTGTTTGATATATTTTTTTATTATGCGATTGCTTATCTCTAGGTATGAGTGCCCAGCTGGATGTCTGGACTCTACAGGGAAAGTAGTTGGAACAGTATACTATGAAATGGTAAGAGAACTTTAGCAAAAGCTCTGCTAATGTACATTTTCTTTTAGAGAAATAAAGTTATTATAAGTTATTTTAAAGCTTGGTTGTATTTATCATCCCTGCTCTTCCATTGGCATTTTAGATCCTCTGTCCAGGTTAGACACATCCTTTGACATTGATCCTGTCTATGCTTGACATAAATGTTGACCTGAAGTTTAAAATTGTGTTTATCCTCTGAACAAGTATGTAGTCTCTATTAGTTCATTAGTGAAGAACCAGCACTTGCTCAGGATACGATTGTTTTTTTGTAAAGACAGAGAAGTTAGGGCGGCAGTTCTGCAGCTTTCATTTCCACAACCCCCATTTTAGAGCTCATCAGTGATAATTTGGCTCCTAAATATCAATTCTTTAGCTATGGACACCCTGAAATCCCCTCAACGAACCCCTGGGGCTACCTCCAGGACCCCACTTTGAGAACCACTGAGTTTTTAAGCCATCAACGTCAATGGGTTACATTGTCAGATGTGAGTCCTGATGGAAACCAGATGATGTTGTCTCTAAACTTTGAGGTGTTTTCCCCCTTCGACTTCCTCTCTCGGCAGCAATCCAGTGTGTGTAGAGCTGGCCTACATGCAGGGGTGATAGACAACGATGGAGGCTGGATGGATGTAACAAGACAAGGAAGAAAGGAGTACTTCATCAAGTCCTACAAGAACGGTGTCCAGTCACTAGGGTAAAGAGTCTGATATGGCAAAAAGCTGTGGGATCAGATTCGTGCTGATGTACAAGCCGCTGCCCTGTCCACCTGAACTCCACTATCCTCATGCATTGTGTATCCAAATTCATATAGAACATTAACAAAACTTCACTATATAGACCTACAGATCTCATAGAACGGCTATTTTTGATGCATAGATTGGTGTCAGTTGGGAGAAACAGGTCCAAATACAGAGCCAAATCAGGTCCATTTTGAGTATTCAAGTGATTAAGACAAATAGTTTGAAACTCAATGTAACTTATGAATTATATTACTTAGAATAGCCCAAAATAGACAATCTACAAGATTGTGTATTGGCTATTGTGTTGAGAGGGCAAAGCGTTCCAAGTACAAAGCCAACGTATGTCATGTTTAGAGGAAGTGGTTAAAAGAAATCGATTAAAAGCCCAACATAACCATAACAATTGTACGATTCTCTTCACAGAAAATATCAGAGTGCAAATTCCTTCATCGTTTCCAGAGTAACAGGTCCGTCTAGCAACTCAGACACTTTTGGCATGCAGTGCACAAGTGTATATTTATACGTGTAATATTATGTGCGGTATTGGCTGATGTATGCCATACTCTATGCTTTCCTTGCAGTGAAAGCCATCATGTGTGAAACGACAGTCGCCCAACTGTGTCCATATGAAAAACCTGTAAAACACTGCCCACGGTAAGATCCCCCACAGCCCTCCTCTGACGCTACCTATGTGAACTTCAGTTAACCTCTTTATACCACACTTACATATCGTCGCCGCCGGTTGGAAAGATATTTAGTCATAAGCTATAAATATTTTATAAAACCCACAGTACACACACTTAACAACTTTCACTTGGAAAATGAGCTGGTAGGCTACTTTCTGCTATGTTTCACTCTTATACTACAAAGTAGGGAGAAAATCTAATGCATAAATTCACAAAAAATTGAAACATGAAGATACAAGGTTTCTACCCACTAGCAACCAGATCTTTTGTTCGTGTCTTTCCAGACTTTACTGCCCGAGAAACTGTTTGGAAGAGAACCCTCGCATATCCAGGGTGATTGGAACCGGCATATACTCTGATGTAAGTCAACATATGCATGTTAGACCTGAGTGTGCATGTGTTGATTTGGGGTTGGTAAGCCTGCATGCAGTGGTCTAATAACCAGGGGTGTAGTGGAGGGGGGACGGCACTTCTCACATCAAAAATATTTTTGGGGCAAAAGTAGGCCTATGTTTTTTATCTTTTATCGATACAATTAGGCGTTGTAAACAATCTTTCTCAATATGCTATACTTTTAATAACGTGTGTGTGTGTCGTGCAGGTGCACGCAAATGCGCATGCAAATGCAAGTGTGCAAGCACGTGTCTTAAAGGAGAATTCCACTCATTTTCAATATCATTAATAATAACTTAAAGATGTTGTGAGGACATGATAAAAAAGGTTCCCCCCAATCTGTGTTTCCTACAAATGGAGGTCTGAAAAAAAAAATCATTAGCATGGTGTAATACATCTTGATGACATCAAGGTGTGTTTCACCATGTTAATGAGTCTCCTTTTTTTCTCAGAGTGTACAAATGGAACCAAATGGACCTGCTAGGTCCAATAGGCTAAAAAAAATGAAAATGGGAGGCGTCCCCCCACTTCTAAAAGTCCCACTACAACACTGCTAATAACTAAAGTTATACTTACTATAACTAAAGTACATTTACTCAATTACGGTAATTAGATTTCTATGGTAAAGGCGCGGCCACTGCTCTTCATTGCCCCCTCCGGGCAGCACATTGCTTTTTGGCACAGAGCCCTGGGCACTTCAAGCTGACAATAATTCAACTTTTGGAGAGGACGCCGAGTTTTGGATGGGCCCTCACTCCTCATTGTGTCTGACAGTCTGGAAATTTACGACCCAACGTTGAATCGTTAACCGCAGCCCTGAGAAGACCATGTACGTTGTATCGATGCTGTGTTAATAGAGCAAGTGGCAGGACCTTTGAGCAGTGAGCACCTCAGGGGTTGTGTGGGAGCACTATATGGACAGACCACCAGAGCGATCTCTTCAGCTCAATAGGCATCTATGTTATCAACTTGAAGCTGTGCTGTTCCCTTTTAGACCAAAGGATTTGTTTTATGCTCAGTCTTGTTGTTGATATTATTAAAGGGGAAGTCCACCCATTTTCAACATTTTAATATGTCATTAGTATACCTTCGAGGTGTTGGGTGGACATGATGAAAAAGTTCCCCCATTCTGTGTTCCCAAGAAATGGAGGTCTGAAGAAAACCACTAACATGGTGAAACATCTTGATGACATCATCAAGATGTATTTTCACCATGTTAATGGATTTCTTTAGATACAGTCCCATAAAAAGGGGTTTGCGTTATTCACACATTCCATTCAGAGCTGTGTACATGTGTAACTTTTAATACTATCATTTGGAATTCAATGCATTGTGTATACCACGGAAAATACACAAGAAACTATAACAATCAGAACCACAAATTTATAATTCTGTGCTACATTAAAGAAAGAAAAGAAATGAAAGGTCCTGTACCTGCGACAGCAACTCTTACTGCTGCAAATGAGTTTAGTTCAGGGTATAACGAAACAAAACTACAACGTATTTCCTCAAAAATCAAACTTAGATCCCCCAGATAAATTATTGTGGCAGTTCTTCTCCCCCATTGTCCCCTAACTGAGTCCCATAGTAAAAGGTCAATCAACAAAAGTAATCCAAGTATGTCTGTATAATCCGAGTATAGTCCAAGTTAATCTTACCCCCAAAATAGGCCAAAAAAAGTTATAAAACAAAAAGGCAATGCATTGCATGAAAAAAGGAGAAAACAAAAATATCCACCTCACCCAAACTTTAAGTTGGCACTCTTTTGGTTCTTCTGGTTCTCCTTTGTTTGTTTGTTTGTTTGTTTGATTGCTTATTATCAAACAAATCTCTGAATCCAGGTTTCACCTTAGACTTATTCTGACCAAATGCAACCACATCTAAGATGCTAGGCTCTTTGGTCACTTTTGAAATTCACTTTGAATGGCTTAAACAGACTGTGTTTGCTACACTAAAGACCACCAAACATTTAGTCCTTCCAGCCACAGTCTCTATGGATCTACTTCCTGGGACTGGGTCTGTTGAATCAACACATTTTCCCCACAGCGCCCCCTTATATCAGTGGTTTTCAACCTTTTTCATACCAGGGCCCACTATTTATTCAGAATTTGAGCTGCAGACCACCAATTGGTGACATTTTAGCCCCACAGACCCAA
Source organism: Benthosema pterotum (assembly GCA_039105355.1). Lineage (NCBI taxonomy): Eukaryota > Metazoa > Chordata > Actinopteri > Myctophiformes > Myctophidae > Benthosema > Benthosema pterotum. Next base: position 19,706,650 of record CM076982.1, read on the forward strand.
AACTAGATTTCTTTTGCTTTTGTTCACAATTCCATCCCAGATTTTGGAAACAAAACAGTCAAACATACAGACCAAATTGAACATTTTTTCTACCTTCTCTTGTTGTGTAGACTTGGGCTAATGCAGAATGATGATAATGATGAATATTTTAACTCTTGAGAGTGTAAAATGAGAGTCATCTGGTTAACCAACTTTCCATCATTTAGCTGGGGACCACCTGGAACTCTCTCAAGGACCACTGGTGGTCCCGGACCACTGGTTGAAAACCCCTGCCTTATATTGTCAATAGAAAATAGACAACCCTGGTTTAAATACAACAAAAAGCAAAATACTTTCTGTACACTGCAATGCTGGGTTAAATATCCAAGAATAATTTCACAATATATTCCCGTTATTTCCCCTAGCATGACTCATTTTCTTTCAATACACACATGAGGACAAGAAATACATTGTTGCACACCTTTATGTGGCATGAACAGAAAACTACTAACAGAAAAGAAAAGTTGATGTAAAACCTATGCGCCTTAGCATTCTATCTCAGGGGTTTTCAACCTTTTTGACTCCAGGGACCACCATTTATTTAGCATTTGAGCCACGGACCACCATTTGATGACATTTTCGCCCTAAAATTTCACCCTAAAACTAAATAATTCTTTTGGTTTTGTCCACAATTCCAGGCTGTATCTGGGAAACAAAACAGTGTAGACTTCTTAATTAAGTGGTGCTAATTCAGATGAAGAATATTTTAACTCTTGAGAGTTAAGGGTCCATTTGGTTTCATTTTCACACTCTCAAGAGTTTGCGGGTCCATTTGGTTTCATTTTCATACTATCAAGAGTTACATCTGCTTAACCAACTTTCCATCATTTGGCCTGGGGACCACCTGGAATCCTTTCAAGGACCACTGGTGGTCCCCGGACCACCTGTTCTATCTCATGCCTGTGCCCCTCTCCCCCTACAGAGGTCCAGTATATGTCGGGCCGCGGTCCATGCCGGTGTGATCAGGAACGATGCAGGTGGCTACATCGACGTGATGCCGGTGGACAAGCGGAAACAATACGTCGGCTCGCACCAAAACGGAATCACCTCAGAGAGGTACGGCATGGCATGAGGTTAATCCACTGGTAAGCTGTACTGCAGGAGTGCGTCAACAGCAGGTTTAAACCCTCTCACAGGAACACACAGGAGTACACAACCAATGGAGGCAATTTCATTCAGTTGCTTGGTATGTTTGTCCATCTGTCTAGCGGGTTCCCAACCTTTTTCCTGGGTCAGGAACACCTTGAAAACCTTAACACAAAACATTTTCAAACCATGTTCATTTAACTGATCAATGATGTAATGGTTCAATGGAACTTACTAATGTTCCTATTTAACAGCTGTATTTAAAGAAAAAATATCATGGTATTATACCAGCAAGACGCCTAAGGGCAATAATTCTATTATTATTTAAATTGTAGTGTTTTGCCAATTATTTGAGGTTCATTCATTTTGGGAATCACTTATCTAACGACATTACCTTAAACAGCTCATACTGTTCCAAATGAACCAAGTTAGTTCAACAGCAGAACGCAGCAGATTGGATTACATGACCGCTAGTCCTTAGAAGCACTCCGTTCCCTTTGTGTGTGTGAACGGGGCTGTGTTCATTCAGTTGTTTGCGTGGCTCGTTTGCTCTGCGTCAACGTGTGACTTGTCGGCTCCGTCCATTATTGCTACAATTGTTTAGCTTGTGTAACTCTTTGTTGACAAACGTATGGCGACTCTCATGGCATACCGGTACTTGTTTTGTCGCAGAGAGGGTAAAGTGGAGGAAATGTTTACCTGTCACCGGACTCGTGCTTGTAATGAAAACAGTACTTCTCCCGTGTGCAATTGACCTACAGGTAGCATAGTGTACTTGTGTTCATGAAGCGATGATGCGGTCAACAAAGTTGGACTTCACATTGTTCAATCCCCTCTCCTTCTATTCGTGAAACCCAACAGTGAACAGCTGACTCTACTACACTGAACCCCACTCCACATGACCTGATTCTGAATGACAGGATGACAATAAAACCACAGCAACCCCTCAAACTGTCTATAGGCTACCTTTCACAAACAGGCTGCATTGCAACTGCACCTTATATTACTATATTACTCCATGGAGGATGACCCCAATTGCTGTACAACAAGAATGGAGAATACAAAAGATACCAAGCACTACAAAGAATACAAAGGATAATAAATCAAAATAGATAAAGAGGTTGTTTCAAGATGTGAATTATAAGGAAGTGCTGTAGCTGTAAAGGGAAGTAATCTATCTAATCGAAAGACAATGACCTGCATCCAACTTCTTTAAACATTTCAACAAAGTATTTGTGTGACCTGAGCCCAGACCAAGTTTAGAGATTCAAACATAACCACAGGAATTCTAACATGCTCTTCACAGGCCAAAATGCAATATATCTGAGAATTTTCTTGAAGGATTGCGTCATGAACCTGGTGAGACAGTAGCCTCAAAAGTAGTAAAATTTAGCACGCAAAAATTACATTAGCATTTTAGTCCATTATTATGCGCTTACATTGTTACTTTATATGCACACCAAGCCTAGGATGAAAGGACAAAATAAGAGGAAGCATTTTCAGATGGGGTTCCGTGGCCAAATCAATATTTATTTGGGGTTCAATGGCAAAAAACAAACAAACATTTGAGACACACAGATTTTCTGTAAGTGTTCACTGGAGACTGGAGAGTGTGCGTTGGACAAAAAACACTTTCTAAGAGTGTGACCCTAATAAAAAGTAAAGTGGGGATTGGACATGCTGTACCAGTGTGTCCTAGCAGTATTAAAAGGTACTAGTCTGTACCAGACCCCCTGTGTGAGGGTAAAAGTGACCCACATTCTGTCTGGCTTGTTCCAGTTTTTTCCCTTTTTCTTTTTTGTGCAGACAGTAAATCACATTGACCTTGGGCAGTTGGGCACAATGACTGTTGTTAACATGACCTGTGTAGTTTAGTGGGTAGAGGAGCTGACCTTACACACACACACACACACACACACACACACACACACACACACACACACACACACACACACACACACACACACACACACACACACACACATACACACACACACACACCAGGGCCGGATTTAGCCAGCCCTACTAGGGTGGGCTGGAAGAATAGCAAGGTGGGCAACTCCAAAGTTTTTCATATGAAGCAGTCGTTTTCAATCTTTTTGACACCAGGGACCACTATTTATTCGGCATTTGAGCCACGGACCTCCACCATTTGATGACATTTTAGCCCCACAGACCCCAAAACTAAAGATTTATTTTGCTCTTGTCCACAATTCCAGGCCCCCCTCTAGATCCGGCCCTGACACACACACACACTCACATGCACACACGTGCAGCCCGTGTAGAGCCGACTGGCAGCACGCCAAACGTTTGTTGCCCTTGCAGATGGAACGCATTTGCACTGTACTGTACGTTATGGATGGCTGGCTGTAGCTCTGGCTGTACCAGACAGTGTACTTTAAGATGCTGAAAAATCAATAGTGTGGCATTTTGTGAAAATCTATATTACAGTATGTGGCTTCTGCATTTTCACAGATGCTTGCACAGTGCACACGTATGCACAGTGCACATGTATACATGTGCACACACACATGCACAAACAAAAAAAAATCAGATGGATATTATAAACATGTAAAATTCTTTACAAATATAAATCAATCAATGTGACTAAAAACATACTGTATATATAATATAACCTAACCTCAAAATGCCTAAACGTAATTTTGTAACCTGAATCTTTATTTAATTGTAAGCCTCTTATGAGGGCCAAGGAAATTGACCTTGCAGTGTCTATTGATCTTAGGTAAATGGTGAGTATATATGGCCTTTATTCAAGGCATTACATTCACCCATTCACACACACATTAATCCACCGATTGCGGCAGAAAACAAGCAAGGCACAACCAGCACTTCGGGAGCAATATGGTTGTTAGATGTCTTGCCCAAGGACACTGACATATAGACAGGAGGCCCAGCCCATGGATCTTTGGACGGCCTGCTCTACCTCGTGAGCCGAATACACGAAGGCTCAAAATATTGCGACATTGAGAGGTCAGAAAACTGAAAGAGGGACATTTCCCAAATTTTCCTGAGGAAAAAAAGTCCAAAAAGAAAAAAACATTCACATGGTGAAACACAGCTTGATGATAGAGCCGTCATTGGACTGATCCCATGAAGTGAACGGTTTGTGAGAGCGTGACTCTGTCTATACTCAGGGCTGAGTATTATCTGGGCCGAGCCTTCCTGTTACTGGTGAGCCACAGTCACCCCGATCAAATTCTGCTACTTCATGTTACCATTCTGAGTGCATCCCTTCACTCAACATTTGTTCCTTGCGAGGGTACGCACCCACATGTCTCTCTTTTCCCCCTCGTCTACTTCTGCCTCTCGCCACATGCCTTCATCTCTGTCAGGTGTGGGCTGTTGTGTTACGGTGTGTCATGTAGCGGTATAGCATAAGCCGCCCTGCCCCTCTAACCTCACGGCGTGTTGTGTTTGAAAAAATCAAGGGAAAGTTGATCGGCTCGCTCGGTGGGCTCCAGCCACGCTCGGTGTGCATCTCATCTGTTTGTTGTCTGTGTGTTTGGACACATATTGACACAGAGAATGTAAAATCCCCACCTTCCTCACGGCTAGCTGTTTGTATGTGTCTGTCATTTGCTAATCGCCGCTGTCCGCCAAAAACCTTCTTGTTTATATACAACACTATTACTCTGTGCAAAGGTAGATGAATTGTTAATTCACAGGCATACGATGCCTATGTGTCAAGGTATGAGCTTGTAGATAGGCCTATATATTTAGAAGTAGCAAATAGAGTGTTGCGTGTGAGCTGGTTAAGAGAAAGAAATGAACACATTCACGACAGCACAAAAGACAGTGTTGGGCAGTAACTAATTTTAGATTACATATTACTGTAATATTATTACTTTTGCTCCAAAAAGTAAAGTAACGAGATTACTCTGCAAAAATGGGTAATAAGAAACGCATTACTTTGCAAGTAACGCCAAGTTACTTTTTTAAAATGAGCTTGTTGTTGCATGCAAAAATAGAACAGATGTACAAGCTATTGACAGGTACTGTAACAACAGAGATGTGCAGTAGATTGTAGATCCAGTCCACACGCTGAATCCTGCGCAGTTATGTACACTACAAATTGCTTGCTGCTTTATTTTGTAATAAACGGATTATGTTGTACTTCTCTATTTTTTCAAAAGCGGTGTTGAGAACTTGGGAAAGTAATAACGTAATATGTAATATATTACTCTTCAAATCCAGTAATAAGTAAAGTAATGATATTACTTTGTCTAAGGGGTAACGAGTAAAGTAAAGAAGTTACTTTCCAAAGTAATATAGACCAACACGTTCACGACAGCACAAAAGACAGATATTGTTCACAGCCTTTTTTCCCATTTTACACTGGTATACACTCTTATGCCTTCATGTCTTTTTTTCCCATCTGCAGTCTCCAGAACCCTGTGGGAGGCAAGGCGTTCCGGGTGTTTGCCGTGATTTGAGTGGCCTGGAGAGAAAAAGGGTCAGCCTTCACCAAACACAACAAACGCCACTTTGGAGACACCAGCTGAATAGACGGCAATCAAGTCCCTGTTGTCAAAACCTCAATGACTGAAATGTTTTCTGGCTTTTCGCTTACACTCCTGGGGGTCAGAGGTCGTCTCCATAGCGATGGGAACCCGGGCAACAAAAAAAACTTGACACACAAACATACACACACACACGCTGGGGGAAAAAGGGTAGCACCCGCTCGCCCACACAGGGTTAGGTTTTCTTTAGGATGTCTTAATGGAAAATTGTTGGATAATAACCTGTAAATAGTTCACAATGGTTCTTTAATAGTTTGTTGTACATAGTCGTCAGTTGCAATAGGTCTTATTTTTTCTGTCATCGTAATGCCTTTATAACAAATAGTTGTCAACAAATATCAAATATAAAGAGCTTGTATATACATTTGCTGACAAGTAATGATGGAACTATTATTTTTATTATATTTGTGGTGGGGTGGTGGTAGTGTTTTTTTTTTTTTTTTTTTTACTGTTTGTGAGAGTGTTTCTTGTGTTTGGCACATTATTACTGGTGCTACGGGGAAAGTGTCAGTTTCTGTTAAATTGTGTGGTTATATATTTTTTTGGTTGTTTGTCCTTAAGAACTTATGGGAACAAATTGTTATGCATTTATTTTTATATGATTTTGTTTTATATCAGTATGGATTGTAATGCTGCTAGAAGTGTGTGTGTGTGTGTGTGTTGGGTGTATATGTGCATGCGTGTGAGAGTGTGTGTTGTTGTCACTCCCAGTGTGATGTTCTGTGTGTAGTCCAAACTCCCTGCCGGTCAGGAAGTACACACACACACACATCTGTCATGTGTGTTATTTAGTCTTGGGCAATATACCGGTATTACCGTTTATCGCGATATTGGAAATCAATACCGAGTAATATCGTTGGGTCTATAAAAAATATCGAATACCGAATATCGTCAAATATCGACATTAGACTGTATTCTATTAAAATATGAGCAATGAGACTTTTAATTGTAACTATACAAACAATTTTCATGTTACACAAATGCCTAAAATAGCCCTTATTTGGGCTAGGTTTTTTTGGAAACTATGTATTTCCCCCTCAGTTTGTCCCTATTTAGTCTGCTTGAACAGCAGAGTGCTCAGTTTCTGACCCCTCAATGTCGCAATTCTGAGAACTAGGTCACTGGTGGAACATGTCCGACCCTGATTGCACGCAATTGCCATCTTGTGGTCAATACCAGTAATATCGAATATCGAGCTAATTAACACGTTATCAATACCGCGCAAACTAGTGTTATAGTTTCTTGCGCCAAAACAAAACCCATGTACAGTACCAGACTCTGTCAGCCATCTGCGGTTTAGCTGGTGTACTGTATCTCTGAACTCCCAATACTGTATTTGATAATGTTGCTGTCGGTTCTCTCTATTTCAACCTTTACCCAACCCAACCAATGAGAAGTATTAGCAAGACTTTTTGACTAAAATAGTGACCATGTTGTATCCATTCATAGGAACAAAACTTTTTTTTCATGCTGTAGGTTTTGGACATTCGATCCAAAAGTGACGAAAGAGAAACAACGACCACAGAACACTTAAAATGTTGTTGCCATCGGGCGGAAACCTTATCCTGTTTCAAATGCTTTTATTTTTGTAAATTTATGCTCTGTCCACTACTTCATCAAATGGACCATTTGGTGTCATATATGGAAAATAAGTGTCATATATGCAAACTCTTGAAAATGGCAACTTTCATACAAAGCCGCTTTACAAAAAATACTATGGATCTTATATATGTTTTGAATGCCATATATAATTTTTATGAATAACAAAATTATATATGTTTCAATACAAAATTGTATATATGTTTCACTACAAAAAAAAAATAGTATGAATCTTATATTAACTTCATTCTCTGGTATGAGGATTGTATGAAAGGTGACACTTTCAAGAGTTTACATATATGACATATACAGTACATAAATCTTTCAATAGTATGGGCCAAAAGTAGTGAATATACCAGATCCACCAGCTCACATTGTGAACTTTTTTTTAATAATACAAAGTGCAAGATTTTGCATATGCAAGGTTTCCACCCGACAGCAGCAATGTTATAACAAGACTATAGAGACCTATATTGCCTTTCACGTTACCTATATATATGTATATATATACTGTATATTGACTTCTACAGTTCCAACATCTCAGCTGCTGCACATACTGTACAGTACGTTCACATATGAAGTTTATTGATTCTTGTTAACATGCTCATATTATATATATAAATATAGCACACTACATCATTTTATTAAGGATTTGGGATATGAAGGAAGATACTGTTGTTGGTCGGTCGATATTTCAACTCTATCGAGGTGCTTTCTTCAAAGAGAAATGTCTTGCGTTGTTATCTCACATTTATTCTGTTCAGTGCGCGCAATATTTCCCTACCTCAACATTGATAGGAACAGTTCATTCTGCAATAAATAATTCAGCCACAGTTGTCTCAGGTGATATTATTTCCTTTTTTCCGTTGTTGATTTTTTTTGTTTGTTTGTTTGTTTGTTTGTTTGTTTTTGGGGGGGGGGTGTTCTGGAATCTGATGTATGATGATAAAAGGGCCGCTCACTTCACACAAGTAGGAAAGTAAGGAAAGTATCCAGGTTTACACAGCAGCACAGTCTCATGCTGGCTCTTTAATATTTCGGTTTCATACCATTTCACCTTGGTTCACCTGCTTCTATTTTTAGAAAGTCAATGCAATATTGTGTCTGTCTGCAAGCCTCAGGAAATCATACTATTCCCAGGGCATACATTGGCTGAGGAACAGCCATATGACTATATTTTTCCCTGCATACCATTTGAAAAGCTTTTTAATTTCCTTAAAAGTAACGTAGTCCGACAGCAATGCCATGACTCATGTTGAAACAAATATTTAACTCAACAAAGTTCATGGAAATTGGTGATGCATCTGGCTTTGTCTGTTCCGGGGAGGAAAGGACAATACAGAAAAGTGTGTAGGGAGGAATTCATTGACACATTGAGAGCTGTGTGTAGGATTGTGAAGTCCAAGTAGGGAATGAGACATTTTCCCACTATGTGGGGGTTCATGTGAGGGGCTGTCTATGTGAGGGGCGGACGGGGAAGGAGATCAGCCAGAGAATCAGAGCAGCAGGGGCGTTATTGCAGTCACTGCACGACACCAAAAAGAGCTGAGCCATGAGGCAAAGCTCTCAGACTACGGAGTAATGTTCGTTCCTACTATAACACAGATGTCAAAATCAAACACACAGAGGGCCAAAATAGAACAATTCGTACAAGTGTTTCTGCACACGTGGCACCGGTTTAGAGCCAGCAAAAGTAATTTTCCTTCAAAAGTCACGAAAGTTCCTTAATAGCAAGACAAAGGCAAAGATGAAACTGCATGCATTCAGAACTTATTGCATTATTAAAGCTCAGTTTCCTGTTCTATGATCCTCACCAAGTACTGCTCTCGTAGTAAAACTAGAAAATAAATCAATTAAGTAAAACAATTAGTTCCAGGTGTGCACAACATACCAGAGGCGATAAATATCATAAGGGCCGAAGATAATTCTTGCGGATTTGAGCCCCAGGCCTTGAGTTTGACATATGTGTACTATAACCTATATGGTCATGAAGCGTCATGACTGAAAGAATAAGGCTGTGAATACAATTGACCAAAGTTATTTTTCTCAGACGGGTGGCTGGCATCTCCCTTCAAGTTCAGTCACACGAGAGTGACTCTGCTGCTGCTTCCTCACCTGGAAAGGAGCCAGCTAAAGGTGGTTTGGGCATCTGGTTAGGATGCCTCTCGATGCACGTTCCACAAGTTATTTGCTTTGCGGTGGAGCTGACAGTTGATGGTTGGATTCATCCATGTGTTTTGCAGGGAGGTTCCAATATTATTGCTAATTTTCAAATGTAAATGAAAATCGTTTGGTTGGTGTTTGTTAATTGATTGGCTGCGTTTGACCATTGGTGACATCTACTCTAGCTGTAGCCAAATACAAATGTGTTTGGGTGGCGTCCTTGAGAAGAAAAGGTTGGTGAACCACCATGTGAGTTAGAAGACGGACCACCACTCCACCATTCAACCAGACCCTCCAGTCCTCCAGACCCCAGTTTTGGAGAGGCCTGCGCCCCACTGAGATGGGGGTCTCTCAGGATGTTACGCTTCCCCAGCAAAGCCCCTCTACTCTCCCCCCTGACCCTCAGCCTCTTGTCCATTCATACACAGGAGAGCGGAAGCGTTTGATTTTCACACTGCAGGTTCCCTGCACACTCAAAGTCGTCAGTCGTCAGACTCGTCACTCCTCATTTGGCTCTGAGCGGCAATGGAGCGAACCATTATGTGTTCCACCGTATCCATATCCCACGGTGTTAGAAGGTCTGTGCGAGAGCTGTGATGGGTTGTGATGCAGGCTGCCAGCCTCACTTATGGTCTGACAGCAGAGTTCAACCCAAGCCTTTGCAAAAACCTACTTTGAATTTACAATGTGCTGGATGTAAAAGCTACTAGCCCTGTAACATAGAGGTGACACAAGGAAAATTGATTTCTTCTTTTTTTCCCCCCTTTCTTTTAATGGCTTTCGCAAAGGGTTTTTGCAGTTGGGGGCAACCCAGACAAATAGCAATTAGAGAGTTCCGGATGTTATTGCTCACATGGGAGAACGCATGCTTTACGCTCTGTACATACTGGTTGTAGCACCAATATATGTTAAACCACTTAGCACAGTCCCCGCTGGCTGTGTGAACCAGAGGAAACAAAGGCTGGCATTGTGTGCGTGCATTTGTGTGTTTGAGTGTTTGAGCGTGTGTGTGTGTGTGTGTGTGTGCGTGTGTGTGTGTGTGTGTGTGTGTGTGTGTGTGTGTGTGTGCGCGCGGGGGGGGGGGGGGGGGGGGGGAGGAGGTGTGATATATAGCAAAAATATATATTTTCCATAATAATACTAATACCTGGAATTTCTATTAAGCTAAGTACTTTGAGTCACTTCACAGGTGTGTGTATGTATGGGGGGGCAGCCGGCCAGGGTGAAAAAAAAAACAGTATGATAATAATTGAAAGCCATAAAACACAGAAAAAAGTTAAAATAACGTCAACTGGGAATGGCAATTTTGAACAGCTGTATTGTTATGTATGTTGTGTTGTTGGGGCTGCTCCCAGTGGAGTAAAAGTAGCAAGTGTGATGTAAAGTTGTTGTTTTTGAATTGTATGCACCCAGCCATGAGCCAGCCACAACAGCACTGCAAATCGGGCTCAGCCCGATTATTGGTGCGACCGGTCGTGTGTTGGACTGGCGAGTGGAAGTCCCGGGTACTACAATCTGGCGTATAGTCGGCAGGATTTGGAGTGTGGGTGTTACCCTATCCCCAATATACGTGCCCCCGGGCCGCAAATACGCCCCAATATACGTGGCGTCTATGTTCTTGCGGGTCCGCATGAGGGACATCGTGTACAGTGGTCCGTGATGTGAAGTGTGAAGTGCGAGGACACGCCCCAAAAGATCAAGAGGGTGAATGTATAGCACCCAGCCATGAGCCAGCCACAACAGCCCCGCCAATCGGGGCCCAGCCCTATTGGCGCGACTGGTTGTGCGTTGGACTGGCGACAATACTACATAGCGCAGAACTCCCGGAGGTCATCGCAGTGACCACACTCAGTCCAGACATGGTCCTGGTGTCAGAAAACAACAAGGAAAGTGGTCCTGTCTGTTCCGGATGGAGGCTGGGGGCCCTGGAGGGAAAGAGGGACATATGCGAGGAGTTGGCAGGCAGATGCCGAAGCAGAGGACGGAGGAGGACCTGATGTAACCCCATCCATTGCCGCCTAGTCTCTCATCGGGGACACAAGATTCTGGGTGTGAAAGGACTGCACATCAGAAGAGCCATCAATAACATCACTGTTATTGATGGCTCTGTGTGGATCAAGTGGAATGATCCATGGACCATCCATACACCATCTACTTAGACACAGGTCCCCATTGGGCAAGTAGGTCTGTTGTGGTGAATATCCGAAACACCCGAACACCCCAGGATACATCACTGATGATGATGTGACACTTTTTGGAGTGCCAGAAGTTGCAGCAAAAGTGGTTCTTATAGAGAATTATACAGACAGACAGACAGACAGACAGACAGACAGACAGACAGACAGATGTTGTTGCTATAATCCCATGCAATGCTCACCTGTGGTTATATGCAGGAAATACTGTTTTAGGAGCAGTCTATAGAAGCACCTTTAATTCCTTTATTTTACATCAAACAAAGGATATCACACACGCACGCACACACACACACACACACACACACACACACACACACACACACACACACACACACACACACACACACACACACACAGAGAGAGAGAGAGAGAGAGAGAGAGAGAGAGAGAGAGAGAGAGAGAGAGAGAGAGAGAGAGAGAGAGAGAGAGAGAGAGAGAGAGAGAGAGAGAGAGAGCTGTGAATGCCAAATGAATTTGTCTTAGCCTGAAAAGCAGGGGGAATATTTGATCTGTTTAAAACCTCCTCCTGCAATTAACCTGGTAGAATGTGCCAGCCAAGTCAGAGCCGCTGACAGCGCACATGCGGGGTTACCTTGGTTGAGGATTGGCTATCCTCACTATATTTGCAAAATGCAGGGCTTTAAAGTGGTGAATTCAAAATATATTTGTGTATGTTCCCAAGAGTCCCACTTCCTAGAAGTGAAAGCCATGATTGCAAAAGAAGAAGAAGAAAAAAACAGTCCAGTATACTCAAGTAAATGTAATTAGTTACTGCAAACCACTCTTCACCTTACAGATTATACCAGCACAGTCCACCAGCACAGTGTAGCACAGGAGGCACTATGTGGCTGGCCTGACAGTACTAGGTCACATTGCTCACACCTCAGTATAATGGGACTATATTAGAGCCATGTACTGTAGTAACCTTGGCACATGTTGGCTCTCTGCATGCTGTGGATTCTTGAGGTGAGCACTTTTGCCGCGGTTAAGTGTGCGATATAAGGACCCTAATGTACATGTAGTACACCCCCAGCGTTTACTGGAAACACTTTGTCAGAGTGGGAGCGTTTCAACATGGGGACAATTTGTTTCTAACTCGACAAAACGCAGGCAGGAAACATTTACCACTTGAAAAAAGGTGGACATATTTACATATCTAGCTGTATTATGGCTCATTAGTAGCTTTTATTGCCCGCTGGCTCAGTGGCATGTTTAACCACTTAAGCCAACAATTTTCAGTCCTACAAGTTCAGATTTACAAGTTCAGATACTCAACAGAAAAGAAATAAATGGATGGATGGATGGATGGATGGATGGATGGATGGATGGATGGATGGATGGATGGATGGATGGATGGATGGGTGGATGGCATAAACCATTAGGCTATTGTACAGCAGATCATTTTGAGGAAGCAAACTGATTGGTTGAAATTGCCATGTAGCTTTACTTAAATGAGAATGATGGAACGCCTAATCAAAATACAAAGCATGCTGCTCTCCCAGAGCCAGCTCGTTTGTTAGGCTAATGATTTTCTTGGGACATTTTTTGATGTAGTGGCGACATTTGTCATGAAAAACTATGTGTGTTTTTTGTTTTCTTTTTGCGAACATCTTACTAAAATTTAGTTGACACGTTTATCTAATGGTATAAACTGTTTCATAATCACAATATTATACTTGTGGTTGTGCTTTACCATCATTAATGGCACTTCTGCGATGCGAATTGGCTGACCTTGTTCCTGCTGGAAGTTGCAACGCCGGCGTGCCAATAATGACAGTAAAGCACACCCTCTCCTGTGATATTGCTTAATTAATTATTACAATATTTACAAATTCAGACTTGCAGTACAGGTAGAGGGGCGTTGAGCCATTTAAAGAGTATTCGTGAAGAATACTCGTGAAGAGTACTGTACGTGTTTACATGTCACTCCACTATATATATTTCAAAAACAAATATTGTACTGACTTTAACTTTACTTTTCTCCAGTACATGTCTCGGAACTTAAGGGACGGCGTTGTGAATTAACCACTTATCCGTATTTGACACAGACATATTTCTACTTCCCCGCGACCAGACCTCGGATAAGCGGATGAAGATGGATGGATGGATATGTCTACTTGCAAAAAAACAGTTCTTAACCTTCTTAAACTTCTAGTTTGTACTGCACTTATACTGAATAACAGAATACGTATTAAAAACGTGTTACATATGTTACATATGCAGAGAGCTTATGATGTACTTCTTTTACCATTATTGATAGGCTATATTTGTGCATGCATTTGCAAAGATCGTGTACATTTGAAAAGCAAGGTTGCTCCAAAAGTGCAGGGCAACCCTTATACTGTATTTTAGTAATATTTGACCACAAGTATACTGTATATACTTTTACTGTACTGTGCGGTTGAGTACTTAATAGCCGGTTTAGCCACCACTGTTATAAATCAAATGTCAGAGAAGTACAAAGTCTTAAAATAACTCAATAATTATATGAGTCACCTTGCCACTCAGGAAAGGCTTTCTTTTTCCCACCTCCACCTAACGTAGCGCCTACTCACTCACTCCTGTCTGTGCAAAAACACATTCACAGTGAAGCATGTGTACAGTACATGTAATATTTTTGGATCGCCAGTGAGAAGAAAATAAAAACCTCTCTCTCTCTCTCTCTCCATGTCAATTTTTATGTTTTGTTCATCTGCCAAAGTAAAGGTTTGGACAAAGAGGGAATACAGTCATTAGAACTGGCAACCATAACTCTGCACCTAGATGCTGACGGCTCCTAGCCCACTGCCACACTGCTATCTAATTCAGGCCCCTGCCTGCCGTGCGTGTGTGTGTGTGTGTGTGTGTGTGTGTGTGTGTGTGTGTGTGTGTGTGTGTGTGTGTGTGTGTGTGTGTGTGTGTGTGTGTGCGCGCGCGCGCACCTGTGCATGTCTGGTTATAAACAAATACAGTGAGTGAGTAAGTGTAAGGCATGGCATCCAACATGAGTGGCACAATTAAACCTAACATGTGCGGCCATGTACTATACAGACACACAGAGGCACTCACACATAAGCTACAGTACACACCGCAATCACCACACACACACACACACACACACACACACACACACACACACACACACACACACACACACACACACACACACACACACACACACACACACACACACACACACACTGGCTGTCTCTTTGTGGCTTCTCCGTCTGTCTACTGGACTGCTTGTCTGGTTTCCTCTCTCTCTCTCTCTCTCTCTCTCTCTCTCTCTCTCTCTCTCTCTCTCTCTCTCTCTCTCTCCCCCTGTATATTTGGTCTCTTTGACACAGTCTGCCAGTCTGCTACCATGCAGAGCCACATTTAGACCAAAGCAGCCAGCAGCTAGACTGCAGCCGAGCCCAAAGCAGAGCAGAGCAGAGCAGTAAAGGGTTGGGGTGGTGGGGGAGGAGGAGGAGGTGAGGTTGTTATTAATGGCCTTCCTTATTTTAAACGACACTCTGAAAACACTGGTGGCATCATGCAGGCCCTGCTAGCTGTGAGCTTGTCTTCCATCCCATCTGTCTTTCGCAGCACTCCCATCTCGTCTCGACGCCCCTAATGTGCCGTCTGTCTGTCTGTCTGTCTGTCTGTCTGTCTGTCTGTCTGTCTGTCTGTCTGTCTGTCTGTCTGTCTGTCTGTCTGTCTGCGTGTTCCTCAAACGTTTTACTCCCATGGACACACCTATACTTTATTAGGGATTAGGCAAACAGACCTCCGTAAAGTGCGACTGCAGATGGAACCAAATGGACCTTTGCAGATGGAACCCTGGCGGGTCCATTTTGTTCCACTCGGCACACTCTGAGTTCTAGGACTGCAGGAATCCATTTGGTTTCGAGCTATCAATAATTTAGATGGGACCATGGAGCCCTCTCAAGGACCTCTACGGGGTCCCCAGATCCCACTTTGAGAACCTGTAGTCGGTCCGTCTGTCCGTCTGTCTGTCTTTCTGTCTTTCTGTCTTTCTGTCTGTCTAACACCCGCCCAGTCTGTCAGGTCAGGGCAGCTGGCTATCTTTGTCAGTTGACGTTGCTTTACCATATTATATTACCAGTATAACTAAATAACTACACCAAAAATAGCCGAGCTAACAAGCTCATGACAGGCAAACATGTAGTCTACTATTTATGTTGAAAGCTTATAGCCTATACGGATGCTATGACGCAAGTGCTTAGTTGACAGTGAGTGACACACACGCCATGCAGAATCTGTGCAGAATCTGTGCTAACTACAAAGGTAACGGGCAGGTTATTGTCTCCACTCTGCCAGATTATGTTTCGCCACCAGTCGGTCTGCGTATGTGCTTATGTGCTCACATCTGTCCTTCTGACTATAAACTGCTAATCTCCGTAACCGTTGCCCAGATCGATGGGAATCACACACTAGCCTGGCTCCAGCCCTGAATCGCCACCTTAATAAAATACTCCCTTATTTTTTTCCCCTGTGATTCAAGGCCTGGTGTCCCTCCCTCCAGTGTCGTTAGTACTAGTTGAAAATCTGACTACAGCACTGGATTGGCCGACAGCCCTGTCACTCAACAGTGTCAAACAACAAACATGGCGGCCGCCGCTTCCCTCACTATTCTGATTGGTTGGTATGATCCAGTCACTGAATACTGCCGCTTTGATAACGCCCATCCCAGAAACTGCTGCGGTGGAGAGGGACTTCAGTCTGAATAATAAGGTGAAACGAGATGACAATTCAGACCGAGGTCATGCTATGCCCATACTACTCCTTGGACATTTTCACCAGGAGGCTGATTTTTTGCCAAACACGTTATGTGCATATCTCCATCATGCAAATCGGTACTTAGTATCCTGATTGTTCATATTTCATAATAATAATAATAGCTTGTAATTGTCGTAGCGGGAGTAATGGAGTACAGTAGCTGTATAAAGTATTATCTAGTACAGTAAGTAAAGTAAAAGTACCTTAATACTGTTAGGTTTCAGCACTTGGGAGAACTCCCGATGTATCATTGTTACGGAGCCATCACGGTGCATGTCAGAGAATCAATAGCGTCTACTTCACCCAGTTCACATTCCTCTCTGCTCCCATCCATTCCCCCATCCATCCCTCACCATGACTGCATCTCAGCTCCTTATTCTGCTGTCCTACAGCTCCTCTGTCCTCAATTAGTTAATATATAGCACCAATATCAGTTTAGTCCCTTTAACATTGGCTATTTGATGAATGTGAATCCTCCAGCCTATACCCACACAAAATATTTCCAGATGGGCGTTGATTTGGGAGACCTGATACACTCTGATCTACTCTCCAAACTCATGTCTATATGATGTACAGTAGAAAATGTATGGGTCTGTAAAACAAACTAGGCCTACAACAAATATGGACCATTGGCCCAACGCTGTGATTGTGGATAGTGATATATTAACTGCCTCCAAAGGAAGTGTTATAGAAACCACATACACATGTAGCACCTACTGTACATGTCACATGTCAAACTCAAGGCCCATGTAGGGCCAAATAAGGACTTTGAAGGAACTATCTTTCCTATGTCTGATGTCTCTCGATTTATACCAATTTCTCGATTTTGGCCCTGTATATTTGAGTTTTACACCTCTGGTATATGAGAACCTAGAGAGATATGACTCATACAAAAACAAAAAAAGTAAAAAGATACAATATATAGATATAGCGAGAAGGAAAAATAATTGCAAAAGCTGAACAAGTTGAAGTTTGAACTAGATTTCTTGTACAAGAAGTTAGTTAGTCTGTGCTCACTGGAGCGAGCCAACAATTAAAAGATCTTTTTAGATCTTCAATTTTCACTGTTTGCCTTTATATTATGATATGGTATGAATTATGAGCTTAATATGAAAGCAGTGTTATGGGAAAGCAAGATCTGTATCTGTGTGACTCATGGATTTCTTGTTGCTTTCCTATTAAATATATTGTTGTTGCTGCTGTTGTTTTTCACCGTCTCCTCAAGGTGATATGGAAAGTGATGCTTTCTTACAAAACCTGAAGGGAGAGCATGTGTCGGGTGTGAAGTCTGTCAGATGAGTGGTTTATGCTGCAAGCAACATTTCCATAAATATATCGCTTACCCTGCATTTAAAATGGAAAAGATAGTAGACACTCCATCTTATCCATCCATTTTGTGTGTGTGTGTGTGTGTGTGTGTGTGTGTGTGTGTGTGTGTGTGTGTGTGTGTGTGTGTGTGTGTGTGTGTGTGTGTGTGTGTGTGTGTGTGTGTGTGTGTGTGTGTGTGTGTGTGTGTGTGCGTGTGCTGTTATTCACACGCGTATGTGTGTGTATGTGTGTGTATGTGTGTGAGTTTTAGTGGGTAAGTGACAATGAGTTGAGGAAGACAGAGCGAAAAGTGAGACTGAGAGTGCTGTCATCCTTTCTCAGAACTACACCTTCTTTCTAGCCGCCGCTTATAAGCCTCTATGACAACTTCAGTCTTCCTGATGTGGTGTCAAAATGTGTGATGAAGGCATGCTTCTCTTCTCTGCACAGCATCTATAACGAAAACGGCCCTCTCGTGTTTCTGATGGTCACCATGACAACAGGGCTTTGGTAGGTCTGTGTTTGAGCAGTAGCCTATAGCTCTGTGTGCGTGAGTGTGTGTGTGCGTGTGCATATGCATATGCATGTGCGTGTGTGTGTTTTCTCTTGAATGTTTGTTGGTGACTCACCCTTGATTACAAAACATCTAATGGATTTCAATTTACCACTTATGGCATTTAACAGACAATCTTAACCCAGGGAGATTTTCAGTAAGCAAACTAAGCACAGGGTAATACACAGGGCCGGATTTAGCCAGCCCTACTAGGGTGGGCTGGAAGAATGGCAGGGTGGGAAACTCCAAAGTTTTTCGTATGAAGCAATGGTTTTCAATCTTTTTGACACCAGGGCCCACTATTTATTCGGCATTTGAGCCATGGACCACCATTTGATGACATTTTAGCCCCACAGACCCCAAAACTAAAGATTATTTTTGCTTTTGTCCACAATTCCAGGTTGGATTTGGGAAACAAAACAGACAAACATACAGATCAAAATGACCATTAATCTTCTACATTCTCTAGTTGTGTAGACTTGGGGCTAATTCACATGATGAATACTTTAACTCTTGAGAGTGTAAAATGAATAGACCCGCAAGGGTCCATTTGGTTTAATTTTTACGTCTCTTAATGAGTTACATCTGGTTAACTTTCCACCATTTAGTTGGGGACCACCTGGACCTCTCTCAACCACTGGTGGTCCCCGGACACTGATGAAAACCACTAATATTACCTTTCATTGGGTGGGCAGGATGCACATTTGGATGGGCTCTGCCCATCCCTGCCCCCCTCTAGATCCGGCCCTGGTAATACAGCAAATGCATAAATAGTATTCTGGGATTATAGGTAAAACCAAGAACCTACAAACGGAGCACTGAGTTACAGCTCAGACTGTATAGTGAGCATACACCATGCATTGCATTTGCACAGCACCCATGATCTAACCACAACAACTACACTTTGCACTTGAGCCACCTAATGCTTACTCTCTAACATGAAACAAAGATCAACATCTCTCGCTTGCTACTAGAACGACAGCTTGTTAGTGAACAGCCTCCTCCCTGTAGAGAAGCATTTAGCTCTTTGCTTTGGCAACATGTCACTCCATGCAGGTTAATATACATACACACTGTATATTATCATGTTCTTAATATCTGTTTATGTTCTGCCCTGTATGAGGGGTTCGTAGGTATTTATCATGCCCATGTAATAACCGTGTAGCTTTTTTTTCTGCCCCATGTGGGGGTTTCATGTGCCTATTATATCATGTCCATGTAATGACTATGTGCCTTTTGTTTCTGGCCTGTGAGGGGTTTGCATGTCTATTATCATGTCCATGTAATAACTGTGTATCTTTAGACTTTGCCTTAGGGAGGGGTTTGTGAGCTCAGAGTCCAGTCTGTTCCATGTTTGTGCAAATTGTCCTGTGCAGCATCACAGCAGTGCCACGCCGCAAGTACCATGTCACTGCAATAACTGGTTTTCATCTCGACAAACAGTTACTGAATGAAAGGCCCCTCCACCACCTGTTTGGCCATCAAAATTGCCAACAATTTGGATGGCCAAACAGATTGCAAAGGTTTTTTTTTGTGCGTGTGTTTTTCTAAAAGCACAAAAAGTTCTCCCCAAAAACTGGCACCTTTAGCCTGGCCAGACCAAATCAGCTTTTGGCTGTCAGCAGGTCTGGAATAGCTCAATTGTACCCTTATTTCCTAGTCCAGAAAACTGGGGTGGCCAATCAGGAGGCAGTATGCAAACAGATTTGAATAACGTGTTCTAATTGGCCACCCCAGTTCCACCCCAGTTCTCTGGAGTAGGAAATGGGTGAACAATTGAGCTATTCCAAATCTATCTGTTGACAGGCAATTTTTGCCAACAACTGATTCGGTCTGGCTTTAGCCAGGTTATGTCACCTTATTGTTCCGTTGTCAGTATCGCACCATCCATATAGCACCAATTCTACAAGTGAACAATAGCATAGACCTGCGCAGTGACATCACCGCCCCTGTTCCAGAAACGGATTCCGCATTCATTTTTCTCATAAACGAAACAAAAAGTCTTGTATCACGCTAATTATATACAGTATTATATGATGATAGATATTGTGTTTGTTGTCATGATTTGTCACGACCCGAGTTGGCTTTGGCCACGGCAATTAACCATTTTCGAAAGGTCTATGAGGAAAATGAATGAGGAATCCACTAGTGGAACAGGGTTGGTGACGTCACTACGCAGGTCTATAGAGTAGACCATAATTATAGACATGACAGCCATTTTGGAATTTTACATTGAAAAAAAGTCAATTGATTATAGCTGGTCAGTAAGTCCATTATTCATTACATTTGTTTTAGTACAAAAGTGTTTTGCCAAATGTGTGGAGGCCTGCTTGCTGTCCTATCTTTGCAGCCTGAAAGGTGCAGGGCCCCGGCCCACAGGTTGGGAATTGGCTGCACTGTAGGAAAGGCAAAGATCAGAGGAGACTGTGAGTGGAACAGAACCTCTCAGTCCCTCTTGTCCTCAGATGTGGGTCAGATGAGATTGTGTTGATAATAGTGATAAAAACAATAACACAGCGCAGGGAGCTTGGCCATGGATAATAGAGGAAATGGCTACAGTTTCAAAGAGACCCCGCCGATCCAAAGGCACAATCGGGACGGCCCGCATGCAGAACAAATGCTTGTTTGCGCGGCAAAGGAAAAATAAATGCCGACTAAAAGAACTGGGAAGGCATATAAGAGACCTGGCCAGGGGCGGATGTAACATTTCCCAATTGGGGGGGATGGCAGGTGAAAATGGTATGGGGGCGACTGGGGGCGACATGGGCAATGAAGTCGCACCCATACCATTTTCGGTTATAGGACTTATATTAGGCAAGTACAGCTTAAGCAATAATAACATCAGTTGTTGTTGAAGTTGCAACAGACACGCGTCTGAGTTTTCTGTTTTCGATGATGAAATGCTGTTGGTTTAGTGATGCCACAATTGTAGTTATAGTCTTTCAAATCATTTTAAATATAAGCACTTTTGGGTTGTTTTGCATGCCATCGTGTTTGGTGGGGCAGTCAGGGCAAGTATAGGGGGACATTGCCCCCCCCCCCCCCATGCCCATGCCTAGATCCGCCCTGGCCTGGTCCTGGCGAGCCAACAAGGCCCAACCTGAAGAGCCAAGCGTGCAGTTGCGTATCGTGCCCAAACAATCAGGCCACGCATGGCGGACGGGCACCCACAGTCCTTTGCAGTCAGTCATAATAGCGGAAGGAAACGAGAGAGTCTTCATGGGGCCTGACTGACTCACAGGGCCCACCGGCAGAGTATAAACTAAAGAACACAGAATAAAAAATGAATACATGCGGGGGGAGGGAGGGAGAATCGTTGAATAACATCTAGTTTGATGCAAGAGTTCAATGTTAGCGACATCAAAAGGAATCTCAAAATATGTTTGTTTTCAGTATTTCTTTTTCTTTTTTCCCCCTGCTTTTTGCAACAGTCAGCAAAATCTACACCCTCGTGTTTGCCCGATACATTAGACGCACTGTACGGCACAGGAGACAAACTTCTGACCAATGAGAGAGCGAGTGAGAGACGCTACAAGCACACTTCTATGACAGAACGGTGCACACAGTGCATGCCTGCCCCGCGCCACTGTATTTATACTGGGATCATGGTCAGGGAGTTCGGGGTGCAAAAATATGAAATGTTGTGACGAATCAGGCGCCAAAGATGGGCCACAAAATCACGAAAGGGGCCGTCCCCGGGCTCTGACGTCATCGCTGACCTTTCTGTGTTTACAGAGGAGGCTTGATTTCCCCTCTTTTTCCATGCTCACACATGAGCCGTTGTGGAGCGGGTACCCTGTAGGTAAAAGACTAGCTTTGTCCCCAGTCTGGACGGTGCGAGCGCTGGAGCCATGTGCTTCTGCCAAGCCAAGAGAAGGACCCACAAGCCACGGACATTGAGAGAAGCACAGCCATCACCTGTTTTATATTAAGCCTGTCAGATTAAATAAGGAAGCCAATAACCTGCGCGTATACTCGAGGTGCGGTTTCAAACCGAGGCTGACCCTCTCCTCCATCTCCTCCACTGATCTCTCATTAAGGCTGTGCTGAGCACCGCAACAGGAACGGCTCTATCCATCTCTGGTGAAGAAATAAGGCACCAGTTAAACGAGATGCACTATTAATGAAGAGGAGAACTGGCCCTCCAGGGGTCATGATTAACAACAATCAACAATGGTTTAAGCTTTTAGATGTTGGCTTTGGTTAACAGGGGTTTGTTGTGCAAATTTAAATTAAATTCATCTCACAGTTAGAACCTTGGCAAATATAGGCTGCATTTAGTTAGGCTACTCTAGTCTAAACTGCACATTTCTTATACTCATTCTATTCTGCCCATTGATCGCTGCATGCCAGTGAGTATAAACTCATGTGAACTGATAGTTTAACATGAACCTGCTGATCACACACCAGAAATGCCAAGCTGTGCAAACTGCCCCATCATTGTATTCCTCGTGTGACGCAGTAGACAATGTTGCCCTCTACAGGGCAGACATATTAGTCACAATTTAACTGTCTCCATTCATTTTCTGTGGTAGAAGAGATGATGAGCTTGACCAATCTTATACCACCTTGACTGCAGGGGTCAGGCAGGAGATTGCTCTAGTTGGCCCTCAGTTTTTTGAGCAGTGCATCCGCTCTGCTCCATTAACTATGTGTGTCCCTATGTCTACATACAGTACATACAGTATGTGTCTGTCCCTGTGTCTGAGAATGGAAAGCTGCAACGTCGTTTCTCAGGTGCAGGAAGGTTTGCCAGAACTGGTTTGTTTTTGCCTCCCAAACAAAGGTGTTCTACATTTATTATAATTAATAAGAACCAAGAAACCAAATGTGACAGATAAGAAGCTCCAACATAAAATATCATTAATACTGTATGTTAATGCAATATAATAAGGCCCCGAAAGTGAAAGGAAAAAATCACAATATACCGTAGGAAGATGAATAGCTCAGGAATAGCTGTTGTGTGAGTTATGATCTTAACATAGTGCCTAATTTATCAAAGGTCTCTGGATTTGAGAGCCAAATAGAATGAGGCGGTCGCATGAAGGACCAAGTTAGTGATCCACGACCATGCAGTCACTCCTACTCTTAGAACTGAAGGTTGAATATTACCGCTCCTGGTGTATGGAATTAGCAGTGTGGCACAAAAGCGAAAACGAGCCTCTCATCAGTCTTTGGCGGGGGGCGGGAGGATCAGGGCACCTGCTTTTACCCCCTCTATCTTCCATGTGTTAACTGCGTGTTGATGAACTGTGGACTCAGCCTCCCTTCTGTGTTTTTAAGAGAAACGCCGTGGCAGCAGAACAGCGAGGTCTCCAGAGAGTGCGCCCCCGGGTTCAGAATCACACAGTGACAAAAACAAACCAAAACAAACACACACACATACAACACCGAGAAGAAAAAGAAAGAACTGACCACAAATTAGATCCCAAAGACTGGGTCAAACCGGCAGGCGAGAACAAACCATCACCAAGACTGATTATTTCCTCTGTGCTTCCATTATTCACTCCATTCTTTTTCTCCCATCCGGCTCCCTCCCTATCTCCTCTATTCCATCCTCCTCTTTGTATTAATCCTTGGTTCCTGCTCTCTCTCCTTTCTTCGCTACATCCACCTCATCCATCCCGCCTCATCAACTTTGTTCTCCTCTCTACCCACCCACCCGCACCCACCCACCATTACCGTCCATAATGATCGTCGGAACAGTTCACTTGTAAAAGTTAATCTCGCGATTCCTTCTGGTTTCGCATGCATTTAGAATTACAATTGAGGCTGATGCTGATCTCTTCTGGCCTTTTCTTCTCAGTAACCCCCCATACCATGGCGGGGTATTGTTTAAACTGGAAAATCCACTACCATATGGGACAGGGCAATATATCAACATTCTATCAATATCGTGATATCATCTGGGAATCACTGTACTGTGATTGTGTGAAGTGTTATCTTTTCCTGGTCAAACAGCTTTGCCACACCTCCAAGTTTTGACTTAAGACTTAAGACATGATACTTAAGACAATCAAAATAGGGCCCCTAATCTTAGATTAGATGTTGATTAGACAAATCACTATTAGACGTTTTTTTTACTTGTGCTCATTGGGGTGTTATGTTCTATGATTTATACCGTGGCTGTTGATTATTTATCAAAGATACCCTTCCATTGTGGAGGCAATGGAAGGAATTGAGGCATTTTTGGAATTCATTTCCTTACTGCTGTGTTGGATTACCTCACCACAGATTTCTACATAACACGCAATGCTGCTTGTTATGGCAGGCCCTGATTTAAGGAGAAGACCCTCTTGAACCCCCCTCCCACACTTCACAAATCACCTTCCAGTGAAGGACAGAGAGGCCCTCCAACCACCTCCACTTTCTCGGCTACACGGAGTAGCTAAATCACAAACATGACACAAGCGTTCTCCTGTGGGACCACCGTGGTAGCTAGCTACCGTGCAGCAGAGTCTGTGTGGACCCCACACACCGGCTGGCCAACAACGTCCTCATAGCCAGGGCCAAGGACCCTCGAAGCCTGATTTATACTTCCCCATAGTACAAAAATAACTGATTTTCAAGCGAAAACAAGAGCCCCGAAATGACCCACATCACTTATGCTGAGGAGAGAACAGCTCTCCCTTCCTCTCCTGTTCGCTCCCGCCCCAGCTTTTCTCCTCGAGGCATTGACATTTAATCAAAGCCAAATCCCATTGTGCCTATTAACATATCAGGCTGATGTGGGATGCGGTAAAAAGCTTGAGTAGGGGAACACAGAGCAGAACATTACCATAACTGTGTGATCTCTCTCTCTCTCTCTCTCTCTCTCTCTCTCTCTCTCTCTCACCCCACCCACATGTTGTAGAAGTGCTTACATGGCAAATGGCTAAGCATGGGGAGGCGTGTACAGAATCTCTCTCTCTGTGTCTCTCTCTCTATCCCTCTCTCTCTCTCTCTCTCTCTCTCCCTCTCTCTCTCTCACTTTCCCTCACTTGATCCTGCGGATGTTTTTTTGGGAATGTGTTAATTCTGTAGCTGTTATAGTGTTTGTCGGTGTTTGCCAAACAGTGCTGTGAGGGGAAAGAAATAGGCAGCCTGCAGCGCAAAGATTATTTCAATATTTCAACCAGTCCATTCTAAAAGCTATTAACATGCTTATGTTTTCTTCAAGGTAGCAGCACAATACTGAATACGCAGATTTTGGTGTCATTTGTTTTGAAATGCTCAGCGGTGCGTTCAGCTTTCTCTCCGCAAGCAGCTCATCCGTCCCAATATTAATCAACATGAAAAGGACTTACTTAAGATACCTGATGCAGGGTGCCGGTGAAAAATGGCAGTAATTATGAAGCCAATACCTGATGAATTGCCAGTATAGAAGGAGACAGAGTTCTTTATACCAGCTCAGCAGATTATCGGTGGGTTTGCCGTGCGACCTTGGCCAAGGTCTCACCGCACATTGGACCCTCTTGGCACCCGCTCATGTATGTCAAGACCATATGCTGGGCCTCTGTGGGGACCTCGCATACAGTACGACTGCAGCCTTGCTCTCTGAGACCAGCTGAACCCTAGTTTACTGTAGGAAGAGAGCAGCGACACGCTTTGATCTCGCGCAGCACAGCCTATTTTCTTATATAGGCTACATTAATTATAACGAGTTATATAACAAAGAGGTCTTTTAATGCATTAAAATATCCGAAAATGCCTTAATTTTCGCCAATCTAACTGCGAACATGCAATCTGCTGTCAATGGAGCTGGATGGCCAGAGTGGTTTGTTTGGAACTTGAATTCCAAACAGACTTGAACTTTTCAGCCGTAGCATTGGAGTCAACAGGGAGTGTCGCTACTCTCTCCATTTCCAGATACTCTACTGAACCCCAACTGATTGATGGTCTTCCTGTGTCACATGACAAGTATTTCCTGTCTTTCTAAAACTGGCACAGTTGCTGCCAATGACAGTCAGAAGACAGAAGAATACAATATTTAGTCCAATGGGCGGGGGAAAAAACAGATTGTCGCTTGTCAGCTTTGTTTTCTTCGAGAGTGGATGACAAGTCGGTGGGAATGGAACTGGGCCATGTTGTACAAAGAGGATTATGAAGACAAAACAACTCTGACAAGACTGAAATTTGAGGACACTTCCATTGAGATACAAAGACTATCAAAGTCAAGTTGTTGGTGAGAGGCAGTACGTCCTCTTTTTCCGCCCGCCCTTGTGAGCGTGGCACACACAACAGAAAAACAAAGGCATTATGCATTACCTCTGGACTCAAAAGCTGACACTTGACAGAACAACGCTTACTGAAGTGCCAATCAACAGCTAAGAACAAAGCTCTGCATGCTCTCAATTTGCACAATTGAGAGAGGAAAATTGTTATGTTTTTCTTCTGTATTGAGTGGTGGTTGAGGAGAAGGTCAGGGTAGTTTGTTGTCCTCTGAGAACATTCAGAAGTGACACTCACTGGCGCATTGTTTTCTCTGCCTTTGTTGAAGTGAAAAGTGCCAAAGACACAAGAAGACATTTACAGTTGTGAGGGAGAATGTATTTCTGAAAAGAAAAGATTCCTTGACATGAATAGTTTTATATGAAAACATGCATTACCGTCTGTCCGTCACGCACACCTCCTAATACGGCCAAGCCGAGTGACAGCTCGTCTCCATACATCACCTGACAGGCTGGAGACCCTTGGATTAACATAACATCACTCCTTGTGACACATCACCCCACCATATATGGTCATCTCAAAAACTGTGTTGAGCACAGAGCACTCAATCATCAACAAACGATTGAGGCTGCCAACACTGACCTCAACTAACCCTGGATAACCACACACAGAGAATGCTGATCATCATCACCTAGATCTGCCGCACCAGCACTACATCTGACCTCAAATCTCAAAGCCTTAGATCTCCATATCACGTCAGACCATGTCCTTCCCCAGCTGTCCTTCCTGTTCTGACATTCCATATGTTGACCTGATCAAACCCTGCTCAATACATGCTCCATATATGGCCAATACAAAGTAAATTGCAAATGTCAGGACAGTTCCAAGCCAAAGCATTACTCGCTTTTTCTTTTGTATTCAGTGTTTTTTTGATATAGCCTTATGTGCAGACTGCAGAGTTATACAAACAGGCGTATATTTTGGCAGCTAGGATATGAAGTACAGAGGTTCGATGTTTTGTGCAGTTTGCATTCAAATCACTTCTTTCAATTTATACATTGCTGGACATTTCAGGACTTATTACACAACAAATCAGCAACTAAAAGTATACATTACATACCACCCAATAATGGAAAAAAGCAATAAGACATTGGATTTCCTCCTTGGACTGCTGGTTAAAATATGTAAATGATATTCATACTCAGCCAGGTAATAACCAAAAGACAAAGTACAAAGAGGTGATGCAAATTTGTCTTAACGGCAAGCATACTGTGTTTTTCCCTCAGTGTCTTTTTCATCTTTCCGTTGTATTGCATCAGAATGTGTTTGTAAATAGAAAACAGACATAACAAACTTGCCGTGGCACACAATTTAGAAAGCAGCGTGCAGTGGAGCAGCTTGGTGGATGGGTGTGACGGTGGGTCGACTGAGATTATGAATTCAGAAAATGTGAAAGATTTTCGCACCTAAAATAAAAAACGAACGATAATAATAATAAAATATTAATAAATCACTTTAATTGCAGGTATAATACATTTGGCACTGATCAGCGAATAAAGTTCTGCATATACAAGGGCAGACATATACAAGGGCTCACAATTTGGGGTGATTTTGTTTATTTTGTACATTTCTCTACCTCCTTTCATGGTAGCTTTATTGGCCCTGCAGCCGCTGTAGAGGAGCATGTATGCTTTGTGAAGTAGCCTGCTCCCACCAAGCTTGGAAGGAACGCGACATAGTAATTGCTATGGCATATGGAAATTCAATATGGTATGTATTTTTATGACTGATCTGTTCACCCTATAGTCATGATTGAGCCAAGGATTCCAGGCAGCGCGATATACTGTATAATACAGTATATTGCACTGATCTGTGAAGTGGAATGCACTGTATGTCTGATAAACGCTGCAAACGGACAGACTTGTGGATATAGTCATTTTGGCATGAAGCAGCTTTCTTCTTGATCTTTTATTGATTTCATGTGTAATGTATTGGCTAATTCAACTATACTAGAGCCCCCCCTGTCGACAGTGTGTTGATGGTACAGTTCAGTGTTACTGCACATGCGCAAGAGAACCATGTATGCTCCCGCCTGTTTCATTCAGTAAACTACCCGGCATCTAAACTGAAGCTTGTGTCCGTGTCTCTCTATATATAATACACGTTAATACTCCGAACCCAATATACTACAGTGGCGACGAGGTGGATGGGATTTTCTAGAGCAAGGAAGATCCCTGTGGCAAGTTTGAAGAACAAAACAAAACGAGACTGTTGGAAATAAACGGAGGAGACGACACGTTGATACAATGGCTGCATTAATAGGCACTATCGGAGAATTCAAAGAAGGACAGGAAGATTTTGAGTCTTATTTGGAAAGATTGGACATGTGGATGACCGCAAACAGTGTGGAGGATGACAAAAAGGTCAGTGTGTTCTTGTCAGTGATTGGAGCTGATGCCTACAGACTTTTGAAAAATCTACTCAGCCCAGACAAACCCAGTGCAAAAACGTACAAGGAGCTGTGTGACGCACTAGGGAACCATTACAAGCCAAAGCCACTCATTATTGTGGAACGATTCAGGTTCCAAAAGAGAAACCAACATGACGGCGAGTCTAATGCTGATTATATGGTTGCACTGAAGCAGCTATCTACAACCTGTGATTTTGGTGCACATCTCGATGATGCACTACGTGACCGTTTTGTTTCTGGATTAAAGTCGGAAGAAGTGCAAAGGAGACTGTTATCCATGGCAGGGCTCACGTTCAAAATGGCTTGTGACACTGCTTTGGCCATGGAGACGGCAGCACGCAATGCGCAGGAATTTTCGGGACACATGAAAGACACAGGAACAGTAAACAAAGTGCACATGGAACAGACTAAGACTGGATGGAAATCACGGGGCAACAGCGCCCAACAGAGTTCTAAACCAGCACCGAGAAATGACGATGGCCGAGAACAGCCGTGTTACAGATGTGGGGGTAAGCATGCCGCACATGTATGCAGATTCAAGCAGGAAAAGTGTCACAATTGTACAAAAATTGGCCACATAGCACGTATGTGTAGGAGTAAAAAGACGCACTATGTAGAGCAGGAAGCACCTGAAAATGATGATGGTGACGATGAAGACGCAGTGCTTGGAGTGTGCTCTGTGTTTACGGCATCCAGTAACAAGCGTGGCATAAATGTGCATGTGACAGTGGAAGGAAAGGGTCTGGATATGCTGCTAGACACTGGAGCAGATGCAACATTAGTGTCTGAGGTTTTCTATGAAGAGTGCCTGTCTCACCTACCCCTTGAAAAGTGCCGCCAGAGACTGTCTACTTTTACTGGGGAACGTATTCCCACGCTAGGGCAAGTGAATGTGAATGCAAAATATGAGCAGCAGAGCGCAACGCTACCTCTTGTGATTGTGAAGGGGGACCGACCAGCGCTTTTGGGCCGTGACTGGTTGGACAAAATCAGTCTGAACTGGAGAGAAATATTCTCTGTTAAGGCAGCAGGTGGTGCTAGTGCGCCAGATGTGGAGGCTGTGCTACAGAGGCACAAGGCGGTGTTTGATGATGGACCCAGCATCATTAAAGAGTTCAAAGCCTCCATTCGAGTGAAGTCAGATGCACAGCCCATCTGTAAAAAGGCCAGGCCTGTGCCTTATTCCCTCAGGGAACCCGTGGAAAAGGAGCTGAACAGATTGGAAGCGATGGGCATAATTTCCAAAACTGACAGAAGTGAATGGGCATCGCCAATTGTCATAGTCCCAAAAGCAGACAAGTCTATACGGATATGTGGCGATTACAAAGTTACCATAAACCAGAGTGTGGAGGAGGAAACCTACCCACTGCCAAATACAGAGGATCTGTTCGCAACATTGGCTGGAGGAAAACTATTCACCAAGTTAGATTTGTCACATGCCTATCAGCAACTGCAACTGGATAAAGATTCTGAAAAATACCTCACCGTAAACACTCACCGTGGGCTATATGTCTACCACCGCCTCTCTTATGGAGTGTCCAGTGCACCATCCATCTTCCAGGGAGTGATGGATCAAATACTGCAGGGCCTTGACCATGTGACCTGTTTTCTTGATGACATTCTAATTACAGCAGGGTCACGAGCAGAACACTTGGAAAAGCTGGATGAGGTCCTGAGTCGTCTGGAGAAGTATGGTGTTCGAGTAAAACGGTCCAAGTGCAAGTTCATGGAAAGCAGAGTGGAGTACCTAGGCCACACAGTAGACAGTGAAGGGCTCCACCCCACCGACGAGAAAGTGGAGGCGATAGTGAATGCTCCAAGCCCCACAAATGTGTCCGAGCTACGCTCATTTCTCGGGCTCCTAAATTACTATGGACGTTTCCTGAAGGGGCTGTCCACCCTGTTGCAGCCCCTGCATGCACTACTCAAAAAAGAGAGTTCGTGGAAATGGACACCCGAATGCGACGAAGCGTTCATAAAGACTAAGAGACTATTGCTAGAAAGCAAGGTTGTGGTACACTACGACACCAAGAAGCCAGTGAGGCTGGCCTGTGACGCATCCCCTTACGGGGTGGGTGCGGTGATCTCCCATATCATGGAAAATGGTGAAGAAAAGCCTATTGCCTTTGCGTCACGCACCTTATCAGATGCAGAGAGCAAGTATGCCCAAATAGAGAAAGAGGCTCTATCCATCATTTTCGGAGTGAGGAAGTTCCATAAATATCTCTACGGAAGGAAGTTCATCCTCACTACTGACCACAAGCCGCTTTTGGCAATCCTGGGCCCGAAGTCTGCGATTCCCACTTTGGCTGCACTGAGAATGCAAAGATGGGCACTAATACTCATGGCCTACAACTACGACATTGAATATCGCAAATCAGCAGACCATGCAAATGCGGATGCCTTGTCCAGACTGCCAAGGCCAGACAAAGACAAGACGGCTGAAGAAAACAGCATCTTCTACTTCTCAATAATGGATGACCTGCCAGTACATGCCAGAGACATAGCGCACAGCACACGGAAGGATAAAGTACTGAGCAAAGTCAGAGAGTTCACTTTAAATGGGTGGCCCAACAGCATTGATGATGAGACTCTCAGACCATTCTTTGTCCGGAGAAATGAACTGTCTGAAGAGCAAGGATGCGTGCTGTGGGGCATGAGGGTCATCGTGCCATCCACACATAGAGCGAAACTGCTCAGTGACCTACACACCGGACATCCAGGTATCTGCCGCATGAAAGCACTGGCCAGGTCGTATGTGTGGTGGCCCCACTTGGATGGCGACATTGAAGCTACCGTACAGAGCTGTGGGGCGTGCCAATCAGTGAGGAAGCTGCCGGCAGCAGCTCCGCTGCACTCTTGGAGGTGGCCGGAACGCGTTTGGCAGAGAGTGCACATAGACTTTTGTGAGAAAGACAAACAGTACTTCTTAGTGTTGGTGGACAGTCACTCCAAATGGCTAGAGGTCAGGCCCATGAAAACGACTACATCGGCAAAGACTATTGATGTGCTACGCAACCTGTTCGCATCTCAAGGTCTACCAGAGGAGGTGGTAAGCGACAACGGGCCCCAGTTCACTTCCTGTGAGTTCAAACAGTTCCTGAGGAGCAACGGTATTAAGCAAACACTTGTGCCAGCTTATCATCCTGCATCGAATGGTGCCGCAGAAAAGTCGGTGCAGACGGTCAAGGCCGCACTCCTAAAGCAAGTTCTCGGAGAAGAGTCTCCGCGATTGACCTTGCGACACCGGCTGGCAAATTTCCTGTTGATGTACAGAAGCACACCCCACGCAGTGACAGGGGTTTCGCCAGCAGAGCTGTTCTTAAAACGCCAACTGAGGACCAGGTTCAGCCTGCTTAAACCGAGCCTGGCGAGAACAGTTGAGGAAAAACAGCTCCGACAGAAGTTTTACCATGACAAGACTTCGGCTGGACTGAGACACCTGTCCCCGGGTGATTTGGTTCGTGTGAGAAACTTTCGCGAAGGGAAGGAAAAGTGGTTGAGAGCCACAGTAGTGAAGCGTCTCGGACCAGTCACGTACCTGATCAACGATGGGTCCCGAGAGCGCTCCGTCCACATCGATCACCTCTTGCACTCCAAGGAAGCTGATCTGCAGCACATCAACTCCAGCGACTACAGAGACTTCAATGAGCCGCTCACCAACCCAGTCTCTACTCTGCCTCGGCTGGACTTTGAGTCTTCTCCTGGGCTGACTCACACACCGCGGACGACTCCTGGGACACCGACGAGGACCACGGCCAGCAGCAGCACCAGCTCTACTCAGCCGCCGCAGAGCCCCGTCGAGCCCAGCACTCCGCAGCCGAGCCCAGTCGAGCCCAGCACTCCGGTGATGCGCCGCTACCCGGACCGGGTGCGCATGAAGCCACGCAAGTACTATGATTAGTTAAGGACCCAAGTCAAGGGCAGAATAATCCCTTATTGGCTTGGGTACCAGGGTGTGAGCAGTCTACCTCCCCCTTACAGTTAGAACAAACAAAGACTTTTCCTAATTCATTTTGTTCTTGTTAAAAAAAAAAAAAAAGGACGTTATTACTTTATTGGCATGGACACTTGCCTAATTATTGAGCTGGCTGTTTTTGTTATTGTTTTCGTTTGACACCAGCATGAACAGTTCTAGTGAGGATAGTTGTTATGATAATGCTACTGTTCAAGTTTACTGAAAAAAAAAAAGAAAAGAAAAGAAAACTTTA
Source organism: Benthosema pterotum (assembly GCA_039105355.1). NCBI lineage: Eukaryota > Metazoa > Chordata > Actinopteri > Myctophiformes > Myctophidae > Benthosema > Benthosema pterotum. The sequence goes on from CM076982.1 coordinate 19,739,727, forward strand.
GGGAGCTTTCATTTAAAGGGGAGGACTGTAATGTATTGGCTAATTCAACTATACTAGAGCCCCCCCTGTCGACAGTGTGTTGATGGTACAGTTCAGTGTTACTGCACATGCGCAAGAGAACCATGTATGCTCCCGCCTGTTTCATTCAGTAAACTACCCGGCATCTAAACTGAAGCTTGTGTCCGTGTCTCTCTATATATAATACACGTTAATACTCCGAACCCAATATACTACATCATGCTTAATTTCTAGGAGGATCTTTTTTATATACTGTATGTAGGCAACTTTATATTTTAGACATACAGTATATTTCTTATATAAATGGGTTTACCTGGTAGTTGTTATCGTGACTGTGATTGCTTAGTTGTCACAATGATTGACAGTTCTCCCTTTTGCAACTATGCCTAAAGATTATCTAAAGGGATTGTGATATAAAAATAGTGTTTATTACCTGCAATTGGTGCGTCGTGGTGCACCTTTTTTGGTCGTTGTTCCTCGGGACACTCCGATTGGCTGGTGGGAGGGGGTGATGTTTGGGTGATGTAATGGTGACGTAACTGTGAGGTAAATAAGAGATCTTTGTAAGGCATGAGTATTAGCCCGCTCCACTGTTTGTGATGTCACCATTGTCACAGCCAGCAAATGCCATGTTATGTCGATGGTATTTGTCAGCAGATGTCGCTGTTTTGCCTGTTTTCATTGCAGCTCAAAAGACTTCCCTAACTCCTGAGAAAACTACAGATCACAGAAAATCCATTGAGTATTTAAAGTTCAGTTTGGGGTGGGTGAAATTGGGCTTAGCCTACAAACCCTAAAAGAAAAAGAAAAGAAAAAAATGTATTGTCACGAATTAACCTTTAATAGCCTACCTAACGCTAAACCCGGCCGTAGCTCAGTTTGAGAAACAATGCCGACGCCCCCATAGGTAACACCGACTGTAATAGCCCCCTGACGACGCGAGGACGGTGGTGCGTTCCAGGAAGAAGCGCGCCTCTGCCTGACTGTCTCACAGTCAGAGAGAGGCGCGCTTCCGGGAACGCACCATCATCACCACCCTCCACCACCACCATCCCCACACGTACATCTCTCCCAGTCCTCTCTTTCTCTCTCGCTCTCTCTCCCTCCGCTGAATTCAATCAGCTGACTACAACAGTCACACACAGCCATGCGCTAGGCTAGTAGAATGGTATCTCCCTAGCTGCTGCCTCCCGGATGGAACGCGCCTGCACTGAAGCCGGCTGGCCGAGCAGCAGCAGCAGCAGCAGCGCTGGCTGACACTGGAGCAGGTTGCCTGCCTGGCTGGCTGGGAGCGGTGCGGTGCGGTGGTCCTCCTCCTCCACCTCCTCCCCCTCATCTCCTCATCCACGGCCGTGCTGCTGGATGTCGGACTGACTGACACGTACCCCACCCACCTACCTACCCCGGCAGAGACTTTAATTCCTTCGCTATTATTCAGATCGGGACGGAACGGAACGAAACGGAGGGGCCGCTCGCCGGGACAGTAACTGTAATAAAGAAAGGGGGGAGGAAGCGTCTTTTATTGCCATGGCTTCCAACTTCAACGACATAGTGAAACAGGGATACGTGAGGATACGGAGCAAGAAACTGGGGGTGAGTTAACAGTGTTGGAACAGTAGAACTTGCTGTGTATCAGCAGGGACGTGAAGAGTTTTTTTAGAGGGGCAGTGGCTGAATTTCCATTAAAGGGGAATTCCACCCATGTTCAACATTTTACCATGTCATTAAAGAGGAATCCCACCCATTTTCAACATTCTAATATATCATTACTATAGGCTACCCTAGAGGTGTTGGGTGGACGTGACAAAAAGTTCCCCCATTCTGAAATAGAGGTTTGAAGAAGACCACTAACATTTTCACCATGTTAATTTCTTTAGCCACTTCTTTTTGTTGAAAATGGGTGGAATTCCCCTTTAATATAGCTTAGAGATGTTGTGTGGACATGATAAAAAGTTCCCCCAGAATTCTGTGTTTCCTAGAAGTAAAGGTCTGGGAAAAAAGCAATAACATGAAACGCAACTTGATGACATCAAGTTGTGTTTCACCATGTTAATGATTTTTCTTTTAGGACCTATTTTTTCTGATTGTTCTACAAATGGAACCAAATTCACATTTGTACACTCTCAGGATTTTTTTGGAAAATGGGTGGAATTCCCCTTTAAGAGGGCACTTTAGGACAAATAAAATAAATAAAAATAAAAACACAAACATGCGAAATCAGCAGATCTAAGCTTGTAAGCTTAGATCTGTAAATCAGCTATTTTTGAAACACAGCCCAGAATGCTTTTTAGCTAGGAGATGCAGGTGTAACTGTCATCACATGGATTTCAGTGCAAAAAAAAAAAATGTGTTCAAGTTCAGGAGACTTTGGGGGAGGAGAAAGCAATTCTCCTGAATGTTCATGGCATGGAAATGAGTCTTTCACCATATATGGTAAATGCTGCATTGGAGGGAAGTTGTTTTACAGACTGGTCAACGGGCCAGGGGTTGCTGAAGCCCCCTTTTGACGTCTATGTGTGCATGTCCCTGGAGGAGATGGTGGAGGGAGAGAGGAGGTGGGCTCTCCCTCCAGTTGTTTGCGGGTTTATAACATCAGGGGCAATTGCTTGATTAAAAAATCGGTCTATATGAAAAAAGGTGCCTATTTGCCTCATAGCGGCTGTCCTGTCCGGCTGCAGTGCACGCAGGTCGCTTCTTCCAGAGGAAAAAAACAACAGGATTACAGAGTCTATTCTCCTATCTGTAATGACTAGGTTTCACTTGACACGCAGTGCTGAATAAAACAGTGTCTGTAAGTGTCTGTAAAGCGTTCACATTTCGGTGAATTCGACTTGGCTTGTGTCTTGATGACAGCTACCTCTTGAAGGGATTTTGTTTGGATGATAGGCTCTTATTTATGCCCCATGCGCACATTGCAGTACATTGTTTACATCAACCCTTGTATTTATTTATAGGAATGAACTTTATTGCTCTCCTCCCAAGTTTCAAATTAATGTCGCAGGTTTATGTTTTTTTCCTGGTCATTATGTTTTTCCCTGGTAATGTCAAATGAATTGACTAATGCTGGGTAATAAATTGCTTAGGCTATAGCCACCACAAAAAAATCTGCAAATGGTTTGCGGAGTATATGGAATGACAACAATGGTTTATTTTGTGTATCACAGGACAGACTTCATGTCACTTCATTGCAATAACACACTGAATTATGAAATTATGACTTATTGTCAGTCAGGCAAGACAACACAGGAACACAGACTTGCTGGTCATTCAACTCTCAGTCAGCACTGAAGATTCTGATGCGCAACTTGTTGTGAACACTGTTGTTTAGCATTTCATCTGTTAAATACCGCAAAAAGCTGCATTAACATTGAGATACAGTAGAGGGAAATATAGCCTCCTCCTCGACACATAATGGTCTATATTCAATTATGAGTGCCTTATTGTCTGACTCATGAAGCCATCTGCTTTTGTCCATCCTTCCAGCTCATTACACTGACAAGGCTAACAGAGCAGACTCTCGCTGCTGATGAGGTGTGATGATGGTGGCTAATGATGTCTGCTTTCTCATATCATCACCTGGCTTCATCAACACCACCCTATTGTTGCTTTAACCCATTAAGACTACAGGCTGATTTTACAAGTGCCTTGCCAGTTTTAGGGGAATGGAAGTATATTTCCTCAAACCTTTTCATTTGAAGGACTGACTCAACATTATGGGCTATGCACTGTCACCCCCCCATCTTAAAATATTTAGTTCCAGGGCCTTGTAGAGCAAGCATTTTAACTTGAATGTTTTCTAAAGGTCCCTGGCTGGAACTAAATATTTGAAGTTTAACATTCAAGTTAAAATGATTGCTTAAAAATATAGTATTCAAAGATTTGCACACATTTGTAAGATTTTTCTAATGTAGCAGATCTACAGGCTCATGAGGTGAATTTGTGTGCTCAGGCTCACAAGGTGAATTCATGTGCTATGAACTAATAATAATAATAATAATAATAATAATAATAATAATAAAACAATACATGAATAAATAAAACCTGGCTTCTCATGATACACCTGTAGCAGTGTGTCAACACGCGTCACGTGATCGGCCATAGACAATCAGATGAAGAAAACACAAAAACACATGCAGTAGTCCACTTTTTCTCGTGAGCTATGCTGCATTTGCGTGAGTGAACAGGATGCAGAGTTGCAGACATTCTTGGATCATTTCTGAAATTATGCTGCATTGAGGTTACAATATTCTGAAGAGAAATAGATATTTAAGTCGGAGGGAGTAAGTAAGTAATGTGTTGAGAACGCAGAGGTGAGCACAGATAGAGAAGAAGGCGACAAAACGGAAGTTCTGCATACTCTGCACAGTCACATACGTCACGGTGGGTGACTTGGCACCCTTTGCAACGAAGTGACCTGTCCTCTTCCTTGGATAACTGGCACGGCCATATAGAAGATAATGATGTCTGTCTTTACAATTGAGTTGGGGCGCAATTGTAAGGATAGATATCATTATCTTCTATTCTTGAAGAGCCGAAGTATGAAGTATGAACTAATGGTTAATTGAAGTGCTTCAAATGATTGCAATGCTATACTGTATATTAACTACTTTAGCAGTCCAAGAACTCACTTTGAGGACCAATGTTGTATAGCTAACATCTAAAATTACCCAAATGCTTTCTTGCTTGTAATTGGTTAAACATAATTGGGGCACATTTAGAGGACAGAGCCCAACTGCTCCGAGAACCTAGACCTCTGAATATCAACGTACCGGTATATTTTGTCCCGAAAAAGGTAGATAGAAAGATAGATTCAAGGTTCTATTTTAGAAGATCTAGCTTATAAAAAAGGAAATATAACACAAACAAACAAATATATATATAAACGCTGTAAAAAAGAAGACAGAAATATCAAATCTACAAGCTCACAATGTGCTGTAACCCTTGATAATCAGTTATTATAACTGACTGATACTGATATTGTCAAGAAAGTTTAGACCAATACACAGGTCAAGCTCAATAGACGGACGTTGAGGAAAGTTAAACCTCTGTTTGTTGTCTGCTGCAGTTTTGCACTTTTTGCACGACACTATCAAATTAAAACACAAGGAAAGTGCCCCTCCCCCCATATTCTAATTAGCTCGCTGGTATAAAGTTGGCATGGTCTATTACTCCCTCACATGCTATTAGCTGGATGCATTCAGATGTTGAGATAGAGGAGGAGAGCTTGTGTATGTGTGTGTGTATCCCCATCAGGGGCGGATGTAACATGTCCCATTTGGGGGGGGGGGGGGGGGCAAGAGAGCATGTTGGAGGGGCAAAAGAAAATGGTATGGGGGCAGCTTCATCGCCCACGTCGCTTCGCGCCACGGGCGATGAAGCCGCACCCATACCATTTTTTCGGTTACAGGACTTTGATTAGTCAAGTAAGCATCAATAATAACATCAGTTGTTGAAGTTGCAACAGACACACAGCATGCATAAAGCTAAAGGTCTGACTCGGAGAGTTTTCTGTTTTCAATGATGAAATGCTGTTGGTTTAGTGGTGCCGAAATTGTAGTTAGTTAGTAGCAGTAGTAGTGTTTCAAATCATTTTAAATATAAGTACTTTAATTTGAAATATCTTGGGTTGTTTTGCAGGGCATCGTGTTTGGGGTGGCAGACTGGGTATTTAGGGGGGCATTGCCCCCCCATGCCCATGCCTAGATCCGCCCATGATCCCCATTACTATAGTGAGAGAGGACGCACAGCGTTGGCCATGCTGGAGGTATATGGATGTCTTATCTCTGCCAGCTAGTCTAGATCTCTTTGTCGTCCCCCTACTGTTTAAGGCGCTGAAGAGAGAGAGAGAGAGAGAGAGAGAGAGAGAGAGAGAGAAAGAGTGGGTAAAACAGTATGTTTATTGTGTCCTGCTCGCCCACTCCCTCTCAGCCCTGCTGCCATTTCATCCTGGAAAAGCAGCGCTTGCACTGGCCTCGTGTCTCTGACTGCATATGTTGTTGTTGTCCAATCTCTGGGGGCCTCCATGTGATGGACGGTGGCCTCAGAGGACCCCCTGTGAAGTGTGTGTTGAGAAATGGGACAACAACATGGTTTTAGGCTGCGCTGTTGAAATCCAATCCCATCTCGGAATCGATTTTTGAAAATAATGGAGCCGGCGTATTGGTCACAGCGCCACAGTAGTACGCCAAAACTGTCAGACGTTTTATGCTGCTTCAGAAGGTCCTGTTGCACCAACACGGACGCATATTTGGCACATTATTGCAGTAAAATATAATTATTAGAACATAATTCTCTGTTTTTGCACATTAATTGGCTATCTGGCCTAGATTTTGTTACCGCTAAACCCCTTATCTCTTAACTTCCTTACCTTTTTAAACTATTTAAAAAAACATTTTTCAATAGTTAAACTGGCCAGTCTACAACTTCACAACGTGTCAATAGATTGGCACGTTAAGGGTTTAGCATGTAACGAAAATGGAGCCATCTTTCTCCTATACTGCCATGTTTACAAAGCTGTTTCCACAGCTACACATATTAAATATTAAATATCTGCACTACCTCAACACTTTGTTGTGTTTAGATTATTATTATTATTATTTGCTTTGCATTGCATTTACTATTTATATGTGTTTGATATATTACGTTGTCCTTGTGTTGTTCTTGCGTACTAAATCACTCTGGCTTAAGAGCATCATTTAATGCCTTCATTGTAATTTTTTGACTCTACGCTAGGCTTCCTTTAATTTTTGTTATACTTTATATGTTTGAAAAAAAAAAGAGACAAACAAGCACTGTAGAAGCAAGGAAGCTTACGAGGAAAAGCAGGAAACATCATTTTCTTTACCCTGCAATTCCAACCGGCAGATTCGTCACACTTGGTGGCAAAAACTGCAGCTGGAACTCTGGTGGAATACATTGGAGTCAATGGAGCTGAATGGACAAGCAAATGAACAGGTTTTATTTCTGAATGATTGCGAAATAATCTCTTCTGGAGAATATAAAGAAGACATATAACACATCATTACCTGCTGTGTTGCTTTATGATGTGCACACTGTGTAATTTCACAGAGGAATCTAAAGAGCAGGGAAAGTAAGTTTCTGAACGTGCCAATTGACAAATTGCCAAATCGCAAGACTGTCCCCAAAACCTGTGATACCTTCTGAGACTGTCGAGGTTTAGGATGCAGCAATAAAATTATGTACTGTGCACATCGAAAAGCAAGCTAGTGAAGCTACTAAAAACAAACTCATATGTCTTATTTTATATTCCTGAATAATTTAAGCTTATAAACAAACATAAATAATGTTTGTTTACAAGCTGTCCAGAGGGCTCCCATCCGACTTCCGTTTTGCCATATAACACATAACACATAACAAAATAAGTTCATGGCCCGTGCGCAGCCGCACGCACACACGCGTGCACACGCACAGAAAGCAGGCGAACACAATGGACTACACACAGGTGTAACACATGAGTAAATCATGAAGGGAGTGTGACATCTGCTGGACAGGTAGTAGCAGAACAGCCATGACAATATATTGATTTCTGCTTATTAAACACTCGCTTGTCTGGCACCTCTTTGAGTCAATCGAAAATGAATATTTTCCATGGCCATGGTATAGAAGACTATAATTTAATGTGGGGGATATGTAATACATAACATAATATGTTATGCTTAGTATAAAAAGGTGTAATATGTTTAGTAATTAGAGATTTCTTTAATCTCGCCCTGCACCCTTCCCCAGAATTGAAAAGAGAGGAGACATGATGACATTATGGCATTGAATCAATGTGTACCCATTTCAAATGCAAAAAGAAAAAAACAAACAAAAAAACAAAAAAAAAAACATGATTTGTTCACACAATATTAGGCAGGGAGTGGAAAGATAGAGCAGAGTTTTGGCAGGACCAACATAGCCACATTCATACCCAGTAGAGCCGGGCAATATATCGATAATTATACTGTAAATGTAGAGGCATTCGCTTTCTCAGCTGGCTTCTTCAGGAGCCCGTTGCTCTCAGTAATGGACAAATAGATCAATAACACCACTCTAAATGTACTGTATAAGGACTAAAGCCTGGGATTTATACTTAGCTAGGTGCTGGACAGGTGTCCAAAAATGCTTAAATACTGTACTAGCAGATCTACAAGCTCACAGCACAACGTTGCATTGCGAATTGATAGATCAACTATTTTAGGTATAGAACTCTAAGAAAGACGCCAGTTCTCTTTTAGATCACTAACTCAGCAAACAATAACTGCAAATTGTTTTGTGATGTCTTCATCAGAGAAAAAACAAACAAAAATAAATTATATTAGATAGAAACTAATAACACTGATATTGTGATATGAGACATGATATTACTTTTCACCAAAAGAACAGACTACTCCTGCACCCAATTTTCTCAGCTTTATTAGTCAGTGTTTTGGTCGAACATGGATTCTTATCATTATTATGGTCCTGATGAAGGTCCCTGACCCAAACGTGATTAAAAAGTATTCCAGTCTGCTGTCTTTTGTGAAGGTTTTTCTTTTCATCTAAGTGGGTTTATTCACAGCATCACAGACATGGTTATTATATACTGAACCTTTCTGGCTGTTATTTGCAAATTTAATAGTCGTTGAATGTAAAGGTATAATACATGATTGCAAACTGTCATTATTAAAATATTTTGACAGCCCAGATAGTTACATTACTAGGAAATTCAATAGAACGTACTAACTCACTCCCAACTGTGATTAAATAATGCCTCTATGCCAAGGTCTCGCACTGTTCAACCCTTATTTTAAAGATCAAAAGCACCGTGACCCAGCTGAAGAACTGACATGGCCGCAGCCGACACAGCGACCTTGATGCTCTGTGAAAGTAGTGTTGTACAGAGTAGTGTTGTGCATTCACAGGTGCATGCTCATGCCCATGCACACGCACGTGCACAATCCATGATTGTGCACGCTTAAGCTTAAGCCATGCTTAAGCTAATAACAACAGGCACCTGAAGCTAATGTGTGAGTTGTCTTTTCACCAGATGTTTTTTCCAGTCAGGGCCAGTGGGCCACATACCTTTTCCCTTCTCTGATTGGGGGCTGGCGTCTGAAAAAGTCTGATGATCGCATGGGTGCCAAACATAACCAAATATTAATAAAAAAAAAATCAAGATCAAATAACCTTCTCTGGGTGTTCTTCATAGAACAAAAGCTAGAGTGGGACACGTTCGCGTTCTATGAATGGGCCAAAATGAGCTTGTAGTAGCAACATTTTTTAACGTGGCTCAGTGATTTGAGGCCACATTTCCAGCGCAGTGCTTTTGCAGGCATCAAGACTAATGCACGCATAGAACACCCCAGTATTCTATGCGTGCATTAGTCTTGATCACATGGCCAGATGGTAATAATAATAATAAAAGGAAAAAGAAAAGAATGTGGAGGGGAGCACTCAGATCCTTCAAAGATCTCACCTGTGTCCTATTAAAGGGGTCAGGGGACAAATACCTACAACGTATATTAACTACCGGTACCTTGAGATATCTTTCTATGAGTCCTGTTACAATTACTGTATCAGGCAAGTCAGGTCCACATTTGTATTGTGTGAAGGCGGTGATTGTTCTATATTATAGGCTATATTAACTGGCCACTCTCTGGTCCCCTATATTTTCCTCATTTAGTGATACATATTATGCTACTCTACTCTTTTAATGGACTCGAAAATATCACGTCAAGCCGTTCTATCAAAGTTGACCTTCCGCTCCCTAAACCTCAGCCTCGAAGATACTATAATGCTTTGCCATTTTAAGACGTTTCATACATCACGTTTATTTATTCATTCATTTATTTATCGCCGATTATGAAATAATACAGCTGAGTGATTCTCTCTGCGTGCCTTGAATTGCAGCGTCTACGACAACAACCAACAGCTTCGACCGAAAACTCATCAGTATCAGTCAATATGATTGGCTCATTTTCAAACCCCATCATGTGTGAAGGTTAGGCAGTGAGCGGTCACATCGCTATTCTTGCCGAATAGTCAAAACACCCACCCACGCCTGCCTCCCCACGGAACCGCGTTGGTTTCCAAGAACTCCTGTGGTGGTGGCGGCGGTGGCGACGGCATGTTGTTGTTGTTATTGTATTTTCCAGTACCTCTACACTTGGATGGATGTGATTTGTCTGCTTTTATCCGGTGCCTTTTGTCGCTTTGTTGTCTGAAGAGGCAGCAGCAGTGTAATGTTCCCCAATGCACAAGTGGTTCTTTCTTTCCCCCCTGCTCTCTGTAATACTCTCTCTGTTCTGCCCCTCTCCCTCACCTTTCACTGTTCTCCCACTTCTCACCTCCACTCCCACCCAAACTTCTTAGTCTATCTCTCTCTCCGCCCCACGTTTTTCATCATCTCTTTGCTTTCCAGTGTGTACCATTCTACGCCCTTCACCCCCCCCTCTCTTCTCTTCTCTGTCTCTCTCACCTTTATGTCCTTCAGTGGTTTGCAGACAGCTGAGAGACAGAGCACAAGTGCATCCTATTCATCACCCCTACACTGCACCCTCTATTATAACCCCTATGTGCAGTTTCCCCCAGACCGGCACGCACGTACGCGCTCACACACGCACACACCACACACACTTGCATTCGGTCCAACATAGGAAATGGCACTAATGCGTCAACAAATATGCAAACAGTCTGCTGGCAGAGAACTGTGTGTGAATCCTCAATTAATTCCTCTAATCCCATGGCTTTGTAATGTATGCCATTATATTACTGAGTCAAGACAAACTGTACATGCTCATGAGAGACATGGATAGACAACGTTGTACAGTGTGTGGGTGTGTGTGTGTGTGTGTGTGTGTGTGTGTGTGTGTGTGTGTGTGTGTGTGTGTGTGTGTGTGTGTGTGTGTGTGTGTGTGTGTGTGTGTGTGCGTGCGTGCGTGTGTTTGTGTGGTACCGACGGACTCACAACACAACACGACGGGTGTTACTAGTGAATTGCTGGTGGATTAATCACAACCCCAGCACCCTATCTAGAATCTACAAGCAAACTTGTATCCCAATAATACTTATTGTATTTGCTGTGTTGCGAAGCAACTTTGGTGTTCCAAGATAAGTGCTATATAAATCGCATGTATTATTATTGTTATTAATACTATTATTATAGATTAGCTACTTTGGGGGCAAAGAGATTTGAGGTGCACATCAGGTCGGTTTCAGGTAAGACTAGAGGGTGCTTAAGTGCTCCAACTCGCCCATAAGTACAGGAGGAGGAAGGAGGAACAGGGGCGGATGTAACATTTCCCAATTGGGGGGGGGCAGGAGAAAGTGGTATGGGGCGGCTTCATCGCCCGTGTCACTTCGCGCCACGGGCGATGAAGCCGCAGTCATACCATTTTTGGTTACAGGACTTTTATTAGGCAAGTAAACCATCAATAATAACATCAGTTGTTGTTGAAGTTGCAACAGACACGCAGCATGCATAAAGCTAAAGGTCTGACTCAGAGAGTTTTCTGTTTTCAATGATGAAATGCTGTTGGTTTAGTGGTGACACAGCTGTAGTTAGTTAGTAGCAGTAGTAGAGTTTCAAATCATTTTAAATATAAGCACTTTAATTTGTTTGCATGCCATCGTGTTTGGTGGGGCAGTCAGGGCATTTAGGGGGCCCCCGCCCCATGCCCATGCCCCCCCCCCCCCATGCCCATGCCTAGACCCGCCCCTGAGGAGGAATGGTGTGGCTGATGCAGGATATTGCCAGGATATGCGTGTGGCCCTGCTGCTTTCCTTTCTGTGGGCAGAAGGAAAAAAATGGCCGATGCTATCAGAGGGATTGACTGTCTTGAAAAGCTGAATAACATGACCTTTCAGTAATTCGTGTGGTGTGGCGGTCTCTCCATCTAGGATAGTGTTTTGCTGCTTTAGGTCACTGAGGTAAACAGAAAAGGTCAGCCGTTGAATATTCTTTTTTTATTTCTGCTTTTTTCCTGCAGGGCTTTGAAAGCCCATAACTGGATTACGGATGGTTCATCTACATCTACTGAAAGTTTACTGTGGTTAGATCCTCTCGCCTTGCTAGACCAGTCATTTACTGTACCACTATACTGTACATGGTGGCCTAACCTACAGTCAATAGAAACCGAGCCAATTTAGACAAATTATTGTCATGAAATGGTTGCATATGAAATTAAATGATTTTTTACAGAGGTTCCTTAGATATTCCTGTTTACAGTTTAATTGCTTTACGGTATATTACTATATTCCAAACTCACCAGACTGCTGGATTGATTGATTACCATGGAGCATATAATCAGCTGTTGGCAAAAAAAAAATGCCTGTCAGCTGATTCGTCTGGAATAGCTCAATTGTACGCCCATTTCCTGCTCTAGAAAATTGGGGTGGCCAATCATGGCCCAGTATTCAAGTATGTTTTGCATACTGTGTACTGATTGGCCACCCCAATTTTCCTCTGGTCTAGTAGATTGGTCTAGTAGATTGCCTGTATGACTTAAAACTTTAATGTTAATCACAGTGAAGCTTTTCTACAATTAATTATGTTGTGTAACTCGCGGTGGGAGCCATGGTGTTAATTGAGTGTGATTGCTATACGCTTGGTGTCACTCAAGAAAAAAAGGACAGGTCTACAAGCTATCAATGTGATGATACAGTAGCCTATCTTTACCACCGTCTTGGTACAGAGTAGTGAGTTGTGAGACATTTTGTACTCTCTGCTTTGCAGAATGATAATCCAATGCTAATCAGCAATGCTTGTTTCATTGTTGACATCTACCCAGTGGGTGCTTGTCATTATAATGTGCTGACATTATCAGGTAAGCCATCCATCCATCAGCGATCAAACGAGTATAGGAAGCACGCAGTTTCTCGTTTACCCTCGTTTAGCAAAACAACATATACAATAGACAGAGCCCTCTCCTCTCCCATCCTCTTCCCCTCCTCTCCTTTCTCACAAATGGACTTGGCTATGCAAGCGTGCGTATGCGTGTATATAATACTGTCATGCACTTCATTTTTAATATGTTTCTCTCTCCTCTCGTAAAACAAATAAAAACAAGCCGCCTTTCATTTTCAGCGTTACATTTCAGCATCAATTCATTCATTAAAATAAAACAAGCCTTAATCTGATGAATGGACATAATCAGTCAAGCTTTTCTGAGGGAAGGCTCTAGGAAGCTTGGCTACATCAGAGACATTATTGTTGCTATTGCTCATACCTCGATGTCAATATGATAATCATATATTATAGAGATCAACCAATTATTCTTTTGCCCGATGTTTACCATCATGATCAGTGGAAAATGAAAAAGACAGATAGCAGCCTATGTGATTATTAATATTGTTTTTTTTTTTTGTTTTTTTTTTACTTTTACTTGTTTTAACTCATTTAGGCCTGAGCTAAGTTTTCTTCAAAACATTCAAATATCTACAGTACAGTATATAGCAGAACACCAAAACAATGAATGTCTGAATACTGTACATATAGTACAGAATCCAAAAATGGATTCTCAGCATGTTAACAGCAACATAAATTACAAGACAAGAAATATTTTATATGAATTGGAGAACATTTATTGCTATAAAATGGAAGGGCAAAAATACAGATACTGATAAAAAAAATATCATCCATATCAAAGCCGATAATCGGCCGTTGCTGATAATGCCAGTCTATCGCTAATACCGGTATATTGTGCAACTTTACTATCAACTGCTACTTCTATGATCTCTCAATACGACACATTGCTTGCCTGCTCCTGACCTGGTGGAGACCTGTGCCCCGAGGAGTGCTTTCTGTAGTTAAATATGTGGACATAATGAAGGGCTAGGTGCTTCCCACACTCCCACTGCACACATTGGTCCCCTGCCTGCCTCTCTCTCTCTCTCTCTCTGTGGAGTTATTAACCTACTGTTCGGCTATGCTTTTGTCTCTCCCGGGTGTGTTTTGGACTCACAAGTGGGGGTTTGTGCTCAGTGACCACACTGACCAGTGGCCTTTTCCATGGAGAGAGCGGAGCATGCATTGAATGCTATGGGGTATGTGTTCCTCATGTCGGCGGCGGCACAGTGACCCACAAAAGCACGGGCAAAGCGAGTGGGGTGGCTGGGGAACAATGCGCCTATTGTCCCGAGATGGCATGGCCCTTTAAGACAGGATCTGGCCCCTTCTGTGCAGCCACTGTTAACGATGACAGGACCGGGGCCTGAATGGTAGGCGACATCGGGATAATTTTTCACTCTAGAAACTGTACTTGACAGTGTGGAGCTTAGAGAAGAAAAAAAAGACACAGTCAGCTACAGTTAGTCTGTTGTCAGCCGAGACTCACTCTCCCTGACAATGTGGGCTTTAGCTAATGAGACGAGGAAATCAGCTGAAGTGAATCAGCTAATCAGTGGACTCTGAGATTCACCGTCCATAATGAGCTGTGTGTTTTCTAACTCGTCTCGAAATGGGGTCTCTGTTGGTCTTCTGTGTAACGCAAATGCATACTGTACATATTCCGCAACACGTATTATTTCCCATACTTATACGGCTCACTTTGTTTATGATTTCAGCGGTGTCTTGTGGGCCCCGTGTAGCCTAGTTTCTGCTCACTTTGTGATTGATGCCACTGGGCTCAGTGCATTAATTCACAAATATGCAGGGCTATACATCGTTTGGCCATTTGCTTTGGTTTTTCATCAGCTTCCTCTATCAGACAAAGACCCGAAGACAAATCGCCTGCTCTTATTGGCTCTGATGAATGGTGTTTCTCCGGCAGGATATGGGAACAACCGCGCAACGGCCGTTATTCACAGTGAAAAATGTGGCACTATTATGTAGTTTGTTTCATAAATAAATCTTTGTTGCTCAGATCTTGGTTTGAACATTTCACATCATTGATCTATCCGCTGCTCTTAATTTTCAAAAAAGCCTTTCTGTCATTTAACAGGGACAAATGTTGCTATTAACAGTTAGCAATGTCTAAAACTCAACTGATTAACTAACGGGGGGGATAAGGGGAGCCGTGGCACCCGATATGCTTCAACAATACACTCTTCATCACACTCACTTACAGTCTCATAATGTCAAGTATGACTTTAGCCTGAAGCCCTGCCCTATGTCTATGCCTGCCCTTAATCAACATCGATCTCAGTCTCTCTCTCTTTCTGTTTCTCTCTCTTTCTATTTTTCTGCATTTTCTCACTTCTGTCTCTTGCACTGAAGTCTGTAGACGAATATCAAGGCTATGGATGCCCACAATGGCCTCATGTTTTCTTCTATTGATCTGCTCCGTAAAGTGCAAAGTACAATAATCCCCATGGTTGCTCCGCAGGTTGTTCAGATACTCCTGACTTTTGCCAGATTCAAACATTTTCAAAGACCAAAATACAAGAATGAGTTTAGTAAAATGCTTCAAAAATATTCAAAATGTCAAGATCTTTGGAAAATAGCAGATATACAAACTCACAGCAGGGACAGCTTGCAACGCATTACAGACCCTACACCTTGATACCAAACTGCCCACTTGATTGAAAGCTGAAATTGTTTATATAAATGCAGTTTTAATGGATTTTATTTGTGTGCACACAATTCAATATTAACTCAAAAACTGCCACTGTCACCGTAAAGGCATCCACGTCACTATGGAGTGTTGAACATCTCAACTGGAGAATTGAAGTCGTCCAACACACTAACATCAATGGATGGTGTATAAATTTGGCTCTTCAAAATAAGAGAATGTATTATTGAAAAACACGGGCGTCAACAAACCGCACATTTATCAATGGATGCAGCGGTAACATGAGGGCTAATAAAACGGATAATAATACCATTACCCGTAATACGAATGATCTTGATGCATTTATTATCCGTGTAAATTGTGAATGGATTAGTTCAGTGGAAGGCGAACAAAATGCAGGAGAACACTGCGGGGGAGAGGCCTACAGGTAGATACTTTCTTCCAATTTGTTCCTCATGAATAAATAAGGTGCCCTGTAGCTGGCTCTTGAAATCATTGCTATGATCTTAGACGGCTCAATCAATATTTGTGAACATGAGCAATACTCTTTTGCAGCAGAGCCGGAAAGCCAAGGAACTGATGCCCTAAGTTCAAAGAGGGAATCTGAACCTGGAGCCTGTTGGCTCAGTGGAATCTTTGAGCTTTCAAACACAGTACAAGTGAGCTTCATTCGATCGTAATGTTACCGGTAATAGTGAGGAAAATGTGTTGCCTGAAGTCTGCCAGCTCTGCCTTGTAAGTAAGTGTTGAGTTAGAGTGTAAAAATGTGTCAATATTTCCATTGTTGTTGGAAATATGTGTCAATATTTCCAAGAACAATGGAAATATTGACACATTTTTACACTGGAATGGAATGGAATATTATGTAACACACCACTACCTTTTGCGGTAACTATTATGGTAACTAGCAGTGGCGTTTCCAAGCAATTTGGAGCCCTAGGCAAGATTTTCCCTGGAGCCCCCCTTACCAAATGGACCCGTAAGGGTCCATTTGGTAAGGGGGGCTCCAGGGAAAATCTTCTGTAAAATGGCCCCCAAGGGATAAAATTACCGGTATGAACTATTTTTAAACTAAATTTTAAATGTTCAATTCTAGTTATAGAGGATATAAGTATAATGTATTTATCCATATTTTAAAGCATGTCTGGTGGTCGCCCCCTCCCCTCATGGTCGCCCCCCTACCCTCATGGCGCCCTAGGCAACTGCCTAGTCTGCCTAATGGCAAAAACGCCCCTGGTAACTAGTAGTTACCCATTCAGTAACGCAGTTAGTTACAGCGGTGCATTTACCTATGTTGTTTCCCCCTGCAGTGAGCCTGTCATCTTACAGACGACTGCTCTCTCTGCTCTCTGTCTGCAGCAGCTCTGTCTTCTCTGACAGCTCTCTTTGCTCTCACAATAGCCTTGGAGAACACATGGATCACACTAACTTGAGGAAAAGCGCCTCGCAGAAGAGGTGATGATTGGTCAGCGTAGGGCACGACGATTAGAGAATAAGCCAATCAGAGACAGAGCTGGGCGGAAGGAAGGAAGGCCCCACTCCGCAAAATACAGTACCTGTGTAAGCAGGGCCAATCGTGCAGAAATACTTTTTCTAAAAGCCTGGATATTTTATTGTCCCACTACATTTCATAATAGCAGAAACTATGACAAGTTAAGTTTTAAACGTAACCTGAACCATTATTATTTCGCTCTCAAGGTGAAACCATCCATGTTTCAGTGTATACAGTACATTACATTTACGATTTTACGTCACAGACATGACACATCCCCTCATGCTTCCATATACTGTAGGTTATTGGAAGGACAGGAGAACTGTGATTCGGTGTAATTTGAAGGCCATCGCTGATGACAGAACCATTCCCAATTTATTATTAGTAAGCAAACATTAAATTGTGTTTTTTGCAACATACATTTAAACTCTGGTGACCAAATTCCACTGCCATTGTAAGATTATTATTTTACTGTATTATTTATTATTAGAAATTTTCTTTGTGTGTGTGTGTGTGGAGTCGGTCTGAACGGACTTCATTGCATAACCGAGAGACCATCTGATCCGCATATTTCACCTCCCACACGCCATGGTTTGGGTTCTTTATGATCCTCCGCGGTACTTTTTTTTATACTGTGCAGATACACTGGAGACTCACCTATAAAACTCCAAGCCTGGAGAAATCTATCATAGCTCCATTAACACTACTGCTTTATCCTCCTCTCCGCGCCTTCCTCCCCTCATTAATCAGTAGACCGGCCCTGTGGGCTGCACTCCGCAGCTAAGCTCTCCCTCTTTCATTCTAGTCAATCTCTCTCTCTCCTCTCTCTGTATACTGTATGCTTGTGAGGGACAAATGTCCCCACAAACACGTAGCCTATGAGTTGGATTTCAGAAATAGACTAAAAAATTCATGATCCTCAGCAGAACAGAAATCTTTGTTTAACATATTTAGGTTTACAATTAGGAGAATACAGTAGTGGGTTGTAGTTTTAGTTGTGTGGCGATGCGTCACACACTGAGAAATAGATGGCGTATAAGATCACAACGTATTGCAGCGCAATGTACAATTTCTGCAATTTTCTATTCTGTTACACAATGTTCCACGCCATGTTCCACGCCCCCCACTCCTCACAACTATAGAAATGCAAATGCAGAAATGTGTGTGTGTGTGTATATACGAGTGTGTGTGCACACGTGTGTGAACCTGTATACTTACAGGTGTTTTTGTGGTAGTAAAGTTCACATAGATTTTAGGGCATTAACCAAACACGTTTTTGCCAGTCGAATCGAATACTTTGGTAGTCGAATAAATGTCGACTAGTCTAGTGATATGTACAGTATATTTGTTTTTTAGCCAATAAAATGTGTGATTCTGGACTTCACATTGAAACAATGCAATGCCTATTACACTACTGTAACGAATACGGTAGTGTTTTGCTAGTCGAATAATCAAATAGTCAAATATTTAGTTAATGCCCTAATAGGTGTGTGTGTGTGTGTGTGTGTGTGTGTGTGTGTGTGTGTGTGTGTGTGTGTGTGTGTGTGTGTGTGTGAGTGAGTGAGTGAGTGAGTGAGTGAGTGAGTGAGTGAGTGAGTGAGTGAGTGAGTGAGTGAGTGAGAGAGAGAGAGAGAGAGAGAGAGAGAGAGAGAGAGAGAGAGAGAGAGAGAGAGAGAGAGAGAGAGAGAGAGAGAGACGAGTGTGCCTAGTGTGCCTGAGTGTGTTCTATATATTACCATATAGATATCTACAGTATGCATGCATGAATGTGTGCACAAAGACAAAAATGTCGGTCAGTATCCTCCTCCTTTGTGCATCAATGTGTTGCTCTGTCCCATATATCTGTTATGCTGAGACCTGGGAAACTGAACCACCCCAACTCCTTTGAGATGAGTGTGTTGTGTGTGTGCAGATCTGTGTGCACTAGGCCAGTGGTTTTCAACCTTTTTCATACCAGGGCCCACTATTTATTCTGCATTGTAGCCACGGACCACCATTTGATGTTGAGGTTAGTCTCTCAGACCCTTAAACTAAGGATTTTCAAGTTTGTGGTTCACAATTTAGGAGAGATAACTGGCATAACGTTCTACATTTTCTAAATGTGTACATCATTGAAAAGTAAGTATTCAGATGTTTAAATATAATTTAACTGCGTAAAATGAAACCACATGGACCCTTATGGGTCCATTTGGTTTCATTTTATGATCTCAAGAGTTACAGATCTATAAGTCTCCATTTGGTTACCAACTGTTTATCATTTTAGCTGAGGACCGCCTGGAATCCTCTCAGGGATCACTGGTGGTCCTCGGAACACTAGTTGAAAACCACTGCACTAGGCTAATTGCAGCAACGGTCTGTTATCCCGTTCTAAAGCTTATGAAAAAAAGAATAATAAAATAAATCAATTTGGCGGCTTTTGTGATCCAAAGGAATTGGATTAAATAATCAGTTTTGTTGGAGTTCGTGTTGCAAGTATCAGATCTGTAGTAGCATAATAGTAAAAACAGGCTGATTTCTTTGAAATTGTTATGTATGGTTCAGGGTGGATAATGAATTCATTACCTTTCATCTGTCTGCTTGCCAAGCAAATGCTGCTGTATTCCATATGCAGCCAAAGACAGCCTTGGTTTTGTGTGTGTGTGTGTGTGTGTGTGTGTGTGTGTGTGTGTGTGTGTGTGTGTGTGTGTGTGTGTGTGTGTGTGTGTGTGTGTGTGTGCGTGCGCGCGCGCGCGTGCGTGCGTGCGTGCATGCGCGTGTGTGTTTAAAATGGGTGCTATACACATTCTACAGTTGTTTTCTCAAATGTTCTTGTGTCAAGGACAGTGGACAAGTGGTCAAGGACAGTGTTGGGCAATATTACTAATAGGAGAGTAACATCTTCACTTAGGAGAGTAACACAAATAGTAATATGTTTCATATTACTTTATTACTTCACCAAGTTCGCCCCTCCCACCCGCAAAAGAATAGAGATGTACAACACAATCTGTTCAGCAACAACTTGTGACAACTGGTAGTGTAGGTCATGTGTGCAGAATGCTGCGCTGGATTAGGATCTACAAACTACTGCACATGTCTGTTGTCATCTGTTGATAGTTGTAGTAGTTGTTGTTGTCTTTTCCTTTCCTGGAGTTTGACCATTTGAACCATTACTTATTGGTTGTGGTATTTGGTCCAAAAAAATACTATTTCAACCAAAGGTTGCAATAATATTATCTATGGAATTATGCCTCCGTATATGATCACGTCTCGTGACATCACACTCCCATACTCCCATATCGTCACGCCTTGTGACATCACACTACTGAACTCCCATATGGTCACTCCTTTTGACATCACACTTCCAAATTTCCATATATGGCCACTCCTCATGACATCACACTTCCATATTTCCATATATGGTTACTCATCATGACATCACACTTCCATATTTCCATATATGGTCACTCCTCATGACATCACACTCCCATATATGGTCACGCCTCACAGATGCTGCATCACATTATTAATGCATTATGAAGATCACAACACTGACCTCATCTAACCCTGACCTAACCATGCAGTACATGGAGAAGACTCCATGGAATCTGCATACTGTATGTGCACTCAAACCCTTAGATCTCCATATATGCAGCTGACCTGTTCTGACATTCCATAAGTTGATCTGATCTCATCAAACCCTGTACACTCAAGAAGCAATCCATATATGGCCAGTATAGAATTCACCTTCTTGCCCTCAAGACACCTTACTGCAGCTTTCTAGGTGACCGGCATGCATGGTCTTTCCTGTGCAGGCGCAACCCACAGCAAACTCTCCCATATACCCATATATACCACTATTTCTCTAAGAATTACTGTTCAAGACAAGTATAATGAATTTTGGATAAGGTCTGCCAAGGGAAACGGAGCACACAATTGCAGCCCTGGCACTTTTTTGAGAGAATTTTGGGCCCACAAAGAAAAGAATCGCTTCTTAACAGTCATAAAACAATGGCAAACAAGGACTTACTGCACAAGAAAATGCATGCACATTGCAGAAGAAAAGTGTAATGTGGCTATTTCGCGTGGCTATAGGTGTTTCCGCTTGAAATTCCGAGCAGATAGTGGGGGTGAGCATTAGTTGTTGCCAGTGTTGTAGTGGGACTTTTAGAAGTGGAGGGACGCCTCTTAAAGGGGAATTCCACCCATTTTCAAATGGAAACTCATTAACATGGTGAAACACATCTTGATCATGTCATCATGTCATCATGTTAATGGTTGTCTAGGAAACACAGCATGGGGGAACTTTTTTACCATGTCCAACATCAATAAGGTATATTAATGTCATAGTAAAATATAGAAACACACTATGAAAATGAGTGGGATTCCCCATTAAGACACGTGCACGCACACTTGCATTTGCGTGCACCTGCGCAACACACACAGACACTCTATTAGACACATTAGAAGTATAGCATATTGAGAAAGATTGTTTACAAATGCCTAATTGTATCCATAAAAGCAAATGACAAGACAAAAACATAGGACTACTTTTGCCCCAAAAACATTTTAGTCCCCCCTCCACTACACCATTGGGGGTGAGCATTAGTTGTTGCTAAAAATCCTGTTGGGCCGGTGCTAGCTCCCCCCCCATGTCCCCTGTAGCCTGGCATGTTCCTTGCTCTTTAGAGAAACTTCTGTTAGGCATAGTGATAATTGCATTCCTCAATGACTGCATGCTGAGACACACTGCAGTGATACCGAATCACAACCTACTTATCCCAAGGGAGTGTGTTCTTTGTGGGGAAATGAGACAAAAACAATATGACAAACTGCATTGAGCTCCACATTCTTTGACATCTGCAGCATAAAAGTGCCCGTACAATAACCCCCTGCAAGCATTGCACACGCACACACACAGTCACTGTCACACACATACGCGTGCACCATGCACGCACACACGTTTATTCTACCATTGTGTCATTTGATTTGCAGCCTAAATGTGTCTGAATCAAGTTGGTTCCAGCTCTGCGCGCTGGTTGAGTGAGCGGCACTGGGGAGAACTTCCAGACACAGCCGTTCCCCCGTGCTATCGCTCTCTCTCTCTCTCTCTCACCGCTCACCCCCTCCCTCCGCAGATAATGTACCAGAGAGAGAGAGAGAGAGAGAGAGAGAGAGAGAGAGAGAGAGAGAAGCACCTCAAACCCCATCACCATCCATACAGTCACCGCAGACCCAGTACCTCTATACAAATTAATCCCCCGGGGGAGGACTGAACCGATTCATGAGGATTACTGCTTTTAGGGGAGCTTTGATATTCAAATATCAAACACTTGCACACAACAAACCGCAAAAAAAGACCCCTCTTTTGTTTGGCAATATTGCCCTCTCAAACGCGCAAAACCGTGCGTACATGGTGGTCTTCAACTTCACAGCGCATATTGATATGATAATGAAGTATAGTCGGCTAACGGTAATTAACCATCTCTATCCGAGAACTTGCGTCACAGGCGGTGTGTATTGTGTTGTACTTGTAGACACTCAGATCCAACCTTTTCATCCTGTTTAATCTGAGCTCTTCTCTCCTGCCTTTCAGGTTATCGGCATCCTCTGAAAGCACTTTGGTCTCCACATCATAAGAGCCTGTTAGTCTAGAGATGCTTATTATTTGGTTCATCTGGGAAGCTGCTGGGGAGATGCTAACACCAAAAAACACTTTGAATAATAAGGCTTTGCCGATGCTACGGTCGGACCCCAAAATAGACTATTGTGTGTTCAGAGACGGTAATCTGGTTGCTTTCCCGCATATAACTGTAGCTCAGTTTCCTGCCAGGCAGATGCAACAATGCCGGGCATCTCATTCCAATCTCTTAAAAAGAAAATAATGTGGCCCCGTATTGTCAGCCTGTGTGTCTACGGTGGTCTGAATGGGCTTGTCTGCAAGGGTATTCTTGCATAGTCAAATCCCTTTTTGTCTGCGTGTTATTGTCCGTGAACGCAGTGACTTCAGCCTTGTAGATAGATTAAATGGAAATTGCTCTCGCTCTTTTTCCCTCCCGTGTGTGTGTGCGTGTGTGTGTGTGTGTGTGTGTGTGTGTGCGTGCCGTGTGGACGCGCGCGCCCTGCACATGCACAGGGGGATTGCTGACTAAAGCTGTAATACAGAGAGAGAGAGGCTTGGATAAGGGATGGTTTAAAGAGCTGGCAATTGTCATAATGATGACTGAAAGCAGAATCCTCCCCCCTTCCCGTTGCGAACCTTGCAGAGACAAGCGAGCAAATCAAGCCTTGTATGTACCTGACCAACAGGTTGAGGTAAATGGTAGGCTGGTCCTAACCCATCGACACACACAGCCCACTCTCTGAGTGCACCGAGTCTCTTGGTCTGGCCTTGTATTGTCAACCTATAACTTACTTTGGTACCAAGATGTATTATCCAATAAGAGTCGGAGTCCGGGGTTGGTCTAACGACAAATCTGAACAGACGCAGCTGATTGGCCAGCAGCCCCGGGGCGAACGCCACTGCAGTGAATCACGGCAGTATCAATCTGCTCATTAAACCGACCTATGATAAACAGTTTCTTTAAAGGAGGGTTAGGTTGTAGTATAAACATCACCATCCAACATATTTTACTGCTTTTGTTTACATGCTAGCAGTGCTCGTTGGCTGTGTTTGTTTTGGTTAGCAAACATGGCTAGCCCATTACCCACATGATTGTCAACAACGTTTGGTTTGACGTCAGATGCAGGCATGATGTGATTATGGGGCGGATGTAACATTTCCCAATTGGGAGGCAGGAAAAAATGGTATGGGGACGGCATCATCGCCCGTGTCGCTTCACGCCACGGACGATGAAGCCACACCCATACCATTTTACAGGACTTTTATTAGGCAAGTAAGCATCAATAATAACATCAGTTGTTGTTGAAGTTGCAACAGGCACGCAGCATGCATAAAGCTAAAGGTCTGACTCAGAGAGTTTTCTGTTTTCAATGATGAAATGCTGTTGGTTTAGTGGTGTCACAGCTGTAGTTAATTAGTAGCAGTAGTAAATATAAGTAGTAAATATAAGCACTTTAATTTGAAATGTCTTGGGTTGCTTTGCATGCCATCATTTATGGTGGGGCATTGCCCCCGCATGCCCATGCCTAGATCCGCCCCTGATTGAGGGTAATTCAAATCTCCTTCCTGTTGAAATTGCTCAGACAGTGGACAGTGTCAGACTCAAGCTTCAGGAAGCTGAACTCGCCAGTCTGATAATCAGGCTATAGGTAAATGGCATAACTGGAACATTATGTAATTTACACATGATGAAGAGCTTCAGCTCGCCACCATACCTGCATCAAAAAGAAAAAAAAAAAAACCCTGTGTGAAACATAACGCAAAGCGAGCTGATGTGATTACGATTGTGGCCAATAATAACCCTTTTCCCTCGGCGCCTCGACAACAACACAATACTGTGTACAGCCTAGGCCATGGCGCTGTAACGCTGCCTTTGAATGAAACAACTTGGCTATCAATCATAGCCTTTGTGACAGCATGGGGCCGTCTAGGGCCCAATGCTCCAGGGTAGAGGCTGCTGCATGGCCAAGCAGCAGGTTAGTAGTCTCCAAAGCAATATGCAGGAGCTGCTGCTTTCACCGACGGAAAGGAATATTTTCCAACCCCTGTGCTATTCCTCTGCACACCTGAGATGGGGGGGAGAAAAAACTTCAATATTGACCTACATCTCCTTCAGAATAATTTGGCCGCTATTTTGGTCCAGCGTTTAAGTATGCTCTGCTAGGCTGTGATGGTTGGGTCCACACTGAGCTTGACATTTTAACTAATGTTCCCCTGCTCCAGGCTGTACTGCCCAACACGGGTCAAACATTTTCCCAGGTACGCCACAGTAATAAGAGGCGAAAAAAAAAAAGCTTTTGCTTGTGCCCGGCCAGACAACGTTCCCATTTGCATGAGAATTGTTGTGGAGTTTTGAAGAAGTTTATTTGGCGAGAGAGAGGAAGCCTATTGCTGGAGCAATTGGAGAGTGCGGTTTGAAGTACTGTTTGGAAATTTGGGGCAGGGTGCGGGGGTGGGGTTGGGGTTGCAGGGTTGGGGAGGGTGATTTCCTTTGAACACGTGTCCGAGATAGGCTTTGTTGCATTCAGCATTAGAATCTATTCACGGTGACTACAAGTCCTATTTAAAAGCGTAATTTATCATGAAATCCTAAATGGAGGCGCTGCAGCCAACTGTGCTGTGTCGCTAGCTTTGGCCCTCGCTCGTGTGCCAGCCCCAGCCCCGCCGCACTGTGTGTGTGTGTGTGTGTGTGTGTGTGTGTGTGTGTGTGTGTGTGTGTGTGTGTGTGTGTGTGTGTGTGTGTGTGTGCGTGCGCGGGTGCGTGCGTGTGACTATTCTGACGCTCTTGCACTTTGTCAACAGCTGCTCTCACCGTCACCCCCCGCCCCCCCAACCCTTGCGCCATCATTTCGCAACTCTTCAAACTTGCAAACAAACTTTCATCTCTTCTCCCTGGTGATGCTACTACCCTGCTGTACCCTGCACACCACCACTACCACCTCCACCACCACCTCCACCACCACCACCACCCCTTTAATGTATTTCTCCCTCAGTCCCTCGGTCACCATCTTTCTTTTTTCTCTTTTCTTTCACATCACCTGTCCTCGCTGATATGATATCCTTCTGTGATATTGAATAAGCAGAGGCGTTTGCTTTGGTGGTGAGGGTGCGGGGCCGGGGCTCAGCTGGAAGCTACTGTGTCCTTCATATTTTTCCGTGTCGCATTGTGCGAGACAGCGGCGGGTAGACAGTACAGTACAGTACATGGTTTTCAGCCATGCATAACGTATACGTGTAATGCCCCCCGCTCCCCACCCAAGCCGAGAGCCCAAAGCTTTTTACTCAATGAACGATGGGGTTACTAATACTGTCATATTACATTTCTGGACCGCGTTTGGCTGCATGAAAGTTTGATGAGAATGTCCAGCCATGCATATAGAGAAAAGGAGTTGTTACCGGCCGCCGACGCTGAGGGATGAGGAATGGGAGGAGGAGGGCAGGCATTATATAGGAGAGAGAGAGAGAGAGAGAGAGAGAGAGAGAGAGAGAGAGAGAGAGAGAGAGAGAGAGAGAGAGAAAGGAGGAGGAATAAAGAGACATATACAATATCAAGTGAGGACAGAGAGTGAAAGGAAAATAAGGTGTGTGTCTGTGTGTGTGTGTGTGTGTGTGTAGTGATTACTCGGCCGCTGAGGTAGCACACTGCATTACACAGGAGGATTTGGAATGGCCCAGATAAAGTAATCTATGATTAACTGGGGCGCGGCAGGCAGGCTCACCGGGGCCCGCCAACAGCTGTAGTCGGGTGGGGTGGGTGGGTGTGGGGGTGGGTGGGTGAATTACAAAATTATGGGATGTAGGAAAAAAGGGAAAAAAGACGGCATGGTGGATGTGAGGGGGGAGGGGTGGGGGGTGGGGTATTACATCGGCGGTGGGGGTGGGTGGTGTTGGCGGGGTGCGTTTGTGTCGTGTATGAGATCGACGACGCGCTCGCTCGGGGGGGGGGATTCACGCTCGTGTAGTCGTCATATTTTTGGGATGGAAATGTAGGATGGCGAGTCCTTTCGGGGGGGGATTGGGTATACTTGTGGTCGTGGAGGGGTGGGCTGTGTGGTTTGTGGCGGCGGTGGAGTGATTGCTGTACCAACTGTCCGACGGGATAACAAATCAAATTATGAAGACGGACACGGCGGCGGTGCCTGGCGGCACGGGGCCCAGGCCCGCCCCGGCCGGCCGGCCGGCCGCCCGGCTCAAATTGATTGTTGGGGCTAGTAGCCGCAGCTGATATTCCACTGCATGCGCGGGGGCAGGTCTGTCATAGTGCATCATCAGGCCTCATTATCACCAGGGGAAACCAACGCTACAGGCCTTATGGAGAGCCGGACGGGGAGGAGGGAGAAACACATGAGGAGGAGTCCTGCTGTCCCACACAGCTGCTGCTGCTGCTGCTGCTGCTGCTAGCCAGGAGCCGGAGGCAAAGCAGAAACCCGTTGCTTTCATCTCCATAATTTCAACTTTTCGTCCCGTTTTTGTTGTGTTTTCCGTTCTTAGAGTTACTTCAATTTAAACCCTGCACTTCTTGGTTGTAGTATTTGGATCCAAGATAATATTATTGCAGCTAAAGTTACTGTGAATATGGAAATCGTTGCTCAATTCCCCATGTGTTAGTCACGCCTCCATATATGTGTGATCTCTTCATTTACATACATACGCTGCATGAAAGACTTGAAACAACCACTTGAAAACATAATGGGGGCTCTACAGTATGTTGTGCCCCGCTTACCCCTTTACTATATTCCTAAACCCTTTTGCCATGTTTTACTATTTTGAAAATCATTTTAAAGTAGTTAAACTAGCTGTCCTACATCCTACATGTTGGCTTGTAGATTAAAAAAGGGGTTTTCAAAATTGTAAAAAAAAAAAAAAAAAAAAAAAAGTCAAGCATTTTCACGACTGAACGTGGACGCCTGGTTGCAAGTGACAAATATACCATCTTGATTCATCATTCTTGATTGATTTTCGAGACGCCTTGATTGAAGTGTCTCTCATGTCTAGCCAGTAAGTGCAGCAGCAATCACTTTTTCAATCAGTTATTAGGATGCATGAGTCATTACAGGAGCAAAAAAAAGTTTTTGACTTTTTTTGCTCCTTTTAGAACTTAAAATGCTGAGGAATAATACAAATGTACTTCATTTCGTTTCAGTAGTGAAAGGTAACTAAGTATACGTACATTTACTTTATACCTTTTTTGTCTCCACTAGGCCGGAGGCATGGTGGGGAATATGTTTTGCCCTCCGTCCGTGTGTGTGTGTGTGTGTGTGCGCAGTGTTTCCCGCAGCATTCTCTTGCTAAGGTGGCCGACCGCCTTGACCAAACCCCGCCCCTGCCTTGCCTACGTTTCAAAAAAAAAAAATGCAAGCTAACCCTTAGCCACGGACAGTGGCTAAGGGTTAGCTGTCGGCGGACCGTCAGCTCGGTCCCGAGATCCAACTAGGACGGCGGTGGCCAATCCGCGGCTCTTTGACTGGCTTTGTGCGGCTTGCGGCAGGGCTTTCATGACAAGCCTCAAAAACGCTCGGCCTGGCGCAGCTATTCATTCCCTACAGTGCTGCCCAGACATTCCACCGCGGCCGAGGAGGAGTATGGGGGGAGAAAAAAAGAGAAGTTTGTCTGAACGGTGCGCCCTCTGTTCTTTAGCGTTTCGTGGTGGTGGTCGGGATGGAATGGGACGGTGCACATGTGGCGCCGTTTCATGTTGGTGGTGATAGGAACGGTGTGCAGCACGCGCCGCCGTTGCCGCCGTGTCGTGCGCCGTGCGTCGTTTGGAGGTGGTCACGCCGTTCCACTGTGGAACGGAGCGCCGGCATTCAGTCGTTTTCCAGAAGAGCCCATCAGTGGGAGTAGCAGCCCAGCTCGCACGTGCAAGTAAAAATTGACAGTGAAAACAATCAATCATCTTCCAGTTTGAACGCAAGTTCAGTTCCAAGCCCATACCTTGGCTCTCAACATAATTACACAACAAAAATATAAACGCAACACTTTTGTTTTTGCTCTTATTTTTCATGAGATGGACGGATGTGCATTTCTTTTTGTTTTATTGGGGGTATGGCTCCTTCTGTGAATTGCCTTCCTTGGTGCTTCACTTCCATGTGATGGTGTTTCACAAGCAACTTGGTCACATTGCTTTGCTTCGAGAGGATGATTGGGTTCTTTACATCTGCTTCAATGGATGGGTGTCTGAGACGTCCTCCGACTCTCAGGCCCCCATCGCTG
Organism: Benthosema pterotum; assembly: GCA_039105355.1. NCBI lineage: Eukaryota > Metazoa > Chordata > Actinopteri > Myctophiformes > Myctophidae > Benthosema > Benthosema pterotum. The sequence continues at coordinate 19,768,540 of CM076982.1, forward strand.
ATGTAGGGATCAAGGTTCAAGATTGAGCTCGAACTAGAGAAATCTTTGTTCGCTTGGATAGTAGCATATTCATCTGTATCTCTTTGAACAGATTCAAGGATGAGTCTCGTTGCAGCTGCGAGTTCCTCTGGAGTGTGAGTTTTGCTGCACTGATGCCATCCCTTACATGTGTGCTATGCTGCATCTGTAGAAGACTTCAGGGAACGTGCCTGGTGAATCAGGAAGGCAACTGCTCTTAACAAGGAATCCCATGTGGAAAAGCGTTGGAAACGTTCGGATGTGAGTCGCTTGGCTTCGACGTGGGTAGCAAGAGCAGTTACCCGTGGTTTGACTTCTACGTCGTCTTCAGGGTCTGTCAGTTCAAAGAGCGTGTGCACTTCAGGCTCTTGAGGCTTGTGAAGGAAGTCGGGGCCCTTGAACCACGTAGTATCCATGAGGTGCGATGCAGGTACAGAGACCTGGTGGCCAAATCAGCTGGGTTTCATTCTGACAGTATGTAATGCCACTGTTCAGAAGATATCGTCCGGCGTATACGCTGCACACGATTATGCACATACACAAAGAAACGTTTGGTGTCGTTGTAGATGTATCCTAGGACCACCTTGCTGGTGCAATCGAACTTCACAGCATCTGAATAAATGTTTATTTCTAACATTACAAATAAAAAACAAAATATGCAGTATGTTAAAAGAAAATCAAAACTTAAAAGAAAAGTAACACAAAATATACAATATGTTAAAAAATCATAAGTTAAAACAAGTTAACAAATATAATATACATGTTCGAAAAGGAGTAGAATGAAGCCTAAGCTTAACTGGCTTGTGGTCCAGTTAATCCAGGATGACGTCCGCCATCTCGACTGCCAGTACAGCTCCACACAGGCGGGGTATTGTAGGCTCCGGCTGTGGTGATAGTTTTGCTTTTCCAAGCACGATGGCCTTCTTCAGTGGCGCTTCGTAAATACGCTACTGCTCCTATGGCCCAGTTTGAGGCGTCAGGAAAGATGCACAGCTCTGTGTACTCGGATCTTGAGAGGGACATCTGTACATAGCAGCGGGGTACTTGGACGCTGGTCAGCTCTTGTAGTGATGATTTCCACGCTTCCCAAGTGGCCATTTTATCATCTGGAAGAAGAGCATCCCAATCCTGGACTCCACTGGAGAGTCCACTAGCAGTTTGCAGTACAACATTGCAAAACTAGAGTTGTGCCCCTATGGGGCACAGGTCTCCACCGTCCGGCTCAGCTATGAGATCTATGACGTCATCATTACATCATCCTATACATGGATATGATGGCGGACAGACACGGACGGAATGACGGGGTACGATCCATAGTCACCACCTTACGGACATGATGGCGGACAGACACGGGCGGAATGACGGGGTACGATCCATAGTCACCACCTTACGGTGGAGACAACAATGAGAATGTATATTTTCAAGCAGCACACATTCAAAAGCAAAATATCTTACAGTAGCTCACTGTACTGCAATAGCATACAAGGCCAATAGGGAGAATATAACATGATATTTGTTGGATCCTCTTGGGCCAACCTGTACTGACTCCTGAGAGCCAGCTCCTGCTACAAACATCTGAGCTTTTTGTTTGCTACCTGGACAAGTCAACTATTGCCATGTCACCAAGAAACAACCTGAGAACCCTGAGGAGGCTGTTTCCACGGCTGTTGAATTGCTGGACCAGCAGTGATTTCTATGAAGCTCTTTTAGAGCTTTTTAGAAAAAAAAGCTTCAAATTCTATGAAGCTCTTTTGGAGCTTTTTAGAAAAAAAGCTTCAAATCCTGTGTGTTGGAATCCTTGTTAACGCCTCAAACAAGAATGTTGAGGAGCTGATGACTGAAGTCTGACCTCAAAGCTAGCCTGGAATTCACTCAAAAGGAGCTTCAAGATTCAAGACTATTCAAAGATGGTCACGTCACCCTGTGAGGGCAACAGTCACCCCCACAGGGTGACTGTTACGTCATAGTCACCCCAGGGTGACTATGTTTCACCCCTGCGGGAAACTGTTATGTCCTGCATAGTGTGGACGGACAAACGCATGCTCAGACAGACGTCTGAACTGACAGGTGACGTAACAGTATGGTGGTGATCCATCGTAACAGGCGTGTGGACGGGCAGACATATCACCTGTTACGTCACCTTGCGGGTGACATAACAGGCACGTGAACGGACGGACGCACCGCGGGCAAAGCATAGTCACCACCTTACGGTGGAGACAACAAAAATGTTTGACAAGCTGACACTGCCGTTCTTTCAGCGTGTCTTGAAAACGTTTCATTTCGTTCCGATATCCATCACTACGTTTGGGAACCAGTGTTGTTTTCGTTGACTAAGATTAAGACGAAAATGCTCGTCAACGAAGCTTTTTCCCGAGACTAAGACGAGTAAAGACTAAATAAAAAGTATTCTCCAAAGACGAACTTGAAGACGTAATGTAATGGACACGTTCGTCAACGAATCAGACGAGACGAAAATGTTAGGGCGGGACGAACGGAAATGAGATCCAATCACAACTTCTGTTTTGTGGGACTAGCTAGGAAGACATCCAATCAGAACGCTTCCCAATGCGTTAAGTTGGGTTGATCGTCAGCATGTTGCATGGACATTGGTTGCACAAACAAACAATTCTTCCACGATGCAGAACTGTCGCACACACCAGGAGTTTTTACTACTTTACTACGGAGGAAACACCCGCAGCCTACCCCCCAGAACGCCACGTCGTTTCATCAACACTATTTGTCTAGCTGAACTGCCCTGGCCATCTCGATACAGCACCGCCGCGAGAAGCCACAGCAGGCCGCCCAGAGAGCAGCTCGAGCGCACGCGGCAGCGGCAGCAGCAGCCACCGGCTCCGTCCATGTCTGTATAGTGCTGGTCCAGACCTCCGCCGCACCTAATGCTTGTCAGACTCAGAAGCAGCGGAGCTCCTGCTGCTGTAGACGGACATAGACTGAGCCGCCAGCTGCTCGCCCGATGACAATCACGCTCGGATCGCACTCTAAACTGCCCGCTATGGCTTCAGCCAAACAAACAATGCCAATGAAACGCAGCGCTCTGAAAAATAGGCTGCAAACGTTTCCCAATGCGTGCCACAGCCCTGCCCCGCGGAACACTTGTCTGTTTATGCCAGGGGCTTTCAGCAGGTGGTCCGGGGACCACCAGTGGTCCCTAAGAGGATTCCAGGTGGTCCCCAGCTTTTTTTTTAACCAGATGTAAATCTTTTAAAGCGTAACCATGGAACCAAATGCAAAGCAAAATAAATCTTTAGTTTTTTTTTTTTTTTGGGGGGGGGGGGGGGGGCAAAAATGTCATCAAATGGTGGTCCGTGGCCAAATGCTGAATAAATAGTGGGCCTTGGTATCAAAAAGGTTGAAAAGCACTGGTTTATGCAACCAATCTGGCTGTTTTCCTTCACGCAACATGCAAACTAAATGTGCCTGTACTGTATATTCTGTATGGCATGTTGAAAGCTAGTAAGACTAAACCTCAAAGAATAAGACTAAAAAAAGACTAAGACTAAATAAAGACTAAGACTAAATAAAGACTAAGACTGAGACTAAGACTAAATCGATGTTGATATTTCGTCGACTAGACTAAGACTAAAAAATGAATTTCAGAAGACTAAATGGGACTAAAAGACGAAATATGTGTTACTCAAAAGACTAAGACTAAGACTAAGGCAAAATATTCTCAAACAAACAACACTGTTGGGAACGTCCAGGATTCATTTGCTTGCTTATGACCCGTGTCCCCTCGGTGCACACTTGAAAGGCGGCTGCTTTCAGTTGTGCACGTTTGATATGCGTGTCTTTGCATTGGTACTGGAAGGCAAGACAAATGTTGCGCTGAGATGGAATACAGTAGTCTAAAGCATGCCATTGTGTATAGCTTAACTGTAAATATTAAATATCATATCAAATATCAATGACAACTTACTATGAAGGTTGATGCATGGTCTTGAATTTGGAAGCCATTTGTGTAATGGCATCGGGAAGAGTCGCTGGTGAAATGTCGGACATTTTGTCTTTATAAATATTAGCTGTGGGATCTGATGTGCTCCGATATAAACATAGTCAACACCTTACAGTAGACACAACAATTACGGTGGAGACAACAAAAATGCCTGCAAGGAGCCCAAAACTGGAAACCCATTAACTGATGAACTGGATTATCTGGGAAGTCAATCCAGAAGAAAGTTTCAGCATTTCACCTCATTTCTCAGGTTGGGGCCGGTCTCAGCGCTGCTCACCCAGGTGATGGGTGACCATTGCAAACCACCTAATTCTTCAGCTGTACAGTACATTCAGATTTTTCTCAGGAATGCTAAGGCTTATTTGAATCTGTTGGCATCCGAGATCGTCGCCATCTGCTCCAGTAGAGATACATGGCACCAACCACTGCCAGCAGGACTAGCACCACCAAAGCAAAGATGATCACCAAGCTCAGCCAGGCTGAACTTGGTGATCTTGGCTCAACACGTAAGGACACCAAAATGGTCCTGGTGTCCATTCCCAACCTGTTGCTCACGCTGCAAGTCACGGATGGGAACTGTCCGTTGGGGACCACGGTGACCTTTTCGGTAGCCTTGCCGTCCTTCTCGTTGTAGGAGCTCTCCTCGGTGGTGCTGACGCTCCATGTGAAGATGGGTCGGGGCACACCTTGAGCCTCGCAGGCCAGCTGGATGCCGTCGCGGTGGGCACCAATCTGGGTCAGTTTGGTGATCACAGGTGAGTAGTGGACAGGAATGGTTAACAGCTCAGACTCGGCTGTGCCCAGCGGGTGGTTGGACAGGCAGGTGAAATATGCCTCGGCATCCTGCTTGGTGGCCATATACTGGAGAGTTGAGGTAGTAGACAGTCCGGTGAAGGAATCTTTTGCCATGGTGGATGTGACATTGACATGTATTCCATCGGACACCAACGGGTGGTCGTTCTTCTGCCATGTGATCTTGGCCGCAGGGAAGGCATCCCTCACCACGCACGTTCCCAACCTCATCAGCACACCTTCCTCCAGGAAATCAGCTTTGTTGATGATGTCAGGGAGCGCTGGCCTTTGGTAGACCACCAGAGTGGTGGGCTCGGACTCCGTTGTGCCCAGGTGGTGGCCGGACAGGCAGGTGAAATGTAAATTGGCATCCTGCTTGGTGGCCATATACTGGAGAGTTGAGAAGGTAGTGGACAGTCCGGTGTCGGAGTCTTTTGCCAGGGTGGACGTGACTTTGACGTGTATTCCGTCTGACACCAACGGCAGGCCGTCCTTCTGCCACGTGATATCAGCCTCGGGGTTGGCGTCCCTCGTCACACATGTTCCCAACTTCATCAACACGCCTTGCTCCAGGAACTCAGCTTTGTTGATGATGTCGGGGAGCGCTGGCCTTATGTAGACCATCGGAGTGGTGGACTCGGACTCCGCTGTGCCCAGCGGGTGGTTGGACAGGCAGGTGAAATATGCCTCGGCATCCTGCTTGGTGGCCATATACTGGAGAGTTGAGGAGGTAGTAGACAGTCCGGTGACGGAGTCTTTTGCCACGGTGGATGTGACATTGACATGTATTCCGTCGGACACCAACGGGTGGTCGTTCTTCTGCCACGTGATCTTGGCCGCGGGGAAGGCATCCCTCACCACGCACGTTCCCAACCTCATCAGCACACCTTCCTCCAGGAAATCAGCTTTGTTGATGATGACAGGGAGCGCTGGCCTTATATATACCACCAGAGAGATGGGCTCGGACTCCGCTGTGCCCAGCTGGTGGGTGGACAGGCAGGTGAAATGTGCATCGGCATCCTGCTCGGTGGCCATATACTCGAGAGTTGAGTAGGTAGTGGACAGTCCGGTGACGGAGTCTTCATACGCGATGGACATGAAAAAGACGTGTATTCCGTCTGACACCAACGGCAGGCCGTCCTTCTGCCACGTGATATCAGCCGCGGGGTTGGCGTCCCACACCTCACATCTTCCCAACTTCATCAACACGCCTTGCTCCAGGAACTCAGCTTTGTTAGTGATGACAGGGAGTGCTGGCCTTATGTAGACCATCGGAGTGGTGGACTCGGACTCCGCTGTGCCCAGCGGGTGGTTGGACAGGCAGGTGAAATATGCCTCGGCATCCTGCTTGGTGGCCATATACTGGAGAGTTGAGGAGGTAGTAGACAGTCCGGTGACGGAGTCTTTTGCCAGGGTGAATGTGACTTTGACGTGTATTCCATCTGGCACCAACGGCAGGCCGTTCTTCTGCCACGTGATATCAGCCTCGGGGTTGGCGTCCCTCGCCACACATGTTCCCAACTTCATCAACACGCCTTCCTCCAGGAAATCAGCTTTGTTGATGATGACCGGGAGCGCTGGCCTTTGGTGGACCACCAGAGAGGTGGGCTCGGACTCCGCTGTGCCCAGCGGGTGGTTGGACAGGCAGGTGAAATGTGCATTGGCATCCTGCACGGTGGCCATATACTGGAGAGTTGAGGAGGTCGTGGACAGTCCGGTGACGGAGTCTTTTGCCACAGTGGATGTGACATTGACATGTATTCCGTCTGACACCAACGGCAGGCCGTCCTTCTGCCACGTGATATCAGCCGCGGGGTTGGCGTCCCTCGCCACACATGTTCCCAACTTCATCAACACGCCTTCCTCCAGGAACCCAGCTAGCGCTGGCCTTATGTAGACCATCGGAGTGGTGGACTCGGACTCCGCTGTGCCCAGCGGGTGGTTGGACAGGCAGGTGAAATATGCCTCGGCATCCTGCTTGGTGGCCATATACTGGAGAGTTGAAGAGGTCGTGGACAGTCCGGTGACAGAGTCTTTTGCCACGGTGGATGTGACATTGACATGTATTCCGTCGGACACCAACGGGTGGCGATTCTTCTGCCACGTGATCTTGGCCGCGGGGAAGGCATCCCTCACCACGCACGTTCCCAACCTCATCAGCACACCTTCCTCCAGGAAATCAGCTTTGTTGATGATGACAGGGAGCGCTGGCCTTTGGTAGACCACCAGAGAGGTGGGCTCGGACTCCGCTGTGCCCAGGTGGTGGGTGGACAGGCAGGTGAAATGTGCATCGGCATCCTGCACGGTGGCCATATACTCGAGATATGAGTAGGTAGTGGACAGTGTGGTGAAGGGGTCTTGTCTCTCCATGGACATGAAAAAGACGTGTATTCCGTCTGACACCAACGGCAGGCCATTCTTCAGCCACGTGATATCAGCCGCGGGCTTGGCGTCCCACACCTCACATGATCCCAAATTCATCAACACGCCTTGCTCCAGGAACTCAGCTTTGTCAGTGATGACAGGGAGCTCTGGCCTTATGTAGACCATCAGAGTGGTGGACTCGGATTCCGCTGTGCCCAGCGGGTGGTTGGACAGGCAGGAGAAATATGCCTCGGCATCCTGCTTGGTGGCCATATACTGGAGAGTTGAGGAGGTAGTAGACAGTCCGGTGACGGAGTCTTTTGCCACGGTGGATGTGACATTGACATGTATTCCGTCTGACACCAATGGCAGGCCGTCCTTCTGCCACGTGATATCAGCCGCGGGGTTGGAGTCCGTCGCCACGCACGTTCCCAACCTCATCAGCACACCTTCCTCCAGGAACTCAGCTTTGTTGATGATGGCTGGTTTCTTGTAGACCTCCACAGAGATGGTACCAAAGTAAGGTAAGTAAGGTGGTTTCGACACCTCACATAAGTACACATCCTGATCCTTCAGCGTCCCATGGCTGATCAGGAGGCTGGAGTTGTCATTGACATTGAACCGCGGTGACACACTCCAAAAATAGTTCAATCCGGGGCGTGATGACACCAGCCAGTTGTATTCGCCGTTGTCGCTTTTGTACCAACGCAATCCTTCCAACCCTTGAGGCCTGTAAGGACAAGGTACCGTGATGGTCTCTCCATACAGGCCAATCGCCGTCTCTGTGGTCCCGACCAAAAGCATGGGGGCAGCTGCAATGCTGACCAGGACCAGCACCAACATGGCAGCATACGCCGGCATTGCGGACACTCTGGGATGAGACATATACTACCGCTACGGATCTCTGCTCTAGGGTTGCTGGAAGCATCTGCTGTGTTACGTGCCATGCAAACTGATTTTATAGGTGAACACCGCCACACTGATGTCACTGTGTGGTCACCATGTGGTAGGACAAAACTCGTTGGTTTCCATGAGGTCGCTACAGCTGTAATGAGTGAGTTGTGTAGCTTTAAACAGGGTTGTAGTGGAGATTGGAGGGGGGGGGTCGTCCCCCCACTATGTTTTTTGCCTTGTCATTTACTTTCATGGATACAATTGTAAACAATCTTTCTCAATATGATACTTTATTAGCCTGTCTGTGTGTGTTGTGCAGGTGTACGCAAATGCGCACGCAAAGTGTGCATGCACGTGTCTTAAAGGGGAATTCCACTCATTTTCAATATTTTACTATGTCATTAATATACCTTAGAAATGTTGTGTGGACATGGTAAAAAAAAAAAGTTCCCCCATTCTGTGTTTCCTAGAAATGGAGGTCTGAAAAAAATCAATAGCATGGTGAAATACATCTTGATGACATCATCAAGATGTGTTTCACCATGTTAATGAGTTTCCTTTTTTTTCCTGAGAGTGTACAAATGGAACCAAATGTACCCGCTAGGGCCCATTTGGTTACATTTGTACACTCTCAGTGAAAAAAATATGAAAATGGGTGGAATTCCTCTTTGAGGCGTCCCCCCAATTCTAAAAGTCCCACTACAACATGCACTGGCTGTAAATGTCCTGGTTAAAATACAAGCCTTTAATCGCACAATAAATATGGCAATTTATGAGACAATGCCTACTGAGTGGCAAAGCACAATTTCTGGCCCTAAACAGTTTGTCGACGCTTCCCTCTGATTTGAAATACTACACGGTCTTGCTCCTCCATCACTAAAAGACTTTATATGTTGAAGGGACAGAGCAACAAGGGGGACTGTCAAATAATAGAGGTATAGCCTGTTTGCTAAAACGGTCTTTTCTGTCTCTTTTCGGCCTCCCATTACCGGAACAGCCTCCCCACAACAGATGTGGCTAAAAACAAACCAAATCAGTTCTCTCCACGTTCTGTCCCCACACCCCACACAACACTCTGGACTTCTGTATTGTAATTATTGTATTGTATTGTATTGTATTGTATTGTATTGTATTGTATTGTAGTGTGTGTGTGTGTGTGTGTGTGTGTGTGTGTGTGTGTGTGTGTGTGTGTGTGTGTGCGTGCGTGCGTGCGTGCGTGCGTGCGTGTGTGCGTGTGTGTGCGTGTGTGTGTGTGTTGCTTTTGTCTGTGCATGTGTCAACCACAGCCATCTAGTATAAGAGTTGCGACATTTAGGGTACAGAAAGCAGCACTGTTAAAGCTGCGGGTGATGTAACAGCATGGTGGTGATCCGTCTGTCCGTTCACACGTCTGCATTTGTCCATCCACACGCCTGCAGGGGTGAAACATAGTCACCGCCAGTGACCCACAGGGTGACATAACAGTCTTCACCCTGACCCATGACGGCGGAGTCACCACCTGAGTCACCACCCTCACAGGGTGACGTGACCCGAGCCAGTGGAGACCTCCGCCCCGAAGGGCGCAGATCAAGTTACAAGCTGATTTCACTCCCCTGCATGTTATAGATGTAAAATGTATGAAATATTGTAAGCAATATCATACCTAAGACTGTTCTCACCAGAACACAGCACGGAAGGGCATTAATGATGATATAGAACATCCTTGAGTGTTTAAAAAAAAAAAAAAAAAAAAAAAAAACACCTTTCTTTTAATAGCGGATGTGGTCTCTACAACCACAAATGTCCCCAAAACACTAGCTAGCCTATTCACCAAGTCTGATGAGCTCTGGGAAGATGGAGCAGGTGGTTTCTATGTTTTGATTAGGTGTTGCTATACTGTCATTTAAGCACGGCTAGATTTCTGTTTCAACCAATCAGATTACTTCCTCGGAACGAGCTGAGCATAATTATGATTAATTCCTAGTAATGTGTACAAAGCACTACATGTGCTCGGTAGAGCGATTGCACTTCATCCAGGAACAAGTGCTTCCGAGCCTTTTAAGAGTCTGCTTTCTTTTGTTTTAAATCCAGGCCACATGATTAGTCATTTACCTGAAGAAGCCAGGCGCCATCGGAAATCATTTTCACGTCTTAAGTTCCGCGTCTCATTCAAACGCCGAGTAATGTGCCTGCGGGGCAATAACGGCAATTTCATCGACAGCTGCGACAGATACCCAATAAACGCGAGAAGGTTTCATAATGTTCAGCAGAGTGGATGGTCTTTGTATTTGAGGCCTCTTACAGAAAATGACTGAGGCTTCCAGGATGAGTCATCACAGAGGTCCACGACTCGACAAGCTCTCCTACAGGGCTTCTCTCTCTCTCTCTCGGTTTCGACCGACTTCTCCTTGCACATTTAAGGATGATGTATTCTGACAATGTTGCCTTTCAAGGACTCCGTGTTGAAATTTTAAGTTGTTCAGTGGCGCGTTCAATATCACCCAACGCTCTGGATAGACCCATCGATATTTTATTAGCATCATCGGCCCATCTCTTTGAAATGACCCCCATGCACACAAAACAAATCTCCTCTAAACTTTAGCAATTTTTCCTGCATCCTATTATAACACTTTGTCTCTTCCGTAAACAAACTCTGGCTCCAAACTTTGGCTCCCCGGAGACTGTGAACTGTCCGCCCGGTGTGTGTGTGTGTGTGTGTGTGTGTGTGTGTGTGTGTGCGTGCATCCGTGTATGTGTGTGCGCGCGTGCATGGGTGTGCATGTGAATTTGTGTGTATTATGGATTTAATGAGCTCGCTGCTTCCACTCTGGTGCCAGGTGCCTGGCAAAGGAACCTCCGTACACTAGGGCTGGGCAATTAACCGAGAATATATTCGAACCCAGTTCTTGAATCCGTTAACAGACTAATTGAATATTTTTAATTGATTACCAGTGAATCGACACAAAGAAATCTCAATGATTTAGTCGATTCATCTGAAAAGAATAGTGAACTTAAAAAAAAAAAAAAAAGTAAAGAAAACTGGCATTCCTAAGCCAATAATCTGATGACTGGCAGAGTAGGAGACTTGCAGAGGCTCAACTGAGAATCCGATAGCCTTTCTTGTAATAATGACTGGTGTACAAAATTGGCGATCGTTGTTGGCACCAAAAATAGTTGGTGTCCCGTGCGAACTCTTCCTCATAGTTCAAGAGATCTCCCTCAATATGTTCTCTCTGCATCAGTTTCACTGCCGCCTCATCGGGTTACATATACCTCCGAGTGGCGCGTGATGATGTGTGTAGATACTATGCTAACAGCATACTGTAACTGGCTGGCTGTTACTATAAAATCGCATCACGCACAGAGATTATTAAATGCGCAGAGCCGGCGGCCTATTGCAAGGAAAGGCTATAGATGAAATGCCATCTATGCGAGAATAAACCACATGCCTGCACACCCGCGCACACGCACGGATACATGCGCGCACACACTTGCACACGCATGCACACACACAAATCAAAATGGCAAGCAAATATAATACATGAAGGACACACACGCACGTGCACACACACACGCACACACACACACACACACACACACACACACACACACACACACACACACACACACACACACACACACACACACACACACACACACACACACACACACACACACACACACACACACACACACACACACACACACACAGCTGACTTCAGTAGAAATTTCCTGAATAAATCATTTCAATATTGTGTTATTCAAAAAAAAAAGTTAAATTTAAAATGACCCAATTTCATTTGGATTCCAGTTGCTTCTGGGTTCATCATCTCCACTAAAATTTCAATGAATACACACTTCCAAGAGGCTGCTTAAGTCACTGGTGGTTGTCAAATATTGTGATTTCCAAGGACCCCATATCTGATACTAAGCAGAAACATCCCCAATTGTAAAGCCTTTGTGCCAAGGACCCCACCGGCCTTCACATTCCTTCCAAGCCCAAACAATGGATTTTAAACGTAGCAGGACAGTTGGTGGCAAAGATATCGTATTGTCTGGCTAGGGCAGACTTGAATCAGGCAGGAAGATGCAATGGGTGGAAAATTGATTGCATAATGCAGTATTGCAGTCCGTAGTAGCGCTGAATAGGTCAATTTAGAGCCTCAATGTGCAGCTTTATTTTGGTGCAACCATGAAAATGCCTTCGCCTCAAATTCACAGGTGTGTCTGCCAATCTATTATAACCCTCCTGCTATTATGATGGTGGATGGTGGGAAAAAATAACCCCTTTGTGCATTTCCATTCATTACATGCGTCAGGGTGACTACAATGACCAAGGGGGAAAAATAATGATAGCCATTATGCTTGGGCCATTCCTGGCCTTCGAAGTGAAGGCATTTTGTTGTGGCCATTTGGAATAATTGACCATGGATGTGGTGTAGTTATAGAGGGTTAGGGTTAGGGCTTTCACACACGGCCCCAATCAGGGGACAAGCTAAAAGCAGGAATTACTGCTTGTTCTATGTCCCCTTTCATAATTACTTTGTCCCTTTTTTGCACAGGAGAAGCAAAGGTGGTGTTACTGCATGGTGCTCGCCCTGGTACTGCTCCATGGGGCGGATGTAACATATCCCAATTGGGGGGGGGGGGGGGGGGGATGGTATGGGTGCGGCTCCATCGGCTTCGCGCCACGGGCGATGGAGCCGCACCCATACCATTTTCAGTTACAGGACTTTTACTAGGCAAGTAAGCATCAATAATAAGAAGTTTTGTTGAAGTTGCAATAGACACGCAGCATGCAGAAAGCTAAAGGTCTGACTCAGAGTTTTCTGTTTTCAATGATGAAATGCTGTTGGTTTAGTGGTGCCAATAATAGCAGTAGTCGTGTTTCAAATCATTTTAAATATAAGCATTTACATTTGAAATACATCGGAGTTGTTTTGCATGCCATCATGTTTGGTGGGGCAGCCTGGGCATTTAGGGGGGCTCCCCCATGCCCATGCATGCCTAGATCCGCCCCTGTCGGTACTGCTCCCTCCCTCTTTCCCTAGAACACTCGAAATGAGCTGTGCCAAGCCGGCAGCCACAGAGAGTCTTATTCACTTCTATGTAATTAACATCAGCGTAAGAGTCCGTGAATAGGACCCCACCAGCGTGCTGAGAATAGGACAGCCCTCACAATGCGTTGACAACTGTGGAACAGGCAAAAATTAAGCCCTCTTCATTCATACCCGTAGTTCTTATTATGCGCCAGCTATCTCACTGAGCTTTGCTTTTGTGCAAGTATAATTACTTAATCTCAGCACTCCTGGGGTGAATTACTTCTTTGCATGCGGCGGGCGGGCGGCCAGGCGGGCGGCGTCACTTTTGTTTCAAGCCACGGTGGCCACCGAAAGAGAAACTAAAAGGCAAACTTACATTTTCTTCTTTGACAGTGGCAGCACTAGTGATGAGTGTCAAGTGTCAACACTTTATTGTCATCGTCTTCGTGATGGTGACAAGTGCAATGGTGTGCAGTTTAATCATTTTTAAGCTGCATATGCTATACATACAGTATACTGTATATACAGTACATACCCTAGTATGATGAATTTCAGGTGTTATAGTATAGTACCCTTGGATCTCCCCACATGGTATCTCTGCCATTTCTCAGCCATTTTGGACATGTGGTGGCTTGCTGGAACCGGCCTGGCACCCTGGGCAGGTTCCAACGCACGCACGCACGCACGCACACACGCACACACGCACACACACACACACACAGTTACAGCACTTACACGTGGGTGGGTGTTTTTTTTGTTTTTTTTTTTAACTTTTGTGTGTCCTGTTGTGCATGCATGCACACACTACTGACTTCATAGTTACTGTATATTGCGTGGATGTCACATAATCCCAAAGCACAACACCACAACACATCACACCAATGAGCCTCGGCAGTAGCGTGCTGGCCGCATGGGGAAGCACAAGGGTAACCAGATGTCCCTCTTTGCATGGGACAGTCCCTCATTTCCAAGACTTTTCAGGCGCCCCACAAATTGACATCAATTGGTGTTCAAGTGACCTAATACAGAGCTGCCCACACTTTTTTGACTTGAGAGCTACTTTCAAAATGACCGGCTCAACAAAACCTACACATCAAATACGTGATTGTTCCATTAATGAAAATGCATTTCAAGGCCTCCTAGAATGTTTGAGCTTTGAAATAGTGGTGATGGTGTTACTTGCTGTTATAGTCTTTAAGAATAATGCACTTACAATGAAAAATGGAGGGTGGGAATTGGATGGTTTTCTTGCATATGCTACTACTGACGTTTGGAAACAGTATTTAGGGTTTGAATTGATGTTGAATTTAGGCACCCAAAGCTTATAACGTTCACGCCTTTGTCCACAATTGGGAAAGAGAATTAGCAAAACGTGGGTCAAAATAACAATTATTCTCCATTTTCTAATTGTGCGGACTCTTGAAATTACATAATTCAGATGTTTAAATAGAATTTAACTCTTGAGAGTGTTCATTAGGCAGCCTGCAGCTGCCAAAAAATAGCTGATCTAGAAGCTTGTAGTTATACTATTTTTCCTATATTTTAATTGAAATCCCTTTTTTTTAAAAAAATATTACATCAAGATGTTGATAATTTGCTAACCCCCATTTCATCCCGTAACATTTCCCCACTCGTCCCACAAATGCAGTAGTGGATCTGGCCACCCTATAGGAAAGCAGTGCATCAGAAAGCGTCTGTGCTGTGCTTCCACTGGGTTTATAATGTCAACACTTAACTACAACAGTGGTCCATCAAGGCGGGACCGATAAGGACCTGGGGATCCACTCTAGTCAATTACTGCAAAGTGCCAAGTTCAGCTCGCCGGGGCCTTTTATGAAGTACAAGAAGGACTGGGGATCCACTCCACCTTATAGCGTGCCAATTCAGCTGCCGGGGCCTTTTGACCAAATTAATATACAGATTAACCACAGATCCATGCCTCCCCCGCTAAACAATGTGGGCCTGAGATAATCATACATCAGGCAGACTGATAGAGGCTGTCTTCACCGGGAAATAGAAGGATCCCCGCCATTAAACCACATTAACTCATTAAACGGTGGGCCAACACACAAATGGATTAAGTGGTTAAAATGATTGCGATGCTAATGTGTATGCTAACTAGGCCAGTGCTGGTTCCCAAACGTTTTCGTGTCAAGGACCCCCCGTAATTGACATCCATTAGGCTGGTAAGGCTGCGGACCCCCATTTAAAAACATAATTAATGCAGTGACCCTGATGGGAGATTTTTTAGAGCAGTTTTCTCATATTTTTTTTACATAATTTCATGGACTCTATGTTAGGATAAATTTGGTTTCATTTGTACAGGTTCAAATCTGTCTCAAATCGGCCTGTTAGGGTCAATTTCGTTCCAAACTATTTCTAATTTAGGTAGCCTCTGGAACTCTGTCTAGTACCCTTAGGGGTCTCGGGGGAACCAATTATTAACTAGTCTACTTTTGCTGGTGGCGGGGACCCCCTGGAACCAGCCCAAGGGACTGTGTGGGGGTCCGCGGACCGCCTCTTTGAGAACCGCTGCGCTACTGTTCTGTCTAAACATGTCCATATTGGCTGTTAATGTTTGTTGGGGCGGCTGCTGTTTTGTGAGCGTGGTAATTTTTAAACGCTGTAAAACAGGTTATATTAGGGTGATTACGAGCGGCGGTTCACCACAGAGGTCTTCCAGTTAAACGTGTCAGAGAAGTGATAAAACATGCAGCATGCGCCATATCATGGACGGCTGCCATTTTCTAATGGATGACACCCCGGAGGCGGCCTTATAAAAGATGATAGAGCTTTACCGCGGTGGTGTTGCTGTGCGAAGCCTGCATGTGTTGGAGTGGATGAGCGAGCAAGCGTACATGCATGTGTATGTGTGTGCGTGTGTGTGAGAGAGAGAGTAGGTGTGTGTGGTAAATGGTAAATGGTGCATTTATAGCTTTACATGGAGTGTGCATTACCTTCACTCCTTCCCACACACACACACACACACACCAAGGAACACTATGGCCCTCATTCATCAACAGAACATATAGAAAATCAGCTGAAAGTCAAGCCCAGGAATGAAGGGCGGATCTAGGTATGGGGGGGCAATGCCCCACCAAACATGCAAACAACTCAAATTTCAAAGATATTTCAAATTTAATTGCTTATAATTAAAATGATTTGAAACACTACTACTGCTATAAACAAACTACATTTCTGGCACCACTAAACCAACACCATTTCATCATTTAAAACAGAAAACTCTCTGAGTCAGACCTTTAGCTTTATGCATGCTGCATGTCTGTTGCAAATTCAACAACAACTGATGCTTTACTTGCCTAATAAAAGTCCTGTAACTGAAAATAGTATGGGTGCGCTGGAGTCGCCCCCTTACCATTTTCGCCTGCCCCCCTAATTGGAAAATGTTACATCCGCGCCTGCCAGAAATCATCATGTTTGGGCGCTCATGTGTGAGTCATCATCACATGTAAGTCATCAAGTTATTGATCCGTGATTTATACGCAAACATAGCGTGAGAAATAGATGATGTGTTGATAAATCTGCCTGGCTGCAACCGATCGGCATAACGCCCTTAAATATGCTTGAAACAGAAACCTGGAATACGACCAAAAAAAGTTTGGAAAGCCAATAAGGGAGTAACTCATACTTATGTGATGCTGAAAGTTTACCTCACATCACCGCCTGTCATCTATGCCTTGCACATATGCACACGCACGCACACCTACTTGCAAGGCCATCGGTGTGTGCATTTTGGCACACTGTTGAAACTGCAGTCCTATGCAGTCTGCCAGTGGGATTAACATGTATAACAGTATAGTACGACACAAACCACATCATAGTGAATGGAAGACCGTTAACAGTGTTGGGAATATTACTTTACCTTGTTAATATATTACTTATTATTTATTACCTTCATTTTGAAGCAATATATTATATTACAATATTACTGTCTGAGCAAGTGTAATATATTAATATTACTATTACATATTACTTTGAAAAAACTTTTTTAACAAAATATATAATTAAATATTTAGTGTCACTATTAATCAAATATTGCGTAGGCCAGTGGCATACCTACAATAAAGCAAGTGCACTTGGCTATCCGGCCAAATCTATATGAAATCAACTTGAAAAAATGTAACTCCTGAATGAATAATTTGATGACAAATGATAGAAAATAAATAATTACTTAACTTCTGCAGTTGTCAAAATAATTTCACAAGAATATTTTCAACGAGACAGATTGACAGAAAGTAATATTGTAAGTAATGCAGTGATGCAGAAAGAAAAGTATAATATATTAGATTGTTTTTGTCAAGTAATATATTTATCTTACAAGTTACTGCATCTTGGTAATATATTAAGTTACATGGTGCACATGTCCCAACACTGTTAGTTAAGTGCGTGATCGATTTGCACTGAAATAAAGCAGATATGTATTCCCCGTCAGTCACAGGCAGCCGTAACACCTCTTTTAATGAGCCATAATCTGGACGTTTATGGAGTGATTGATGAATGCAAATGTTAATTTATGATGGCTGGTGCATGTGCTGGGATGGTTAGACCTATCTCCGATCTCCTGCTGAGGTTCCTGTAGCTAGCTGAAACCTGCAGTGTGAAGATCACGCTGTTTCTATCCTTAACCCAGATTGCACATAACTCCAGGGGACCGTAGACACTGTATATACATTTGGAGACATCACTGTCCATGAAAAGATTACAGTGGTGCTGGTCCCGACTGCCAAAAATCCTCTTGCATGTAAGTGTTCTATAGCCTATAGGTCTGAGCCAGATCTAAATGTCTGTTTTTTAAGCACTTGTTAAAATGGCTGAATGATTGAGCACCTAACTCATAACATTGGAAATACTGTAATGCCTTGTGTTCATTTCTTGACTTTAATTGCTTGTTATTGTTATTGTCACTTGGATATAAAATAGTACTGTGTTAGCTATACATTTTGGAGTGGACATGTGTCCAGATGCCTAGTGCCAAATTGTTAGACCGCCTATATACACAATGGAACATGTTGTTGTTTATAACAGGGGGCTACACTTTGAACGGGACAGCAGTTTGCCCGTCCCGTGCGGAGTTTAGTATTCACTTTACTTTTTTTCTCTGAAGTTTGAGGCAAAGGGCTGCGTAACTGTAGCAGACATTCGAAAAACAATAATGTATTCACACGCAGAGCTTATGCACAAGCTGCATGCTGCAGCCCACATTCTATTGATTGTAGTGGCAGTATATCGTTCGGGCCAATTCCATCCCCAGTGTAGCCGCCTGGCCCTAAGCCTAGAAAGACCTGAAAGATCTGAAAATCCAGAAAGTGGCGTTGATCTCAGTGCATACCCCTTTTTCGGTCTGTGCAAGCTTGATAAATGATTACCTGTGTGTATGTCTGACTGTGTGGTGTGCGTGTGCACACATGCATTTGTACGGGCATGAATGTGCGTGTGCGCGTTGCTGGCAGCGGGCTCCCAGTCCGGTTTGACATCATGAAGTTTGCAGAGTTAAGTTTGCGTCGGCGGGCTTGTTTTCATTCATCAGGAAAAGTGTTTACCCCAAAAGCCATGGGAAACACAACTCATCTGGGAAATTGAAATGATTGCAAAACAAAAAAAAGTTGGAATTAAATCCAGCACCGGCGTTTACTCTAAATCTTCAGTATACATGCCCAGACTTTGTGAAACACATTAGTTGTGCCAACTAATTAGGCATCGAATTCTCTCATTGGATCTAGCCAAAACATTACAATAACTACACAGAGAATCAATTAAAAGTATTTCTCTGACCAGGTCCATTCATTAGATTGGTCTGTCCTGAAGCATGGAGTTATTAAAGGGGTGAAAGAAGTAAAAGAAATTGTTTGCAACATGGCATCAAAATATCCTACCGGCAGTACCACAGTAAAAATTACACACAGACCTTTTCAAAAAACACTATAAGCTCACAACACAGTGTGAGCTTGTACAGAAGAAACAATATCTTCACCTTTTTTTTTTTTTCTTTTTTTTTTTTTTTGAAATGTCATCCCGTTAATCAAGTTTATCAGATTGGTTGTTTGAACCGACGTAATGTTAATCCAGTAGCAGGTTTGCTTGGAAATGTCATCATGTTATCAGGTTTGTTTGGAAGCGGCATCATGTCATCACGTTGACACGTTCGCTTAGAAACGACATGATGATGACACACTTGTCACGTTATCACACTGGAAGGGCTTCCCCGGAGGAGTAAACTCTGTGTGCACCTGTCTGTCTGTCTGTCTGTGTGAATATGGCAGCATCACTGCTCAAACTGCGCACATCCAGGGACATACGTATTGTAAGAGGAATCTAGTCAAGTACATTAAAAGTACTGTACAATTTTTAGGTACATCATCATGTGAATCGTTTCAAATCTTTAGCGAGAAGTTAATTTCTAGATTTAGATCAGGGGTTTTCAACCTTTTTCATACCAGGGCCCACTATTTAGTCAGCATTTGAGCCACGGACCACCATTTTATGACATTTTAGCCTCACAGACCCCAAAACTAAAGATTTCTTTTATCCACAATACCAGCCTGGATTTCGTAGAAAACAAAACAGGCAAACATGCATTTCAAAATGACTATTAATCCCCTACATTCTCTCGTTGTGTAGACGTGTGGTGAATATTTCAACTCTTGAGAGTGTAACATGAAACCAAATGGACCCACAAGGGTCCATTTGGTTTCACGTTTACGCTGTCTCAAAGAGTTACATCTGGTTAACCAACTGTCCATCACTTACTGTAGCCTGGGGACCACCTGAAATCCTCTCAAGGACCACTGGTCGTCCCCGGACCACCTGTTGAAAACCCCTGATTTAGATTATTGTTACAAAAATATTCGAAAGTAGCTGATCTCCCAAAATGTCACCCGTGTGACACATCGTGTCACATTTCTAAGACGTGACACATTTTGAAACTTTTGGTTGCTTACTTGAGCAAAGCATTTTTAACAGTACGAGTAAGAGTATCTCTACATCATAGTATTGCCAGTTATTTTGACTTCAGTAGAAAATAAATCTGACACCATCTCCCACCAGTAGTACTGTAATTACACTTGGAGATGGGTTGACCAAAACTAAAGCCCGCGTTTTCTCTGAGAGCTGCTAATCTGTTAGTAGAAAATCTGTTGAAATCAGCAAGCTCATCTACACTAGTAGTACTGAATAATTAAGCACATTGGAGATGGGAGCCAAAACAATATGAAGCCTGACACAGCAGTAGAATCTGTCTCTGAGAGAAACTGCTAATCAGCAGCAGCTGCCGTGACAATCAGCTCAGTTTGTTATCCAAACAGATTAATAATGAGGTGGAGTGGAACGTTGTGAAAGGGATAGAGAGGGATAAAAACAATTTGCCAAGAGAGGGTATTTGATGCATGAAATGTGTTTGTTTTAATCTCCACTCCCGAGTGTAAAAAAAAAAATGGTACATTTGACACACGCACCGGCACAAAAATGATGCCCTTCACCGGGTCGCGTTTTAAGCATTGTTTGTTTTGATGCATATAATTCAATCAGCATGGTATTTTGCTTCAGCGTTTATTAGGCAATACCCCAGTTAATTTACACATTGCAGTGTTACGAATGGTTCTAATGAGGGCTCTGTTCCATTTATAGCACAGTGTTTATCAGTGTTTTTTAATTTCCAGGATTACCAACACTCAAACGCAACAGTTGAGAGTCACACACCCATCGGGGTGCATTTGGAACCCCAAGCGGCAGAGAAGGCTGAAAACCAGCCAAAAGCTACAGCATACCTTAGTGGGCTTGGCACCAGATCAAACAAAGTTCCTACATATCAAGAATAAAAAAAAATCTGTACACCAATTTACTACTCTCACTTGTGACTTTGCTAGTGGTAAGGTTTTGGTCACAATCCTTTCCTCAGACCTTCACACAAATGAAATACACCACACCCGTGACCCATCCACCATCAGTCCACGATTAATGTCACAAGTCAGTTGATTAGTAGGCCATGTCTCAGTGAATATCAATCATATTGAATACATCAGACTATAGTACGCAGTATGCACAATACACTCCTGTTCATCCTAGACAGTAAGTAAATATAAACAAAAGGACTCAGGCAGACAAAGCCGTCATACTGCTGAACTATGACTTTGTAGAGTAGTACAGTGGTACAGAGAGCTGAGATGCACACGGATTCTGTTCGACCAGAACGGAGCAGAGCTTTAATTGGTATCATTTGTAACACTGTTTTATTTAGCGAGGACGACTTGGTGATGCTGATGTTTCTTGTCTGGTAGTTTAATGTGTCTGGGTTTGTTCGTTCGTTTGACGCTAGGATGGTGGGGATGAATGTTATTTTGTTGCGTGGTCACTAATTTATCTGCTCTGATCATAACATCCACACACACATTAGAGGTTTGCCCGGGGGTTGACTCATCAGAACTGGCTGCAGCCTGTGAGTCATATTGTGTATTTTGTCATAGTGTCAGGGGTCTTCAACGTCAGGATCACAGCATGGGAAATTGGCAATGTTACAAAATTGTGGGATCAAAATAAAGAAAGTGGTCCTGCTACGCATCCCCTGCTAGCTTTCCTGTGTCTGAACAAAAAGCCAAGGGCTGACCACTCGGTCAAAAGCTAGTGCAATACGCACATCATCACTTATAGAGGTGCTAGGTTCAAAGAAAACATCAAGAGAAGAGAAGCCGCGCACTCATCTGCTCCAAAGGTTATACTTTATTGACAATGTTTCAAGCCAAGGCTCTTCATCTGGTCAAACTCAGCCACCACCACACAGCAAGACAGCAGTCCCTACGGCGAAAAAACCTTGGCGTTGTCCTGGACAGCCAGCTCTCATTCAAAACATATATACATTTCAGCTGTCACCCGATCCTGTAGGTTCACACTTCATAACATTAGACAAATTAGACCCTTCATCACCCAAGAGTCAGCCCAGCTCCTTTTCAGACAACAGTCATAACAAAACGGAACTATTGTAACTTCCTCCTTACTGGTGCGATGGGCTGAGATGGACACTTACGACTCTGGTATTGCTATCATGTGATATGTACTACAAGTGCGATGGGCTGAGATGGAGTCTGAAGACTGCGGTGGAAGATAAGGAGTGAGTGCGGTTCTGATAGGAAATGCGAGAGAAAGGGTTTGGGGCGAGTATAGCGTTTTCCAGGCGTTTTTCGTTTTTTGCTTGTAGGGCAGAGAAGAGATGGGTTTGTAAAGCTCTCATTCCGACAATGTTGACAGTTTTCAGACTGACTCTGAGGACCCCCTAGGGGTCATTGACCCCCCTGTTGGATCCCCATGATCTATGTCATAGCACTGAGGATCGATGGCTGAATGGCCACAGGGCTGGGGGTCATCACACACTTAATTCCAGCTGTCTGTAGGTCTGAGGAAAAAGCCTCCTGGGCTCGAAACTTCTTTTCCGAAGACATGAGGGATACAAACGGATGTGTATTGGTTATTTCTTACAGTGTCTGTCTATACCATCCCTCTGTGTTGTTCAGATCTTCCGAAGGTGTTGGCTGGTGTTCAAGAAAGCGTCCAGCAAAGGTCCCAGACGGTTAGAGAAGTACCCAGACGAGAAGGCGGCCTATTTCAGGAGCTTCCACAAGGTACAGTGATCCATTATCCTTAGTCATTATTCTGTCCATTAGTTCTTCCACTGATGGAATAATCGGGAAGCACCTATTCTTTGATTGTGCGGAAATAGCACGTGTACTGTACATCACGTTGTGAGCATGTAAATCGGGTTTTTGTGCAATTTCTAAATCCATATTATTTCCATATTAAGATTTTTTTTTTTTTGTAAAATCAGTGGTAACAGTTGGCAAGTGTCAGGTCTATAATGCATTATAAGCAAATTCATAATGTGTTGTATATGAATGCACATTATATTATGTAATTATAATTATGCATAAAATACGTAACACGGTTTATGAAGTATTCCAAGTGCTGGTCATAATGCATTATAAGTGCATAACTTAACTACATTAGAACTTACTGGTAGCCAGTTATAAAGTGTCTTATTAACAGTATCTCTGCCTAACCCACGTTTCCCGTCTTTTTGTGACCACTAGTGGGCGCCAAAGTATTTTTTTTATTTTTATTTTTTTATTTTTTAGGCGAGTGCCTAAAGCAGTGAAAGTGTTAAATCAAATGCATCAATTATTTAGATTAACTGCTGCACTTGTACCATGAACAGACCCAACACAACTCATGACCAATGAGAGAAAAATCAAAACTCATTAATCTGGGTTTTATTTTTTGTGTGGTAGTTTTGTTATAGATCCCCGCAGTCCTATAATCTTAGATGTGAAATTGAGAGTGTGAGATTTTGACACCTCTCAAAGTCTGACAAATGTGTTATTGGTAGGTCACATTGCTTTGTCCATTTCATTGACGTCGTCCACCCTTCAAAGTCTAGTCACGCTTTCCACTGCAACCTCTGCACTGCAGGAATGTTGATCTTTATCAAGTTACTGGATGCTGCTTTCGCCATTAGATGCATCTTAGCTTTTCTCAAACACAAAACAAAGAGAAAATGTACCGTGTCAGGGTTAGAACGATTTGCCCTCCTCCTATTTAGGCCTTTACATTGTTTTTTGCTCAAACAAACGAGAATGCAAGGCTGTAGCCATAATGAATTTGCTCTTTTAAGGCCATCTTTGATCTAATCTCTGATATTCTTTGGACCAGGGGCCCACTTGGAACAATTTGCAGCCCACCCATCTGACCACTTTAACATTTTGCAAAGTAGGACACTGAAGCAGCACAGATGATTCAGGCCTTTTTATTAATATGTTCCAATATACAAGAACGGCCGATGTTTCAACCTATCATCTGTGCTCCTTCTGTCCCCATAACTGTGATGGGTGGTGGTGGCTCAGGGGTAGAGTCACCGGATGGTTAGCATCGACACCCAGGCTTTCATTTTCGTCCGCCTTGCGCGAAAATGGAAAGCCTGGGCTAATTTGTTACACACAGTGGCCTTGAGGGGGGAGTCAAAATGATGTGACGTCGAACAGCAGTGGACGGGCATGGGGACGGGCATGGGAGGGGACGGGGATGACGACACATTTTTGAGATCAAATCAGATCAGCTCGATCTGCCGTGTGGATCCCACACCACCCTGCCCCCCAAGGCCAAAATCATTTCGGGTTAGGCCAGACTACCTGATGGTAAACACAAGGTTGCCTGTTCCAACCCGGGCTCCCCCAGAGTTAGTGCCGATGTGTCCCTGAGCTCTTGCTCATGCAGGGACACACCAGGGTTGCTCATGGTTGCCACTGCCATCAGTGTATGAATGTGTGCGTGTGTGCGTGTGTGCGTGTGTGCGTGTGTGTGTGTGTGTGTGTGTGTGTGTGTGTGTGTGTGTGTGTGTGTGTGTGTGTGTGTGTGTGTGTGTGTGAATGGGTGAATGTGATGCACAAGCTATAAAGCGCCTTGGATAAAAATATACAAATGCATCATTTACCATTTGTGATGTACAGGATAGGATGTTTATGGCTTGAGGCACATTTGGTATGGACTCCCTTTGTTCTGAAGCACTTTAATATTTTACCTGCCCACAGGTAGATAATTACCCGTTTTTAAAATGTTAAAACGGGGCTAAAAAAAAAAGGTTATTATAGTGAGCGGATCTTATATGCTGTAGTTATGCGGGAACACTCTCTCAACCCGTGTTAATGCCAGTCCCCTGAGATACTGGCTTTCAGTGCTCGTCTGAAAGAGCCGTGCATCAAAAACAGATAACGCAGTTAGTTAAGAATCCATTAAGCGACATTTTCCATCTTTATCTGGGTCCTTTGGAAGCCTCTCTTCCCTCCTCTTTGATGGGGATAATCCCGACTATAATATCTTTCTCTCCGCCTCTTAAGGCCATTGAAAATTCCCTAATTACAGTTCATTATCACGGGGAATAGCAGAAGATCTTAAACGAGTTACACGGCTACGCAGCACCCTATGGTAATGAGAGGAGATGGCAGCGGAACACTTGAAGGCCTTTTTTCCCTGGCCGCAGTAATGAGACGTACGCCGTATCCACGGTTTGGTCCTGCACCTGCCAGCCAGACCATATGCCAGTTCTACTCTTTCACCAAATTCAAATTACGCAAGAGGGAGAGAGAAGAAGTATAAGATATCATAAGACCAGCCAGGCAGTATAAACTTGGAAGAGGTGGTGCTGGTGAAAAGAACTGGAGGTGGCAGAATTGAGGACGCTATGAGGAAGGACACGATCAGAATAGGATCAGGGGCGGACGTAACATTTCCCAATCGGGGGCAGGAGAAAATGGCATGGGGGAGGCTTCATTGCCCGTGGCGCGAAGCGACACGGGCAATGAAGCCTCCCCCATGCCAATGAAGCCGCACCCATACCATTTTCAGTTACAGGACTTTTATTAGACAGGTAAAGCATCAATAATAACGTCAGTTGTTGTTGAAGTTGCAACAGACATGCAGCATGCATGTAAAGCTAAAGGTCTGACTCAGAGAGTTTTCTGATGTCAATGCTGAAATGGTGTTGGTTTCGTGGTGCCACAGCTGTAGTTAGTTAGTAGCACTGTTTCAAATCATTTTAAATATAAGCACTTTAATTTGAAATATCTTGGATTGTTTTGCATGCCATCGTGTTTGGTGGGGCAGTCTGGGCATTTAGGGGAGCAGTGCCCCCCCCCCATACCCATGTCTAGATCTGCCCCTGAACAGGAACATCAGCCCAGGTTAGAAGGTTAGGGGATAAAGCAAGAGAGGCGAGGTTGAGATGGTTTGGACACAAGGAAAAAAAAGAGAGATGAGGGAGTAGACTGGGAGTAGGACACTGAAGATGGAACTGCCAAGTGAGAGGAGAAGAAGGAGATCAAATGGTGAGCGATGCGGGTGGCAGAGTCGAAGACACAGAAAACAACACCAGATGGAAACTGATGATCTACTGTGGCGACCGTGGTGGGAGTTATAGCCCCCCCGCTCGCCCCAAAAGACGTTCAACATGGTTTGAAACATTCAAACCAGGGAAAGATCAGACACAGAATACGATAATCAAAATCCCAGAAGATAGCTAGTCTCATATCTCAATTAAAATGTACTGTAGTATAGAGGGTATGTGCATCATCATTATGAGGAAACACGGGCCTACTCAGTGTCTTAACAACTACTTTCTGGCCTTAGTTGACATCCCATACACTATACTGCAAATACTCATAGACGGATTAAGAAATTATGGGCCAAAGGGCCCCCCTACACTGGAGCATTTTTCTTCCTAGTGCGGCATTTCAGCAGGATTTACAGCATGGGATTGCTTGAAAATAAAAAAACACCCGAAAATAACTAAGCCAAACAAATGCAACATGTTTACACACTGACAGTAATGTACCGTATCATGATGGTTTTAGGACCTTTAGGGTTATTTTACTGACACGAAATTAGTAATCCCATTGTTAATAAGGACCGTATGCACCACTGTTATTCACTGTTACCCCTTTGTTGGGGGGGCCCTGAGCTTGAGCCTCTAAGTGATCACGCGGACACTCAAGCTCCTAACTCAGGCCCCTCAAGCTCAGGGGCCCCTGGGCCTGGGCCCAACGTGCCTGTTTGTTGGATAATCCTTCCCTGCACATACAAATAGGAAAAGTCCTATCTGATGGCATTAAACAACGTTACATGCACATTAAACTCACTTTGCCACCGACTTTGCCACTCACTTGCACACGCACCGTCTACAGATAGATATATACAGGTATATTGCCCACACCTACTCCCTAAACTTGACACGATTGGACCTGATAAGCAATTAGGGAGCTGCTGTACTGTGCTTGTTGGGGACGTTGCGTGCTGCATTAGCTAGCATGATCAGCCCTGTGTACCGTGAACAAAGCGGAGCCCCGCACACTACATCACACTGTCAGGCGGCTTCGTCCAGGCGTGGGCAGGGGGCGGATGTAACATGTCCCATTTGGAGGGGGGGTTGGCAAGAAAACATGTTGGAGGGACAAGAGAAAATGGTATAGGGGCGGCTTCATTGCCACACCCATACCATTTTCAGTTACAGGACGTTTATTAGTCAAGTAAAGCACATCAATAATAACATCAGTTGTTGTTGAAGTTGCAACAGACACGCAGCATGCATGAAGCTAAAGGTCTGACTCAGAGAGTTTTTTGTTTTCATTGATGAAATGCTGTTGGTCTAGTGGTGACACAGCTGTAGTTAGTTAGTAGCATTAGTAGTGTTTCAAATCATTTTAAATATAAGCACTTTAATTTAAAATATCTTGGGTTGTTTTGCATGGCATCGTGTTTGGGGGGCAGACTGGGTATTTAGGGGGGCATCGCCCCCCCCATGCCCATGGCTAGATCCGCCCCTGGGCGCGGGGCTAGCTGGAAGCCCTGATACATCCAGGGCTGGGCGGTGGGTGAGCGATGGCTAGTGCACGCACGCATCAGTGCACCCGGTTAATGCATCGCCACAGAGATCATGGAAAGGTCCTGTCTGAAGGCTTCATTCAATGCTGCATGTGGTGCTTTGGAAGGAAATGGCCTGCACTAGGTGGCTGATTTACACAGCCAACTAAAGAGGCAACGGGATCCTTTTTCTTCTCGTTGTTGGCCTGCCTTTGTTTTCCATATCTCCCATTATCCCTCTCCTCCACCCCCCCCCCCCCCCCCCCCTCTCTCCAAAGGCAGCTTAAAAAAACATGGAGCGAGTTTCAGTGCATAAATATGTGCATATGCAAGTGTACACAACTAATCTGTGGAGAAGTGCATTTTAATAATAGAGGGTTTAGCATGAAAACAAGGAGAGAGAGCGAGAGAGGAGAGAGAGACGGAGACAGACAGAGCAGAAACTGGAGAGAGAGAGAGAGAGAGAGAGAGAGAGAGAGAGAGAGAGAGAGAGAGAGAGAGAGAGAGAGAGAGAGAGAGAGAGAGAGAGAGAGAGAGAAGCATAGACACTAGACAGGAGGGGAGACAGGGAATAGCTCTCATCAGGAATGATTCACTTTGCTCAACACTAACCCCCTTAGGCTGGGAGGAACCTGCATACACACACAGCCTCACATACAGATACAATGAGTCCATGCAGAGTTGGGTGCACACACACACACCCACACACATGCAGAACGAACATACAGTATGAAAATCCCTGTGCCGATGTTCTCTCCGTTACTGTATCTGTATGGATTGCCCACCCGAGGATGAATGTGTATCATTACAAAACCAACCAGGAAACAGTGAGATGATGATCATATTGAGATGATAATGTTGTCAGGCAGAAACCTTTTATTTTTGTATGTGTGTGTGTTTGTATGTGTATCATTTTTAAGTTTGCGAAAAATGTAATCATATCACAGTGTCTCGCAAAAGCAGGGGCGGATGTAACATTTACCAATAGGAGGGGCAGGAGAAAATGGTATGGGGCGGCTTCATCGCCCGTGACGCTTCGTGCCACGGGCAATGAAGCCCCACCCATACCATTTTTGGTTACAGGGCTTTTATTAGTCAAGTAAAGCATCAATAATAACATCAGTTGTTGTTGATGTTGCAACAGACAGCAGCATGCATAAAGCTAAACGTCTGACTCAGAGAGTTTTCTGTTTTCAATGATGAAATGCTGTTGGTTTAGAGTGGGGCCACAATTCTAGTTACGGTAGTTAGTAGCAGTAGCCTAGTAGTGTTTCAAATCATTTTAAATATAAGCAGTTTAATTTGAAATATCTTGGGTTGTTTTGCCATCGTGTTTGGTGGCACAGACTGGTCATTTAGGGGGCATTGACCCCCTATGCCTAATGCACAAAAGCATCAAAAGTAGCAGATCCATAAACTCAGACAGCACCGGATGTTGTAGTAACACATTTTGAGTTTGATTCCTACAAAACAACAGTTTTGGACATATGAGGTTTCCATGCAGTTCTCCATTTACCCGACAGGGACGATAAGGAAAACTACATGTAAAAATCGATATCTTTTATCTCACAGCACCAGCATCCTTATGTACATGTGCTACTTTCCTTTACCGCCTGTGAGATTACACACAATAATGCTTTGGTACGGACTGTAGGCTAATAGTAAAACATATAAAAGAAGAAATCAAGGACTTCGATCCTTTAACAAGTAGAGCACTTTGTGTAAAGTAGTGCTTTTAAATCCCAATATCATTTACAGGACCAAAACAAAAATAAATAATATAGCTGCAAGCAGCAATAAAACGGGATCAAGCAAGCAGCAATAAGGAGTAAGAACAATACGCACAAATAAGCCATAGAAACATGGGAGCCTGAACTTCAGAAATACATCAGGTAATTATGGGAGCAGGGCAGGGTTTTTGATTCCTGCCCTGACTGACTCACACATTGTAATCTGGTGTGACTGAGTGAATGATTGGTGAGCTGTGAGTGAGTGGTGAACTGAGCTATGAACTGTCATTAGTGACAACATGGCCGAATAGTGACAGTCAAACAGCCTTGCCCAGCCATGAGGCCCATAGGGCAGGTGCCTATCTCCTGTTTCTGTAGCATGAGGCAGCTTGATGTACAAGTACACCCTCTGGACATGACGCTAGTATGACACAGGGTCTTACCCCCAATCCAACCCTTGATGCTGAGTGCCAAGCAGGGAGGCATTGGATCCCGTTTTTAGAGCCTTTGGTATGACCCGGCCGGGAATCGAACCCCGGCCTCCCAGTCCCAGGGCGGACACTCTAACCACAAGGCCACTGAGTTGCTGAATGAGTAAATGATTGGTGAGCTGTGAGTGAGTGGTGAACTGAGCTGTGAACTGTCATTAGTGACAACATGGCCGAATAGTGACAAAACACAACATGGCCGAATGGTGACAACCACCATTACATTGAGTTTTACCCTGGGTTACACATAGAACCATGAACTTAGATGTAGAAGACCACATGAGATTGTGCATGATTGACTCATATTACTAGGTGTCCGTGCCGGGATTTGAACCCAGGAACTCTCATTTCCAAGTCATGCGCTCTACCAATGAGGCTACCCAACAGACACAAGACGTACTGGAAACAACACACACATTCAGTGGACTGCTTGGTAAATGGTAAATGGTGCATTTATATAGCGCCTTTATCCAAGGCGCTTTACATAGATTGTGCATCACATTCACCCATTCACACACACATTCATACACTGATGGCAGTGGGACAGGGACACATCGACACTAACTCTGCAGGAGCCCGGGATCGAACCGGCAACCTTGTGGTTACCATCCGGTTACTCTACCTCTGAGCCACTACCGCTCCTTAAATATGCACAAATAAGCCATAGAAACATGGAAGAAATACATCATGTGATTGTGGAAACACAGCAGGGTTTTTGGAGACTCAGACTTTGTATTGTCAGCAGTGGGACTTGAACCCTCAATCTTGTGTTCCGAAGTCAGGCACCCTACCGACTGAGCTATCCAGGCACAATGATTTGCTTAGTTGTTGTCATCAATGAAACAACCCAACAACACGCCACCAAGCAGTAAGCAATATGAACAATATGCACACTTCAGCAGTCCGAGGGTGGAGCTTAGTGGTCAAAGTGACAAATGGAAACAAGTTCCACATGCTTATTCCTCTCACACAATCTGGCACAATGTACTTGCTCCAGTGTTGCCAGAGAGAAACAAGCAGAAGAAGACTCTTCACAAACGAGCAACTTTCATTGGCTTATAAAAACGTCATTTTTTGATGAAAACAAATTTGCTTCTGAAGTTTTGTCCGGATGGGGCCAAAGTTCTCATGTAGCAGGTGTCATGCAAATTGATCAAAAATCCAGGCATAAAATCAGGCATGAGCATTTTTCAAACTGCTTAAAATGGCAGACACTCTGGGGGTGGAGCTTACCAGTCGAAATTACAGATGTGTTCCACATGAATCAAGGAACGTGTAGAAACAAGTCCCATGATTTTAAGCCAAACGAAGCCTGAGTTATGCTTGTTCAAATGTTTCAGTTTCAAAGAATTGCTATAGCGCCCCCATTTGAGCGATTGGAGCAAGACTGGTTTTAGTGCTATTTGGCATCCCCCTCTACCAAACTGTAAAATCTCATAAACAGATTACTTTGCATGTGTAGATTAGGGATAATAGAAGAATTTTCACAAACAAGCAATTTTCATTGGCTCGTAAAAACATCATTTTTTTCACTGAAAACAAAATTCACACTCATTTCATGTTTCTATGGCTTCAAAGTTCATGTGTAGGTCATTGTTATGCATTTTGATCAAAGATTGTAGGAGAAGAGACATTTTAACTGTTTTACATATGATTAAAGATGGCGGCTCATCTAAAGGTCAGAGGTCAAAAGTCAGAATACAAAAGTTGTTTGACATAAGCAGACGCATAAGTGAATATAAGTTACATTTCTGAGAGTCGAGCAGTTCATGAGTTATGAGTGTTTAAAGTTTGCAATTTCAGTTGAGTGCTATAGCGCCACCATTTGACCAGTGGTCACAGGCTTCGCATCATCACCGTTTGGCATCACCCTCTACCAGATTACCAATTTTCGCGAAAACCGACTGCACGGTTCAGCCAGAACAGCTATTTTTGGCGGAAGAAGAAGGAGATGGAGACAGAAACAAGAAGGGATCAAGTCCACTTCGTGGACTGCTTGATCCCTTAATAAGTGTATTAACTTGAAACAACTATATGAATTACTGCAGGGGTTTTCAACAGGTGGTCTGGGGACCACCAGCGCTCTCTGAGAGACTTCCAGGTGGTCCCCAGGTTAAAACCAGTGAATTACTCTATTAATCATTAATAATCTATCTCCTGGCAACATTTCTTGTCTCCTATAAATACATGCACTCAGTCAAACACATGAAGTTGCGTCAATTAATTATTCTCTTAAGATGAAGATATGTTCACTACTTACACTAAAAAAGAACCGAGAACACCTTCCACCGGCTACAGAGGCAGCTATAGCACTATGTTTATCTTGAGTGGCAGGATGATTACAGCACTGTAGGTCAGATGTAAAAATGTCCACACCTCCCTCACACCTCCGTCACTATTACCACTGACTGCAGGGTAAGTCATCTAAGTTCAAAGCTTTGAATACATCCATGGCTGAGAGTAGGCATAATGAGTGCTTTTCTCCTGCAGGGGGGAACAAAGGTGAGGCGAAGCTAAACACACTGTAGTGGTACGTATCAGTTATTTCCCGAGCAGATAAAGACCTTTGCCCGCAACTCTACGTTTCAAGAAAAAAGCTCTCATTGGTGTTCAAGCCCATCGGGTGGTGATGAGGGAGAAAATGTCAAAGACCAATTTTTTAAGTGGGGTTGAATATGGTTCAACACTCAATGATGGATGGCACTGTATACTTGTCTTTTAGAGAAGGAACTTTTATTGCACAGTTACCGGTAGATTTTATATGAAAACGTAGAATGTCACTGACATATGGAAATTAATATATGATTCATGCCTATTGTATGGTGAATTCATAAGTGTAATTACAGATTGCCCTTCCATATCTTCCCAAAATCCAAACATATTACTGTACACCCCACATGGAAAAAAACTTCATATGCAAACTCTATTATCCTTATAAACTACAAATTATATGTTTCACTTTACAAAAAACACTATAATATCTCTCGACCAACAAAGGTGAAATAACACAGATTGGCAATTCTGTACATACATTACTAGTTACTAATACATTACAAGTTGTACATGCAGTAGCCACGGCTCCGTCTTGGTCAAAACAGTAGTCCTGAAATATTTACGGATTTGGGGGTTCTCTAGTCTCCTATGTATTGGAAGTGCAATCTGTGCTATTTCACTGTGTTTGGTTGAGATCGGGCTGACCTTTTATTGACTGACGCACGCGCACACGCACGCACACACACGCACGCTCTCTCTCTCGATCTCTCTCTCTCCTTGTTATCAGAGTATGGGGTGATTCTCCTTATCTATTGATTTGACCACTTTTGGCTTAAAAATAAAGTTCCCCAACAATCCATTTCATGAATGGGAGTCTGAAGATAAGAAAAATCATTGGCGTGTTTTGTTATTTCTGCTCTACTCAGGTAGGAAGGAGGGAGATACCTTCAAATCTGAGGACCAATCCCTCCTGCTAGACTGATAGCCATCATTACCTAATGGTCTATTGAGCTCCTTGATGCGGATGGGCTCTCTTCACCTAGGATAATCAACCCCCCCACTCCCCCATTTGTGTGAATCCCTGCAAACAATATGAATGGAGAGCTTAGAGTTCAGATAAGTGGTGCATTTATACAGCGCTTTATCCAAAGAGAGTTGAATTTACGCATTCACTCTGATAGCAGACAACATGCTCATACAGCACCTTGTTCCAGGACACTTTGACAAGCATCAAAAAGAGAAGAAATACAAGGGGAGGTTGTGGACTCTCAATTCTATTCAATTCAAAGTTTTTTTTTGGCATGAGAAAACATACGTTTGCATTGGCCAAGCAAAAAAGCACAATACTACAGTACAACACTATATCAAAACAAAAAATGTGCGCATTTGAAAGTCAGAATCTTCAATAAATCAATTTCTATATACCACTCACTCTACAGTATAATACACGATCATTTGATGCAAGATTGCAAGACTCTCACTTCGCTGTGATGATGCCAATGCACTGTAAGCGTGTACTTCGTCTATCTTTGATATCTATCTTAATGTTTTAGCTTTATGTTTTCCACCCGGACTAACCCATATTAAGCTATTGCCGTAGATCAGGCGTTTTCAACAGGTGGTCCGGGGACCACCAGTGGTCCCTGATAGGGTTCCAGGTGGTCCCCAGCTAAGTTGGTTAATCAGATGTAACCCTTGAGAACGAAATCAAATGGACCCTTGCGGGTCCATTTGGTTTCATTTTTACACTCTCAAGAGTTAAAATATTCATCATCTAAATTAGGCATTTTAGAATGTATGTGTAATGCTTGTTTTGTTTCCCAAATCCAGTCTGGAATTGTGGACAAATGCTAAATCAATCTTTAGATTTGGGGTCTGGGGGCTAAAATATCCTCAATAAATGGTGGTCCCTGAGATGAAAAAGGTTGAAAACCCCTGCCGTAGATCTACACTCATATTAAATAGGCCGCTGCCGTTGCCAATCTTTGATTAGTAGTGCTGTTGTTTGATATGATCCTGATGCTAGCGGCCATGAGCAGCACTAGCCTCCTCTTGCCAGCTGAGAGACCCTAAATGAACCCTAACAGATCCATTTGGTTCCATTTGTACTCAGAAAAATAGGTCCTAAAAGAAAAATCATTAACATGGTAAGACACAACTGGATGATCTCATCAAGTTGTGTGTTTCACCATGTTAATGTTTTTTTCAGACCTCCACTTCTTGGAAACACGGGTCCACACAACATCTCTAGTAAAATGTTGAAAATGGGTGGAATTCCCCTTTAACAATGCGACAGAAGATGGCTGTTAGTGATACTTTTCTGTTCTACTTTCCTCTATTTTAGTATTATTAAGTCTATACCCCTAATGCTCCCTGAACCCCTTCTTGGCAATCTTTTTTCCCCACGACTGTTTAAAACTTTAAAATGCTGAGCGGAGCATAACTGACTGAGACGGAGGAACGGTATCGCGCATATATGCTGTTATCGAACACTGAAATCTGAGGTTCACATACGTTGTGTGTGTGTTATCATGGCTGCTCCCTTATAGCTTTAACGGCAAAGTTTTACAATGTGGGCAGTCAGCCCATCTCATTCATTCCCAACAGGCTGGCCGGGGTCCCGCAGTTAGCCCCGGAATGGACTACAATAATGTAATGAGCCTTATCTCTCCGGGAGAGGGAACAGAGACTGGGATTGTTGGATAAAATGGTCTGTAAATGCGGCCGATATTCAATTAAATGTAATCTTCCCTCTTTTTCATAATATTCTCAATCAATGGGGTGGTAAAATGATTTAGAGGCTTCTCATTGTGCCTCTCCGTATTGACGATTGTGGGAGGAACAGCAAGCAGTGGATTCAGTGGATTCAAGGACTGTGTCTGTCTGTCACCTGAGTGGAAATGTATTTAAATCTACATCAGCAGCACACCTCAAAACCAAAAAATACAGCCCTTTTTTAAATTGATTTACAGAGCAGCCAAAGGAACTGGCACAGGGAAAAAGCAAGAGAACAAACAACGATACATGCGGGTGTGTGTGCACACCAGGGGCGGATCTAAGCATCGGCATGGGGGGGGCAATGCCCCCCTAAATGCCCAGACTGCCTCAGTGCCTCACCAAACACGATGGCAAGCAAAACAACCCAAGATATTTCAAATGAAAGTGCTTATAATTAAAATGATTTGAAACACTACTACTGCTACTAACTATAACTACAATTGTGGCACCACTAAACCAACAGCCATTTCATCAATGAAAACAGAAAACTCTGGGTCAGACCTTTAGCTTTATGTATGCCGCGTGTCTGTTGCAACTGATGTTATTATTGATGTTTACTTGACTAATAAAAAGTCCTGTCACTGAAAATGGTATACCATTTCTCCTGCCTCCCCAGTTGGGAAATGTTCCATCCACCCCTGGTGCATGCAGCATGCCTGTGTGTAATGCGCTTGTAAAAGGAAAGGAAATGAAGATCTGCATATATATTTGGATATATTTGTACTTGTTGGTGTTTCAGTGTGACATGCACAGCCAATTTGTCTTAACTAAACTTGAATAAAATATGTTCACTGTTGGGTGAAAACCTTCTAGCTGTTCAGTAAATGCAACGAAAACGTCCAGAAATACAGAAAAAATTGCCGATCTACAAGCACATGACACCGACAGATCAATTCACAAGTAGGGTATTAAGTGACATGGAAACATAGAAATATATGGAGATGAAAGATGACTGCCCGGCGGCGACGATGTACTGTATATGTAAATGTATTGTTCCAGTACACTGCAGTGAAATTGGATGATGTAAATTCTTATTTCTAATCCCCACTGCTTGCATCTGCATTGAAAAGAGCCAGTGTTGCATTAATTACAATACCAAACAGCTACGGTATGTGGACCTGCCGATGCAATTGCCACTCGTTTGCACCATATATCCAACCTCTGTATGTACTGTACATATTATATACCTGCTGCTTCAACAATGGATAGAAGTTCTTCACGCTTTATGAGACTGTAGATATGTTATACAGGTTTGTTTTATCTTGAAAATCTATGTACTATATGCCAATCTTTTTATGCAAAATCTTTGCTGTCGAGGCTCCCTGGCACAAAATACTTTGAGATGCGATCCTTGATGTGAACGTGTTTGAGAACCACTTAAAATTATGTTTTTTAGAAAACATTATCTTGATGGTTTAAAACAATTTAAACTTATGGTTTACATGTGCAAATCGGTGGGTGAACACCACCACCGCTGCCCGATATGCAGCTAAATGATGTTCAGAACCAAAGTGTAACTGTGAGTGTACAAATGGACCCGCCTGAGTCCATTTGGTTCCACCTGTACACTCAGTGGTATAGATTAACATTAATTTTACCAATTGGGGTATATAAATCGAAGTGCCATTAAATAGGGGTCCGTGGACTATATGTCAAACTGAGCATCCTTGGAAACAGGTGAGAATGTCCTTAACATAAAAAGATTTGGGAACCAAAAGCAACCACTGCGCTAAAAGATCCCACATTGCTCTCTCTTCTCAGGTCACTGAGCTCCACAGCATCAAGAACATCACCCGCATGCCACGGGAAACCAAGAAACACGCCGTGGCCATCATCTTCTACGACGACACGTCCAAGACATTTGCCTGTGAGTCAGGTAAGTGGTTCCCTCCATTCAAAGCAAACCATCGCCTGCCTTGTACCCTGTGACTCACCGCAGAGCCTAGGGAAAGGAGGAATAAGTACTTCACCCCATTGGCATTTAACAGTTTGACTTCCATTCACAAGTTACACAAGATAATTAATCGCTCCTCTGCGACAAACACGTTGAACCAAGATGTGTTCTCATTGTTATCCATGTTTTCATCTGTTGTCCTGGAAATTGTTGATATAAACATTTAGAAACATCCCTATAGGTGTTTTGTTGTCTCAGCTTGTCCATCCTGTTCCCATTCCTGTGTGGGTTGGGGGTTTTGTTTTGTGAATGCCCATTTGTTGACCTATGTCTTGAGGATGAAAAAAGGGGTTGTATAAAGGCTGTGTCCTCATCTTGTTCCGAGAGCCATTACTGGTGTTTTTCGTTATGTGAGGTTGTCCTGTATTAGGTGAATGGTTCCTGCTCAAGTAAGAATCAATACATTTTAATGTGATTTGTGGTCTGATGAGATAAAGTAGACCTTTGAGCCATTTTTATAAGAGTATCATAGCTGCATCAAGGCCACAGAGAGATACTATATAGTGTGTGGAAAAGAGCAGACACGTCAGAATTGTCCAGGACAGACACACAGCACTGGACCTGTGCTTCGAGGAGGCGTCCCGGCTAAAGAGAGTATAACAGGTCGTATCTGCTTTTAATCATATTCATTTGCTGTTCATATTCCTATCATGAAAGGGATACACTCGGTCCCATTTTGTAATCAATAAATATGTCTAGGTCCCACAGAAGTTACGTCTACAGCCTTTTACTGGACTTTAAAGGTGGTTGAACTTATAAGGTCTCGCCTCATTTGCTTGTCTATTTGTTTTCTGAGCAGGTCCACAGACGTTTTAAGTCATATAGAGTCAGATAGAAATGGATATGAGGTGTGTGTTCGTGACATCGCCGCTTGAAAGGTCCGTCACTCTAGAGCACAAAGGCTTCTGGGAAAAGGAGTTCAATACAAGTGGACTGTGGTTTTCGCGAGGGTCCAGCGGCCATGACAGTTTGTAGTTTCACATTGCATTACAGTGAATTACAGTAGGTTTCTGTTTGACAACAAGCCCTGGGACTATTCTCAGGGGGAATATCATGCATCAAATGTGCAAATACTTCAGTGTATGCTCCAATGTATGAACAACCCAGTATATAATACAGTACAACACAGTGACGGTGCTATAAGTAAAATCGTTTGAAATGTCTGTATTCAAAAGTGATAAAGTTTTTGGCCAAATATAGCTACTTGAAAGGATCTAGTACTTGAATACGATATACTTAGTTACCATACATTTCCAGCATTGGGGTGGAGGGCTGGTTGTAGGGCTAGGTGGAGGGGGGTGGGGTGTTTATGCAGGCTCCTGCTGGTGAACTGTTCGAATTAAGCAGCCAAAGAAACGTGCTAAAGAAGAGAAGAAAGACGAGATTAAGGAGAAATGGAAGGAAGAGGCGATGTGGCAGAGGTTAGAGGCCAGAGAGTGAGGGAGAGGTTTGGAGGAGGGGGTGGAGTGAGAGAGAGAGCACGCAGGGGCGGATCTAGGCATGGGCATGGGCAGGGCATTGCCCCACTAAATGCCCATTCTGCCCCACCAAACACGATAGCATGCAAGATATTTCAAATTAAAGTGCTTATATTTAAAATAATTTGAAACACTACTGCTGTTACTAAGTAATTACAGTTGTGTCACCACTAAACCAACAGAATTTCATCATTGAGTCAGACCTTTAGCTTTATGCATGCTGCGTGTCTGTTGCAACTTCAACAACTGATATTATTGCTTACTTGCCTAATAAAAGTCCTGTAACCTAAAATGGTATGGGTGCGACTTCATCGCCCGTAGCGCCCCCATACCATTTTCTCTTGCCCCCCCAATTGGGAAAGTCACATCCGCCCCTGAGAGCACGTAGTGGAGCGGAGCAGAAACTTGGACTTTGGCCAAGTTGCCCGCTCATTTGACGCTGTATTAAGAAGTGGGAGGCCTATCAAACATATTGATCGCCCTATCGCAGGTATTTTGGTATTCATCTGCAATGTATTTCAACCCAATTATGGACTGCAACAACAGTGATTGCTCCTCCTCGCACGTGGGCAGAAAGCCAGAGCCCAGGCGGGGGGGAGAATGGCCTCTCTCTCCATCTCCCTCTCTCTCCCCCTCTCTCTCGGTTGGTTGGGGTGCAATGGTCCGATGTAAGCTTTGCAAATGAACAGAGATGGAGAGGTTGGAGGGAGGGAGGTGAGCTGGAGCTACCGGCTACAATCCTCAGTGATAAGTTAACAAGTAACAACACAGACACTCTTTCTTTCTCTCTTTCTTGTAAGGCTGGAAATAATGGTTGTTGTCAGGAGCAAACGTTATACGTACATAATAATAAATAATAGAAAATACTGTATATTCATTTGTTCCAGTGGCTCCAATGTACCGTAGTTATTATTTAGTCACAAGTTCTTGCCAATATGTTTCATTGGTTCAATAACGTCACTGGCACACTTAAGGGGGAA
The DNA here is from genome assembly GCA_039105355.1 of Benthosema pterotum. Taxonomy (NCBI): domain Eukaryota; kingdom Metazoa; phylum Chordata; class Actinopteri; order Myctophiformes; family Myctophidae; genus Benthosema; species Benthosema pterotum. The sequence continues at coordinate 19,807,915 of CM076982.1, forward strand.
TTCCACCTATTTCCAGCATTTTATTGTTATTAACATGGTTAATCGTGTCTATAAAAAAAAATCTTTAGCATGGTGAATCACATCTTGATGACATCATCAAGATGTGGTTCAGTCAGACAGATTCTAGGAAACACATAATGGGGCGACTTTTTTTTTCTCATGCCCACACAACAAACAACTTTAAGATATATTAATGTTGAAAATGGGGTGGAGTTCCCCTTTTACCACTTCACTCTGACAGTCAAAACATTTACAAAATAGCAAAATTCAGCTGATCCACCAGCTCGTGAGAGTATATACTGTATATATTTTACTGTGTAAGCAGGCAGAGCAGAGGCTTGCAGCACAGTTACACAAGTCACAGTTACTACAGAGTCGTCCTCGGCTCTCTGTGTCCAATCAAATAACCTGCTGATGGAGACATGTACTGTAGTGGTGAAAACCTCAAGGGGGAGATTATTGGCCCTCGTTATCTCGCACACCATCCCTGTCTTTCTGCACTGAGGCTCATTTCCATGTCCTCCCCCAACACGCCTCCCTGCACCACCATATGGAGGTCAGTTTCACCCCACTGACCTTCCAATGTCCTTCACTTCCTGTCACCCCCCCACCACCACCCCCTCGCCCCTCCAGGGGCAGATCAAGGCATAGGCAAGGGGGAGCAATGCCCCCCTAAATGCCCTGACTGCCCCACCAAACACAATGGCTTGCAAAACAACCCAAATTTTAAAGATATTTCAAATTAAAGTGCTCATATTTAAAATGATTTGAAACACCACTACTGCTACTAACTAGAGCTGTGTCACCACTAAACAAACAGTATTTTGTCATTGAAAACAGAAAACTCTCTGAGTCAGACCTTTAGCGTTTTGCATGCTGCGTGTCTGTTGCAACTTCAACAACAACTCATGTTATTATTGATGCTTATACAGTACTTGCCTAATATAAGTCATGTAACTGAAAATGGTATGGGTGCGGCTTCAACGCACGTGGCGCGAAGCGACACGGGTGATGTAGCCGCTCCCATAACATTTTCTCCTGCCCCCCCCCCCCAGTTGGGAAATGTTACATCCGCCTGTGCACTCCTCTCACCCCGACCGGCACGGAGGGGGTGTTCACGCATGGATGACCCAATTCATCAAGAAATATATACCAGCATTATGTCATCGTGTTTCCTTATTAACCAAGACCAACACTAGCCTATATAGCAAGTTGAAAGCAAACAGCAGATATACAATTTTCTATGTTCACTATTCAACCCATATTGGACTGAGCTTGATTATTCTAAAAAAAAAAAAAGTCTTCTAAATCCCAAAGATTTACTGTAAAACCAGTCAGTGGTGCTCGAATGCCAGTCAGTGGCGCTCGAATGTTTTCAAGTCAAGGACCCCAGAATTATCTGTATTTGTTTGCGGGCATCCATCTGATCCATGCATCTATGTTAATAAACTCTATAGAACACCTTTCATGACACAAAGTGCAAATCAAACAGCATAAAAATCATAAAAAGCAAGGCACCTATGAAAGTACATAAAGAGCGAGCAAGGACAGTGAAAAGCAAAAAAAAGCATAAACACATTCAAAAGAAAAAACAAGCACAAAAAATACCAATGCAATCAACAAAGCAGCGAGAGTAACAGTGGAAAAAAGAATACAATGAAGAGGCTCAGCCAAATGTAACTTTATAAAAATAGGTCTTGATCTGAGTCAAGTGAGGGCACTAGTCTAATGTGGACTGGGAGCTTATTCCAGGCCATCGGCCCATAGAAGCAGAAGGTTGCATCAACGTGTGTTTTTGTGACACCCTCCAGCAAGTCAGAAGAGGCTGAACAGTCAGTGAGGTACAGTGTAGGTGGGTGCAAGACCGCTTAATGCTTTATAAACCAGTAAAGGTTTTTTTTTTTTATTCTAAAAAAATAGGGAGCCAGTGTGAGGAGGCTAAAACAGGGGTAATATGTTCTCTGATCTCTGTTCTGGTTAAAGCTCTGGCTGCAGCATTCAGCCCAAGTTTTAAACTGTCCGTGGCTTTTTTTGGCAGGCCAGCGAAAAGGGCATTGCAACGTTTGCTCTGAAAGAATATGTACTTAAAGATTTGTGCCAGTTTTCAAAAAAAGAGCAGAATAGCAGATCTGCTATTTTTCCAATAGCGACAGTAGCATAATACATAATACCCCAAACAGAGTTCTCATCTGGATTGGGGTAAATAAGACAAATGATTTGATCTGCAGTGCAAAAACATTTATTTTGACCACACTCGCACCAGTTATGTGCACCCCTGGACAATGTGATGTACTGTAAATCCTGTCTTATGTGGTTAGCACTAGTTACAAATATGGTTACAATAAAAACATGTCACTTTCTTGGACATACAAGGTTTCCACCAGACATGGGGGGGAGCTGCATGGTGCTACCATTGTACCACATACAGTAGTTTCAATGACACCTGGAAAGGATGCATTACCTCTCCCCAAGTCCTTTAGAATGGGCCGTGGAATAGCTCATCTCCTCTCCTGTGTAGCATCGCTCTCCGTGTTAACAAGGCTCGGAGCCAGTCAATGTGAAACGCAGGGCAAAAAGGCTGGAAAAAAAAAGAGGAAGGATCCTGACTGTGCCCCCCCGCTTTGATTCTCACACCCTTCTCTCTCACATTCTCTCCTCCCTCCTGCATCCTCCTCTCCATGGTTCTACCTCCTCCCTAGCTCCATCACACTGCTGCGCTCGTGCTAAAAATGTAACACCACACACACCACACCACCCCTCGCACATACAATGCAGGCACACGTTTGTTGCGAGGACATTTTTAGGCGGTTTATTATTATTGTTTACGACTACAACTCAGGAGGCAGAGCAGGTCGTCCAATGAGCCATGGGTTGGGGGTTCAAGTCCTGTAGCTCCCCCCCATCTACATGTCGTCAAAGTGTCCTTGACCAAGACACCTAACCTAACATATGCAACCATTTACACTGTACGACTGCCTCCATTCTCACCATATTATGCTCTCTTTTTGAGTGGTGCAACCACTACAAGGCCTAGCTTTGTCCCTATGTAACCTGTACACCTGTCCCAATGGTCAGTGTATCAACAGAGTGCACCAGTTTCACCAACGCACGCACGCACGCACACACACAGCTGTTAATTATTTATTTAACCGTTTTATATGCTTGTTTGTCGCACCCTCAAAATTGCCACTCTACGAGCTCAACAAATGTTTGCACTCTGCGTGTTGTGAGCTTGGGGACTGCTTATTTGGGTTGTGCGACTGCAGCACAACAATCAGCACATCAAGCTTGAATCTTAAAAAGGAAAATAACGTTAACCTTAAAGCAATAGTTTCTCTTGTGAGGACAATGAAAATGCTACCCACATGGTCTGGTCCTCACATTTGGCCCTCGCAAGGATAGTACAATCACGCAGGCACACACACAAACACACACAGGCGTGCACATGCAAGCACGCACGCATGCGTGCGCGCACACGCAGCTTCACCATGCATGACACACAGAGAGACTCTGCCACCCGCGCTGCTGATGAACTGTTTGTTTGGGTGATTTTCCACTCAGCAGCATTAAAGAGTGGGAGTTTAGACTCACTTAAAAGGCCACAGCCATTTTGAAGGAGGGGAGGGAGGAATAGACACAGTAACCAACCTACCGCCCAGCAGCAGGCTCTGAAAAACACCTCTAATTTATTGCAGCTACAGAGGAGATGCAGGTGGAGCTGAGTGGGTTCAGGTTGACTGCATGGACCATTTTAGCCTGGCTAAAGCCATACCGAATCAGCCGTTGGCAAGAAAGGGGCGGATCTAGGCATGGGGGGGGCAGGACTGCCCCACCAAACATGACGGCATGAAAAACAACCCAATATATTTAAAATAAAAGTGCTTATAGTTAACATGATTGTAAACACTACTACTGCTACTAACTACAGTTGTGGCACCACTGAAGCAACAGCATTTCATCATTGAAAACAGAAAACTCTCTGAGTCAGACCTTTAGCTTCATGCATGCTGCGTGTCTGTTGCAACTTCAAGAACAACTGATGTTATTATTGATGCTTACACTTGCCTAAAAGTCCTGTAACCAAAAATGATATGGGTGCGACTTCATCGCCTGTGGCGCAAAGCAACACGGGCGATATGAAGTCGACCCCCCCCCCATTGGGAAACAGTATTCAAATATGTTTGCATACTGTATTCCGATTGGCCACCCCAATTTCCTAAGTAGGAAATGGGTGTACAATTGAACTATTCCAGACCAATCTGCTGACAGGCATTTTTTTGCCAACAGCTGATTCGATCTGGCTTTTGCCAAGCTAGGGCAATTTGATGCTCAAAATAGCAGTATTATTTCAAACTTTGTGAATCACGATAAAATAGAATAGATTGTATATTACATAACATTACAAATTACACCTCATCAACTATTAACTTTATCTAAATGAATGAAACATTACATTAGGATAACATGCAAACTGCACCTGCTGGCAGACTTGCTGCCTCACTGAGGAGCATTACTGCTGCTTTGTTGAAATGAAAATGGCCTGTTCTAACATTTGGACAAGAAGTGATTGGTGGCACACTATAAGCCTTTTATAAGTACACTAGTTAATCAATACCAATTGCTGTATAGCTCAAAGAGATTTAAGTTCTAATGGTATGTTTTCATGTATTGATAAGCACATTTTGAGTGCAATATGAGGCTAGTGATTCATGTACAGTATTGCATTTCTCGCACTACATAAACTCACAAGCTTTTCCTCATGGTAGCTTTTAAATGTACAACATGTATTATTGACCAGGCAGTGGGGAAATATCACACATACAGCGACGAACATTCCCCCATTCAGACACACGCATACACACAGGACAACACAGACACGGCACCGGACGCCGCTCCACTTTCACATCTGGCTGTTCCGTTATACATCAGTCAACAGTTCCGTATCCCAGAATTTCATTGGCCTTCATGAGTGAAGGAACAGCATGGAGATAAACCACCTCCCATCCTGGTCTCATTTCATCCTCCAGTAACTCACACCACCAGCTCACACAAGACTCCTTTCCACCATGTAAACACTAGCACCCCCCCCACCCACCCACCCACCCACACTCAACAGAAAAGAACATTGGTACTCACTAAACAACTGTCTGCAGCACCCGCCAGAGAATTTGATTCATGGATTCATCGGTATCCACTTAGCTTCTAATTAAACAATTTAATCATACTGTGGCGGTAAATGTCCTCCCTTTTAAGTGTCAGCCAAGTGTGTACACCAACCCAGCACAGCTGCAGGGTCCCAAACCAGTAGTTACCTTAACTGTCCTTAAGTTACCAATGTCCCGATGCCACTTTTTAAATTTCCGATCCGATACCACAATTTCTGTTTCAGCCGATAACAAAGAAGAATACACACACACACGCACATCTTATACATTCTACCAACCAATAATAGCACACTCCTCACTCAAATGTGCACTGGGGCAACTACAAACCCAACATTTTATTTAATGGTCTTACTGTAGCGTCATACCCCTGTGTCGGATGATCGATCTGTGGTTAGACTGGTATATTTGCCAATAAATGACCCGATAATGACAAACAAGGGCTGATACTGATACTTTTCAGATACCCATACAGTATTTTACAGACCCAGGAATATACTGTTGGATACGACAACACTAGACAAGAGGCAAACATTGATCAAAATGACAATTCTTCTACATTCTCCAATTGTGTAGTGTTGTAAATTAAATAATGCAGAATGCCAGTATTTGACAGTATTTTTTACTCGAGAGCATACATGAAACCAAATGGACCTGTATGGGTCCATCTGTTCTCATTTTTTTATGGTGCGTTTGGTTAGCAACTCCCATCATCTAGCTACACGGGGACCACCTGGAACCCTCTCAAAAAACACCACTGCAACTGGTCCCCGGACCACTGGTTGAGAACCAGGCAAATATCTGGCACAGATTTTAGAGGGTTGTGAGCCTGCAGAGAGGCAATTCCTTACTTTTTGACAAGCAGTACAACAAAGTACTAAAAGCGTTTAAGCGGTCAACAATCTGAATTTGTTACCTTTCTAAAAAGATGACAGAAAGCTTTGACAGCATCTCGCTAAGGGTAATGACTGACTACTCAGCTCCTGTACGGCCCACCCTTCAATTAATGTTCTCACCCTAAGGAGAAGCCAAAACCCCCTGTATTCAATTTGGATAATGGCCTATTGATTGTCTGGATATAGCCGATCGCCAGGCCTTGGATCACATTCTGGCTTCATTGTTCTTCTGGCTAGTGTTACTGTATTTTAACTGGTTGGAAACTGTATTACAGAGCAGGAGGCGGGTGGGGGTGGGGGGAGGAGGCAGGGTCTTGGCTGTCTGGGTGGGGAGTGGTGGTGTTGAACCTGCCGACTGTTTTCATCAGCAGTGAATCGACCACATTGATTTTCTCCCTCACATTTCACTGTTACAGTAACAATGTTACCTCTACCTGTGCACCTGACCTATAGCTGTAACACCAGAGTTTTACTTACAAATCCTTGCTGTCGGGTCGGAAACCTCCAACAAGTTTTTTATTTTTTTTAATTATTAAAAGAAATTATGAAAATAGCATATTTGCAAGTTCGTATGAAGTCATTAATTTACAGAATATACAAATAAATAAAGCAAGGGGTTTCTGTCCAACAGCAACAAAGCCAAGTGGTGGCAACGACAACATTATAGTACACTTGAGACACCCAGTACCTCACTTTTATCGTCAATATTTTCTTTGCTCAGCCAATCAAATTATCGCTATGGGGTGATCAGCCAATCACAGGCTGATGTTTGTGTTCACGCAGATAGACAAAATGGGTGACTAGCGGCCCTCAAAAAAAATATACTGTATATATGGGCACACACTTTTGCGATAAAAATAGCACACATTTACACAGATTTAGAGGATTTAGGGTTCTATGACTATAGGTTGAGAAAAAACTGAATAATATTCATAATACAAAAGTTGCAATTGTTATAGCCTGGATGGATGGTAAGCAATTTAACATGACGGCGCACAACCTTGTTGCCCACGAGATGAGGCACAGGCAAAAAAAACAAAAAAACAAAACAAGACCCACAACAACCAACTTGCCCTAACAATCCAGTAGCCTAGAATTAGGAATTACTGGCAGTTGCTTGCTTTGCTGATATAGAACTTATCACATTTGCTTGATTGCCTGAAGTTACCATCAGTCAGAATGTTCGCGATCGATCGATTATTTAGAAAATTGTAAAATGACACTGGACTGATTAACAGAGAGAATGTCCCCGTGTCATTATTTGAAATGAACAGAAACAAACATATTTATTATGTATGTCAGACATTACGTGACGTACTACCTATCGTTCTCTCACCCATCTGTGAGCGCAGCAGCCGCTGGGCAGCATCTGTGCACTCCTAGAGATGAATGGATATGTGCTGCCATGGACAGGCTTGGGTTACCATTGTGTAGATCCCCCTTCGTGTCGGTACCAGACACCAAAAATAGACATTACAGAGCCGAGGACGATTCTACAAATTCCTTCTAAATCATGACAGTTGTCAGAAAAACTTCACTAATGTACATGATAAAATAGCACTTTTTTTCTACTCGGGTGGCGAGTAGGAAAAAAAAAAACATTTTTAAACAATATTTTTTGAAAATATTTATACTTTTATTATCGGGAGAACGATTGCTTCCATTTTTGCATTGCAATTTTTTAGGAATAGAAAGCCTGCTGTTTCTATTAGATCCCCATCGATGATTTCACTGGAAGACGGTTTTCTGGACTGCCGACAGCCTTCCTGTGAGAAACAGACTGAGTGGCATTTTATCATGTACATTAGTGGGGACCTATTATGAAGATATTTTGAAAAGTGGTAAAGTGTCCCTTTAAACTTTTTTTTACATCAAGGATCCCCAGAATTATGCTGTTCGAGGGACTTGCCCGGGATTTTAGTTAAAAATGTGCTATGAGCTTGCAGATCTGCCATTTTTGGACAGCTAAACTTTAACGCTTAAGACACAAAAAGGTGTTCCCGTTCATAATTGGTTGTAAACTAGCATTTCCATCCCCCCGTGAGCTTGTAGATCGGCTATAATTCCACGTGCGGAATTAAGCTTTATTGCAGATGCGCTGATGCGACCAGGCCAGCTCAGCAGTGCACTACGGTCTCAGATCAAGGCAATTATTTCAACATAAAAATAATGCTGCAGTCCATATCAGGACACATGAGAAAAACACAATTCTCTAATGCCATATTCTAGTATGGCATTGAAGAGGAGGCATTTACATTTTTTTGTCACCATCCATGGTTTAGAGAGGGGCACTTTTCACTGACAGCCATTGTTGTAGTGGGACTTTTAGAAGTGCCTCTAAAAAGGGGAATTCCACCCATTTTCATTTTTTTTTCTGAGAGTGTACAAATGTGAACCAAATGAACCCTAGCGGGTCCATTTGGTTCCATTTGTACACTCAGGAAAAAACAAAACAAAAAACAGATTAACTTTTTTTTTACCATGCCCACACAACATCTCTAAGGTATATTAATGACATAGTAAAATATTGAAAATGAGTGGAATTCCCCTTTAAGACATGTGCGTGCACACTTGCATGCGCATTTGTGTGCACCTGTGCAACACAGACACGCTATTAAAACAAGTATAGCATATTGAGAAAGATTGTTTACAATGCCTAATTGTATCCATAACAGTAAATGACAAGACAAAAAACATAGGCGTCCCCCTCCACTACACCCCTGCTGACAGCCAAAACGGGGCAAGGAGCTGAAGCCCTTCCCCTGTCATGTCTGTGTGTGCATGTGCTGTAAGATATTTAAAGATATTGAATGGATCACCTGCAATATCACCAGTTGACAGCTCAAACAAGAGGTCAGAGAGAGAGAGAGAGAGAGAGAGAGAGAGAGAGAGAGAGAGAGAGAGAGAGAGAGAGAGAGAGAGAGAGAGAGAGAGAGAGAGAGAGAGAGAGAGAGAGAGAGAGAGAGAGAGAGAGAGAGAGAGAGAGAGAGAGAGAGAGAGAGAGAGAGAGAGAGAGAGAGAGAGAGAGAGAGAGAGAGAGAGAGAGAGAGAGAGAGAGAGAGAGAGAGAGAGAGAGAGAGAGAGAGAGAGAGAGAGAGAGAGAGAGAGAGAGAGAGAGAGAGAGAGAGAGAGAGAGAGAGAGAGAGAGAGAGAGAGAGAGAGAGAGAGAGAGAGAGAGAGAGAGAGAGAGAGAGAGAGAGAGAGAGAGAGAGAGAGAGAGAGAGAGAGAGAGAGAGAGAGGAGGCTGGCAGGGCACTGCAGCGTCACACACCCAGAACTGTTGGGGAGAAAACTGCCACTGTGGGAGCCAACCCAAGTTGAACAACTGCATTGCATTTAAATAATGAATATAGAATGTTTTACTCATAGTTGGCTGAAATTGGTTTTGAAAATGTTTTTTTTTTTTTTTTTTTTTTTTACATTATAACATCAATTACACCACACTTTTATCCATCTATGCAACTAAACTTCATTTCTGCTCAAATAAGCTGCATTTACAACAGGCCCCATTGGGTCAGTAGGAGTATTAAAATTGGCGTGGCCTAACTTTATAAACAGATTAACGCTTACTACACCAGAATGTTTTTTGTAGGTAGCTACTGCCAGCGATTTTCTTGTAAATCGTTTCTTGTTATCGGTCCATGTTTGCGGTCAGATTTTTTTTTTTTTTAACGATCGGTCCACAGTACTTCTGGTCTGTCTCTTATTCGGGTCCCTCAGCTAGTGAGGTGGGGGCGGCAGTGGCTCAGGGGTATATAAATCCACTGTTTACCATTTAAGAGGAGGCTACCGCATCAGGATTGTGTCAGACAATATCAAACAATGCTACTAATCAAAGATTGCCATAGATCTTTGGCAATGGGAGTGGTCATAACATATTTGATAAGCGTAGAACTACGGTAATAGCAGAAAAACTGATCTCTGAAATGCTTGGGTCTGCCCCATGCACTGAGGAGACTCCATAGATAACAGCTGTGTTAAATACAAAAAGAGAGGCCAGTTACAAAACCAGGCAAGCAACAGAAACAAGGCCAATCAACGATCAAATGACAGAGAGGGACACAGAGAAACAAAGAGAGACAGAACCAGCCATGTACCAATACAGGGCCCTGTCACAACAACTCACAATGAAGCTCAGCAACCACAACACAACACAACACAATTGAAAATTAACATTTGAAATTGATGGCTGTTATGAAGCCCCAAAGCTCTAACTCGCACAAAAGGAAATGGCAACTACACTCGTAGGATTATTAAAGTGATGAAGAGCCAAATACACTTATATGGTTCCCTGTTACAACTCGCATTCATGCCACGGCAACACAAAATGTAAATTCACATGAGTATTCAATTCCATAGCCAGAAACATGTTTCATTGACAGAGTCATTGCGTTGCAAAATGACAGTAATAATAGTTGAAAGTATTCTAACTGCTGAATGGAGGCTGCTGGCCATATTGTGTGCACTTCTTCACCAAGCATAGCCATCAGAGCATGCAAAGACCACAGAGCAGGGCAGGCAGTTTAAAAGTTACAGTAATTTATTCAGTCTTTTAAGTTACAGAGTTGTTTGAGTCACGACATTGATTGGAGAATGATTTGTGATCCAAGTGATGATTTTAGCCAACAGAAAGAAAAAAAAAAAACAAGTAGGCAAACAATCAGCGATGTAACTGAATCAGGCAAAACAAAAAAACAATAACAGCATAAGCACAGTTAAATAAGATATTCAGTGGAGCATGCATTCTAGCAAACTTACAATAATGCATCTGGTATAGAGGAGTTTGGTGCTACCAGCAGCTCTCCAGTGAAGGACAAATGTTTGCAGGCATCTCTTGCTGGGTCTAAATCCCCAGGTGTGTCAATCTGGTAACCCCACCCCCACCACCAAAGTGACAAACGAGGCAATTTGCTCTTCCACCACCACTCCCAGCCACAGGAGTGGTGGGCTTTTCAACAATAGTATACCGGCTTGAATCATGCTAGTAAACCAGACCTGGGCAGTATGCAGCCCAAGCTGCATACTGCCCAAGCTGGCTGACTTTGTCCGGCCTGTGAAAGGTTACTTGGAAAGAAAAATGAAACCTACTTTCCAATGTTGCCTGTTGTTATTGTATGCATGGACTAAAACTGCAATGCCTTTATTTTGAAGCATGTATGTACACCCAAGTTTCCTGTCCTGAATTGTGTGTGATTTTAACTTGTTTGCTATTGTTTGGGAAACTGTCATTGAATAAATGACATTTCCGAAAGGCAGAGGCAGTCTCATTTTTTTATTGCTTAATAACAAGATATACTCTCACCGGCTTCTCAAAACAATACCATTTACTGCTTTTTAAATAGAAATAAAATGTATATGTGGGCCCGGCCCTCCACAATATTTTCTTTTCCTCATTTGGCCCAGTAGTAAACAGTAGCAAAGCAGCCCTGAACCTCTATTTGCTCCTGATGTGCCAGTTGGTACCTTGCATGATTTCCGCTGCCATTGGTGTGTGAATGAGTGAATGTAATGCACAATCTATGTAAAGCGCCTTGGATAAAGGTGCTATATAAACGCACCATTTACCATAAATCCATTGGACCCGTAAGGGTCCTTTGTGTTTCATGAGTGTAAAATGAGCGTGAAATGAAACCCACTGGACCTGTGAGGCTCCATTGGCTTTCATGTTACGCTCTCTCAAGAGCTAAATATATATAAGGGTCCATTCCCAACCCTACTTCATTTCCTACGACTCGAGGTATTTGACATAGGCATGTAGGGACAGAAACGTCATTTTCGCTATCACGCAATTCCAAAGGTGTCCAAAACGGTTGTAGGATGCAGTTTGCATTCCCTTTTCAAAGCAAAAATCATCAATATTGAAACAATGAAAGGCTTCAAATATTTCAGTTGTTGTGTGATGAATCACTTACAATGTACATCCAAAAAAAATAGCTAGATAACACGGTGGTTAACGGAGGAGCCTTGCTCCCAGCCAAAGTTTGTTCCTACCCTAGCAACAGTAGTCACGCAAAAGTGGTGCCGTAGCATAGGGTGGATTATGCCCACATTGCCCAGCAGGGAAAAGTTTCTGTGTGACGAATGAAGCCTCCAGGGGTCATTGATTATGACCGTTTCTTTACAATGATTATTCTTCTCTCTCTACATCCACCTCAACTCCAACCGCAATCAGTTAGAGAAATTAGAGGGCATTGTTGGGAAATGAATCTTAACAGGGCTGAAATGTTGGAAATGGCACAAAAGAAATCAGAAGGTGTTTTTTAAGTGTTCCGGGCCTTTGAATTTCAAGTTATTAGCTCAGCGGCATACAGCTCAATATACCGAAACAACATTTCAGTATATTGGAGCATCCAATGGTCCAATCAGGGGTATCCAACCAAGCCATTTAATGGTAAATGTGCCTTTATGAATCACTCCACTATAATGGGTTAAAATGCATAATTACAATACTTAAACCTAGTCAAACCCACAGTTCCTTTTTATATCAATCAAGTCACCTTAATTCATGTGGCAGATTGTATAATTTCAGGGGCATGCCATGTGGTCTACCTGTACAGCCTTTGTGATCTACTGGTAGATCTACCTTTTTTGCACCCCTGATCTACACAATTAGAAAGAATTGTAGAATAATTATTAGGAGTGTTGGCCTCTTATCTTTCCAAAACCCAGCATGGGATTGTGGGAAAGAAAATACAAAAAGTCTATACTGTAGTTTTGGTCTGAGAGACTGAGGCCTAGATTTTCATCACCTCTAAACCCCTTATCCCTTAACTTCTTTGCCCTTTTAAACTAATTTAAAAACATTATTTCAATAGTAAAAATGGCCAGTCTACATAGGCGTGCATACATAGACGTCAAGGGGGGTTTGAGCACCCCCTAGTGGCCCTCTCTGGACCAACATGCCCTTTTTAAAAGAGCAAAAAGATGCTGAAAGGCTGTTTTCCCTGCGTTTTTAACCCCCAAAACTCAACCTCCTCAAATGGTGGTCCGTGGCTCAAATGCTGAATAAACAGTGGGCCCTGGTATGAAAATGGTTGAAAACCCCCTGGTGTAATATGCTCACAATGTCTCTTTTGTCTTTTCTGTGTGTGTGTGTGTGTGTGTGTGTGTGTGTGTGTGTGTGTGTGTGTGTGTGTGTGTGTGTGTGCGTGCGTGCGTGCGTGCGTGCGTGCGGTGCAGAGCTGGATGCAGAGGAGTGGTGCAAGCTGCTGTGTGTGGAGTGCCTGGGCAGCCGGCTGAACGACATCAGCCTGGGCGAGCCAGACCTGTTAGCAGCGGGGGTGCAACGGGAGCAGAATGGTGAGTGCCCAATTAGTCCCGCTGACACAGACACACACGCTCGGGGTCAATCTCTCTCTCTCTCTCTTTCTTAGCCAGGGGCGGATGTAGACATGGGCATGGGGGGGGGGGGGGGGGGCAATGCCCAGACTGCCCCACCAAACATGATGGCATGCAAAACAACCCAAGATATTTCAAATTAAAGTGCTTATATTGTGCTTAGAAACACTACTACTAACTAACTAACTAACTTCAATCGTCTCACCACTAAACAGCATTTCATCATTGAAAACAGAAAACTCTCTGAGTCAGACCATTAGCTTTATGCATGCTGCGTGTGTTGCAACTTCAACAACAACTGATGTTATTATTGATGCTTACTTGCCTAAGAAAAGTCCTGTAGCTGAAAATGGTATGGGTGCGGATTCATCGCCCATGGTGCGAAGAGTCACAGGCGATGAAGCCACGCCCATACCATTTTCTCCTGCCCCCCCCCCCCCCCCTCAAGTGGGAAATGTTACATCCGCCCCTGCTCAAGCACTTATAGTGGCTATATATGCTGTAGCTGCAAGTCCCCCTGCAAGCCGCCTGTCATGTCATGCACGGTGGTGGACAGTACTTAGTGCATTTACCGTGCTTGAGCACTATGGTAATTAAGCAGCTCTTTGCGTTTTTGTCTGTCCCTGACTGTCTCTCTCTATGTATTTACGTTATGCGGGTTTGACACAAAGATTAAGTACCCTATACACAAAATTCCCCTTGACAATGACTGGACAATTGTACTGAATAATGTCTGAGCAATTTATTTTTTATTTTTTTAACAAGTTTGTGACTTTCACTCCACTATAGGGACTCTTTATAGCAGTGGTCTCAAACTGCCGGCCCGCGGGCCATTTCCGGCCCCCGAGATGATATTTTGTGGCCCCCACCTTAATATGAACGTTTAATATTAATGCGGCCCGCGACGGCCGCGAGTTCCCCCGTCAAATTCCGACCAGGCAGCCCAAAGCATTTGCGGGAGAACAGTCTGTTACTATTGACTGCTCATTACTGAGATCCTGTTTAAAGCCCGCCTACTGGCTTTGCTATTTGCACAGAATAGCAAAGAGGAACCGGATCTGCACCCTGAAACACGCCCCTCCCCCCGTGCAGTTTAGTTCATTCTGTCGCTGAACTGTCAATCTGAAGAAATGCAATGACGCCATTGGCTGCAGTACGGGCGAGATCCTGTCATGGCGTCTCTCTATCCACCGCTCCGTGTTTACAAATACACGTAGGGAAAAGAAAACTTTGCCTTTTTACCAAGGACTGCGTTCGGTTTGGTAAATAATGACAGCGTAGCAGTTTTCTAAAGCCCGATACGGGCGGATGCATGGCTTATAAAGCAGCACGCTGAGCTAAGGTGAGTAGCCTAAAACGAGCTGTTGTGTCCCCCTTGCCCGTAGTGAACGGTGTTGTCGTTGCTCCAGGGCAGGCTTACATCTGCGCTGGATAGAATCATAGCCATCTAGTAGAAAAGTTGCGACATTGTGGGGTCAGAAACCGAAAGTGCTGAATTATTTTCAAAGCCCCATTGCGCGACCACTCACCACTGCAGACAGCATTGCCAGCAAAGATGAGACGTCGCGCAACTGGGATATAGTTTTCAAAGAGGCTAGCGCAAATAAATAAAAGCCTATTTAGGCATGTGTAAAACATGACAACTATTGGGAAACCAATGCTGCTAGTTGGGCCTAAGTGGCGATTCTGATGGTCTATTCTAGTGTCATGTTTGCAAGACTAGTTTTTGAGTGACACTGACAAACTATATTTTTGATTTTATTTATTTTATGGCGCTGCTTTGTAGTGGCTGTATAAGTTCAAAATTGCTGTAGTTGGCTTTGTTAGGAATATAAATTGATAGCTAAAGTAAAGATTTTGTTACTGCTTCCTTATTGGTTGTAATTCATGCCATCACAATCAAATCAGAGCCACTTTGTTGATGGGTTGGCTGGTCCGGTTATTTTGTATTGTTTGTAGGTTCTATTGTCCAGTAAATAGTTCATTTAATATTGTTCAGTTATAGTTATTATCATAATCCTATTATGTGCTACTGAATGAAACAGATAGCACAGTGGTATATCAAAGGAAGGAAGGAATAGAAATAGAAAGGAATAGAAATATTATTATAGAAATGTTATTTTTGTTTTTTGTGCGACACAACACCACCTATGCACACACTCTTTATCCCACATTGGTGAGTCTGAATCTACTTAAATTTAAGTGAAATGAAGGCGAAAATGGCGAAAAAATAGGCTTGAAATGGCAAAAAAAAACGTTTGTCCATGTGACGCGCTGTGGCTGCGGCCCGGCCTCAACCAGGCTCTGCTTCTAGTGGCCCCAAGGCAAATTGAGTTTGAGACCCCTGCTTTATAGTTTATAGGAACCAAAGGGTATATTATGAATGAACAGCCCTGTTTCAAATGCTAGACAGGTTTTCGATCCCACTGACATGCCCATATACCCATTCATGACTCGTTGTGAGCTTATCTGTCATTTTTTCTTTGAATTTTTCTGGAATGTTCTGATTTTTATTTATATTTAGATGTTTCAAATCTAAATACAGCAATGCTATGACATTAAATATAAAATGTACTTCATAATTTGTTTGTTTGAATACTTGAGTATTCTTCCTTGACTTTAGGTTATAGTTTGTGCACCACTACGCTAAAGGAAACCTCAGAGGGAACATCTAGAGGAGCACAAACCTCCACTGTCCAATTAAGCTCAGTTAATAGAGGCCATTTTTGTCGATATCTCTCAGCCATCAACAGCTATAAATTGGTTACATGTTTGTCGGTCTGTGGGCCCATGACAAGGCGGTGCTAGTGTGTGTGTGTGTGTGTGTGTGAGGCACCATTTCAGCCAATCACAACGCAGCAGGGTCAACAGCCACGATCATTACTATTAGTCGTCTGTTTTGGCGCAAAAGCTGTGTCCGTTCTTTACCGGTCGCTACTAAGCCTAACCGTGAAGATAACCTCAGTAAAACCTATGCCTAAACCTAACGTTCACCCGCCAACTGATTACCTGTCGCAACCGCTGGGGCCCAACAGTCGCAAACATTGATCGATGGTTGTCGGCTGTCATTTGGCCAACAGTTGCGACCGTTGGAAAATACCATAAATCAGTCATCATGACCGTTGGGTCAACGGCTGTGACCGTTGGGCCATCGGGTCACAACCAACGGTCGTGACCGATGGCCGATCGCTCCTCCTGTTCCAGCAGTTTCGTAATGAGCCAATAGAGTGGAGGTGAGGTGGAGTTATACAACGTATATTAAAAATCTGTTTACAAATAACAGATTTTGTACACACTAAAGTTGCCTAATATTACCTTCAAGAAAAGATTCAGGTTGGTGTCTAGGGCGTCTATTTCTAGCTATTATTAATGCGCTCCTAAAATATTGAAATCCTCACAAGTATAGAAATGTGTGTGTGTGTGTGTGTGTGTGTGTGTGTGTGTGTGTGTGTGTGTGTGTGTGTGTGTGTGTGTGTGTGTGTGTGCGCGCGCGTGTGTGTGTCGGAGGCAGGGAGCACAGGTCACAGGCTGTGCGGCTACTAGGGCTCTCTTCCAGCCCTAATGAGAAGTGCAGTGCATCACTGGCTTCCCTCATAATGAAGCTTGTCACAGAGATGGATGAGATTATAGCTCCTAAAGCCATGTGAAATGAATGTGCTTCCCCACATAATTCCACTAGCAGGAAATGGAACTGGGAGACGCGAAGCAGGACGACAGGCTATCATCACAGCAGCGCCCCTCGCCTCGTCCCTTTTCCCCCCTCAACCCCCACCCATCCACCCACCCAGCCGCGCACCATTTGTAGACTCGCCAAGGAAATAGGAAAAAGCAACAGGCGAGGACAACGGACGGTTTAAAGTTGGAAAAAAAAAACAGAGAGGGCGAGTAATTGAAAAGAATCCATGGTGGAGAATGTGCCTCTCTTCCTTTTGTAACGTTTAAGTGTGCAATATGTTTTCTGTTCAGCGGGGTCAAAAATAGGGTGTTGCACACAAAACTATTGCCGTTTTCGAGACGCAATGTGAGCTTGTAGATCTGTTATTTTTTTGCAACAACAATAACACAAGAAAGGCTGTTACGATAACACACAAGGTTGAATAAACTAAGCTACAAGAGGCTGTGGTATACTGTGGAGTGTGGAGTTTACAATGGATAAGGTGCGTATATGCCTATACTGTAGGAATCGCTATCTATTCTAATATGGCAATATTAAAATCGTATACATCCCAGTTAAAGGGGTGTTGTCATAGCAGCCCACTTCTTGTAAGGGGAGCCATTCTGAAAACACGGCAGCTGAAAGTGCCTATTGACTACGAGCACAAACCTGGAAGTGGCTGTTGAACGGAAGGTACCAAGTGCACTGCTTGCTAAATGTTGCTGTATATGCCTTGTTCGTAAAAATAATTTGTAAAACTTTGACATGTACACTGGACCAATTGGGTGTGCCATTGGTCAAAAGAAAAATCTTGAATGGTGAATTTATCCATTGAGCCTGAGAGTTGAATATTTGAAAACAAGATACGATATTTGAAAACAAGACGGATACGTGAGGCAGGTGGGATTTTGTCAAGTATTTTTTAACATTTTAACTCCTCCAGTACATGCCCACCCCTACAGAGTCTGTGGGTTTGAATCCACTGTGGTTGCAATGTGGCTTTGAGAATCGAGAATCTATACGAAAAAAATTGGCCTGTGCTTTGGGGGAGGGAAGCCAGACAGGGAGGATGATGATTGTCATTGCATGTGGGCTGCAGGGAGTGTCAGCAGAGAGGAGTAAAAGCCCTCTATGTCCTCCCGGTGAGGGCTCCTCAGTGGCAGGTGATCGAGTGGCATACACGACTAAATCGTGTATGCCAATCGAAGGAAAAAGGCTTCTGAAAAAGTGTGTTAAAAAATCCTGCCAGTCGGTTTTCATTTAATGGTGTCGAGAGCGTGTCGCAGTGACACTCTTTGGGACGGGGCCGTTCGCTCCTTTTGTCGCTCCGAGCGAGACGAACGGCTCAGCGCTGCTCACGTTTCAATTAGTAATCCTCCCCAAACGTCGGAGCCTGATAATTAGATCAGAGTTCATTTGAACTGCTCCTAAAAATAGAGCTTCCAAGTGATGATGACATAGTCATCTCCTCTCCCCACTGCAGACGCATGGCTTATTTTGAATCATTAGGCATAATAATTGTCAAGTACTAATATACATTATGGAGGTCCCTCTATCCTTTCTCATTTTCTCCCTGTCTGTGCTTTTTAAAGGAAAATTTCAGACCGGAAGACTTTCTTACCTTTATTTGTAGTCGTTACGTCCCCACCAAGAGGTCCAGGTGTTATTTTGTGCAAAGACTCCTTTTTGGCTATTACCCCTACGAAGAATCAATGAATTATTTTTCCTAAAAGAAAAGAAAGAAAAAAATCCTTGACAAATTAGCACAACACCCCAATGCCCCATTCCATCTCCAAATGCCCCATTCCATCTCCTATTTAAATTCAGTTCCATTTGATTCAACCTCAATTCGATTTCAATTCAATTCAATTTAATTTAATTTCAATTCATTTCAATTTCCTAGGGGAAAAAGTGGTCTCACCACAGTTGTAACAGTCGTAAAGAATGAGAGGTTTTACCTGATGATTTTTGGACGTTATGAAGCTTTCTGTGCTAGACCTGGGGTCAGGACCTGGGTGGACATACGGGACAAGAAGACACCAAAGGCCAATGTTTGTGTTCACACAAGTAATCACTGACTTATTGACATCACATGAGGAAATCATAAATCGAAATGTAACGAGAGGTGGGCATATTTTACAGTCCTAGGGAGTTATTTCTTATTTGGTTTGATGCAATTAACCACTTAATTAACCCTCTTATTATTTTGCAACTCTAATTCTGCTGTTGTTTTCTTCCTACACCCCGATCTACACGCCAGAGCTTGTAGATCGGCTATTTCTGGCAGATATTCCCCTCAGAATGGGGCGTGCTATGCAATTAGCAATGCCCCCTGGGAGAGCAGAAGAATCCAGGAAGCAATAAGTTCCATTCCCTGGTGTTAATCAGTACCTTACATAACCCTGTTTAGGATGAGCAGCGGGTCGCCTCCAAAACTATTGGATTTAGATGTCTCCTGACTTTCTTATTGCTTCTTTTGTCTCCCTCGCCAGCCTCTCCGTCAAATAGGCTGTCCGTTTTATCTCTGCAATTTGCGAAATTTCATGCATATGCAAGCTGGCAGGGATGATAATTTGCCGTTCTGAGTGCAAACACGGTCGACTGAAATAACTTCTGTGCCGATTCGTGGAGAAGTTACTTAAGTGGTCTCTGTTAACAAAGAATAACAGAACTCTGAGAAGCGACCACAGCCGATTTGACATTCATGACAGCACTATAATTTGTCTACTATATCTGGGTATGTTAAACACCTCAGATCAGATCTTGAGGTAATGTCACTATCGAGTATACTGGCATAAAACAGCAAAGTCCTACGCTATTACAGGTCTGTGCTGTGTCAGTGACAAAGGAACACCTTTCTGTATACAGCTCTATCGGCTCGCACCATCACACTTTGTGCTACCCATTTGTAATATGCCACAGTCAAAAACATGGAAATATATTCTGAATTTCAGTCTTTGCTTTGGAGTGACAATCTAAAAATAATCTTTCAGCCGGCAAAATGCACTTTCTCTGTCACCTGCCGTGTCTCTTCTCGCTTTTATCATCGGCCCTGATAACACCTACAACAACAACAACAGGCCTGTCTGTCTGCGTCTGTCAGGAGCGCTTTACCCAGCATTTTGCTTTTTGTTATCCTCATCCCCGACGATAACAACAACAAGATGAACCGTGTGTTTCTTCTTGTCTCGAATGTCTTCCAGAGCGATTCAACGTGTACCTGATGCCCACCCCTAACCTGGACATCTACGGGGAGTGCACCATGCAGATCACGCACGAGAACATCTACCTGTGGGACATCCACAACGCACGCGTCAAGCTGGTCATGTGGCCGCTGAGCTCGCTGCGCAGATACGGCCGGGACTCCACCTGGTTCACGTTTGAGTCCGGAAGGTACAGTAGGTGTGTGTGTGTCTGTGTGTGCGTCCGAGTGTGTGTGTGTTCGCCTGTGCGTGTGTCGCAGGGGCGTTTTTGCCATTAGGCAGATTAGGCAGTTGCCTAGGGTGCCATGAGGGGAGGGGGCGATCACAGACATGCTTTAAAAGGAGAACCGGTTAATAAGCCTAATATGGATAAATACATTATACTTGTCCTCTATAACTAGAAATGAACAATTAAAACGCATATGTTCTTTAGTTTAAAAATAGTTCAGAATGGTATCCCTTGGGCGGCGCCATTTTACAGGAGATTTTCCCTGGAGCCCCCCCTTACCAAATGGACCCGTAAGGGTCCATTTGGTAAGGGGGGGCTCCAGGGAAAATCTTGCCTAGGGCTCCAAATTGCTCAGAAACGCCACTGCGTGTTTGTTCACGTGCGTGTTTGTGCACGTGCGTGCGTGCATGCACACAATACAAGGAGTGGTGGCAAGAGGGAAACAACTTCTCGGAAACTAAATGTCAAGCACTTTTTACAAAGCAGCTTTGAAATTCCACAACATCCCAGGACATCAGCATTAGTCACACAGTGGCTCGAGGCAATGAAAAACGTGGCAGGTGTCTATTTGTGAATATGCTCTCTCATTTGTGAATCTGAAATTCAGGCGTAAGCTTGATCAAAGTGTGCGTTTCTCAGTCTCTCTACAATTTACAATATATAGACATTTTAGCAGACACTCGTAGTCAGAGTGACTTACAACAACCGAGTTAAACACAATGCACCAATGCAGAGAGGCAGTGTATTATTGCCTATGCTAAACTATAGGATCACACACAGCTATAGGGAAACCAAGACATACACTAATGAGTCTATACCAGTGGTTTTCAACCATTGCTCCTTGAGGAAATTCCAGGTGGTCCCCATCTAAATGGTGTAAAGTTTGTAAGCAAATCACCCTGGTCCATTTGCATTCCTTAGTTTACAAGATTTTCAATTTACTAAAATGTAGAAGGATGGTCTTGCCTCACATCTCTCCTAAACGCTACCAACATCAACGCAGGATGGAATTGTGGACAAAATTCTAACATTTTGGGCCTGAGAGCGTAGAAAGAGTAGAAAAGGGTGGGGAAAAAACACCAAGTACACAATGAACCTGTGCAAATAACATGCTATCTCTGTGTCTCTCTGGCTCAGGATGTGTGACACAGGCGAGGGTTTGTTCACGTTCCAGACTAGAGAAGGAGAGATGATCTACCAGCGGGTTCACTCTGCCACGCTGTCCATCGCCCAGCAACATGAGCGCATGCTGGAGGAGATGGAGAAGAGCTCCCAGGTACTGCAGGAAATCTTAGTTCTTTTTCTTTCTTTCTTTTTGCATACTCTGGGGTTGTTTGTTCAGTTCATTTGTTCTGTGCGTTGTCACTGCTGTTGCAGTATCCCGCATATGTCAAACTCAAAGCCCGGGGGCAAAATCAGGCCCACAAATGAATTATCTTAGCTGTGTTGGAACACAGTCTGGTGGGTCTGGCCACCAATTCCTCTATTTTGACCAAGACCACCTAAATCAAGCCCAAGACAAGACCAAGACCTAGGGAGTTTGAGCCCAAAACGAGACAGAGACAACTACGACACTTAGGGGGTCGAGACCGAGACGAGACTAGCACCTATGGGGTGGAGACCAAGACCTAGAGGAGTTGAGACCAAGGCCAAGGCCAAGACAGAGACCAGGACCAGTGTGAGGCAAGACCAAGACGTATTTTTCTGTGCTCCATTGAAAAATATCATCCTCCCTGGCTGGCTTCCCACTCCCAAACACAGACCAATTGTGTTCAGATAAACAAAACTGAATGCACCTTGTTGGATTCACACCCCCAAACCCTATGGTGGTGGGCAGCTACTTCACCACTGCACCAGCAGGGCAGTGCCTGTTACTAAAGCTTTTCTGTCTAGCTTTTATTTTATGATGTAACGACTAAAGAAATACCATCAAACGTTCTTTAACACTATACAACTGATATCTGATTTAATTATCAAGTTAAGCGCAGCGGTCTGTGTCTAGTTTGAATAGGCCTTTTGTCGCACTGCCTTTTAATGTTCAGAGTCCAAAGACAACTCTGTTGGTGAGAAATGAGTCATTTGCATTTGATGGCAATTTACTGCGTGCTCCACAAAATCCACCACCATCACTTTGAGGAGAATGATGAATAAAACCCTCTTGAATCTCCAGTTGAGTCATGTAAAATCCCTAGTCGCTTTAAACCACTCGACATTCCGTCGTCGCGCGTTGTAGATCTTTGCATTTGTCGCTGTAGTATTGAATTGGCTTAACTACAAACACACTGGCTCTGTGGAGACTCAGACAGCCGGCCTGCAGCTCTGTGTGCTGCGATGTTCTCTAGGGTGTTTTATCAGTGTAAAAAAAGGCATGGTTCTGGGTCACGGCACACGGCCTGTCGCTGTCCATCAACCGTGGTGCTGAAACATTCGCAAATCGATGCATGCAGAGTGACTTGTGCTGTCCTTGGTTTGTCCGTTTCGTCACAAGTGGCAAACACGGTTTTCTTTTTCTGTGTACTTCAGACACGAGTTTACTTGGCTCAATAAGTAACGATTGTTTTTTATGACATCAGAGCGCGCCCTGGAGAACACTTTATGAATGTGTGGCTCAGTGGTGGTGTGTTAACGCCACATGCACTGCTAGTGCTTTTCAAGTGGGATCATTAGAAAATTATGTGTAGTGATTTTTTGTGTGCCTCTCATGAAAATCTAATGCATCTCCTATTTATTTACTTTGGTGCTGACTGTACTTAGCTCCCAGAATGTCAAAATAGTTAGGGACACAAACACATGGAAGAGCTAAACTAAATAAAACCAACTAATTGAAGAAAAACAAAGATAAGCACGCCTTTGCTAGTACTCTGCTAGCTTCCAGTGTGCACACTAATTAGACTCAATGAACAAATTAGACCCCACAGAAAGCTGTAGCATGTTTGATGTAGAACTGTGTGTTTGATTTGGGCCAGTTACCAGTTAGACCCTCATTGCTGCTACTGTGTCTGGCATTGCCTTTCAGAAATCAGTGAACATGGAAGATATAAATCATATTTTCAAGATGTTTCACACACGCAGACACACACGCACACGCACACACACATGCGCGCCACAGTGGGGAGCAGCCAGTGCTGGAGCCAAGAGTACCCAGAAAGCCTGTGACGCCCCGTGGTTTTAGCCTCAGTTTCTTCCGTCCTTCCATTCTCTCCCTCCATCCCTCCTTTGCCATCATCTGTATTCTTTATTTATGTAAGCCTGCCTAGAGCTTGATGAGCCTTGACCATATGGCCATGCTCCTGGACCCCGCCATTTGGGACGTGTTCCAAACGCAGCGTTTAGCCTCGCCGCTATAAATCACAGGGATAGCTGCAGAACACTTGACCACTTACACTTACATCATGGCTCTTGGGAATATCATGTTTACTATTAAGTAGATTCTGTTTTCTGCACCCCAACCCCCTTCCTCTTCCATTTTCTTGTTAAATTCATTACACAAATTTGTCGACAGCAGCGAAAGTGGTGCCCTGGCTCTGAGACCACTCCTTTTAATGGTTAACTATAAAAGTATATATCGTTGCTGACCGCATGGAAACCTTATATTACCCCCCAAAAATGTTTGTTTTCAGGAATTTAAATTTAAAAAATAGAAAACATCTTCTATAAGCTCAAAACATTTTGAATTTAAGAGCATGGAAGATTTTTGCTATATCTTTGCTACTTTTGTGTGACATTGTAGCATGATGACAAAGCAGGAAATCCAGTCATTTATCAAAAATGAAACAAAACAAAAAGGGAAAAAAGTATGGAGATAAGAGGTTTCTACCTGACAGCAACGGTATTTAAAAAAGAAAGAGTACGGTACATTCTGGTGCACTGAATGTCACTAAAATATATCTTCCTCCTCATGAATTCTGAATAAAATTGGCACTTTAAAAGAAAATGGTCCGGATATACAGTATGTGGTACACGAGGCTCCTTTCCCCTCTTGTCACTTGTTTACTTCCAAAAGGAGCCATCCTCGTCCTCCTCGCTGCGCGTGGCTCACGAGTGCCTGGACACGAGGAGCAAAAAAAAAAAAAAAAAAAACTGTAAAAGGCTTTTTTCTTTTTTCTCCCTTTCTCCCTGTCCGCTTTCAGATCCACTCCAGAGAGATGCTAACCAAGTCCATCTCGCTGCCACGCAGTGCCTACTGGCAGCACATCACGCGGCAGAACAGCGTGGGGGATCTCTACAGCTACCAAGGTACGCTCCGTACAAAATACATGCAGCTACTAATTATCATATGCACACAGTATTGCGTTTTTTTCCCCCACCTTCCCCCCGCTGGTGTAAATTGCTATGTGTGTGTGGACCATATTGGGTGCAGTGGAGGCACAGCAAGGGATGAGGGGCAGAAGGAGGGAGGGAGAGAGAGAGAGAGAGAGGGAGGTTTTATTTCTTTGAGAGGCCCGGCGTTTTTTTTCCGTGCATGTGTGTGCAGGAGGGAGAGATGCCATATCGACAATATCATTAAGCAGTGGTTTAATCCGTCGCAGCGGGTACAGCTGTTGTGTGTGTGTGTGTGCGCCGTGTGTTGTGTGCAGTGTGTGTACATACTTGTGTTACTGTACGCACTAGGTCCAAATGTACTCCATGTACAGTTTGATGAATGGAATTGTGTCCTCCTGGTCCTCATAAAATATACTGATGTTTTCATGGCATATATACAGTATATATATATATATATATATATATATATATATATATATATATATATATATATATATATATATATATATATATATATATACTTTTTTTGTAATAGTTATATATACTGTATATACACACACATACATATTCTCTCTCTCACACACACACATGCATGTACATAAATGTAGAGCAGAGGCAGGGCGGTGATTAGTGCACTGATGAGATTATACCATGTCCATGGCATTAGTTGATTAGTAGACTTTATCTGGGGATTAGAGTCCTTTTGGCTTTCACTGATAAAACAAATGAGAAGAAGCCAGGCAAAGATAAAAGACGATTGTTAGGTCACAATTTTAGAAATATTGTGCCTTGTGCCCTCCCTCCGCTTTTTATCAATTATACATGTGCCTACTAATTAATTAATATTATTACATGGCTTGAATGAATGCTCCAATCAGAAGCCAGCGTTCTGGTCATGTGAGCGGTCACATAATACACTATAATCACCGCTCCTCGCCATTATTGACCGCTGCATAAACAAGTTCCCCAAAGTGCAAACAGCTGTGTTCATATCAATCCGTGCTGCGCTTCCGCATTTAGTTCCAGCACGCCGTTAGCGGGTCCATTTGGTTAGCTACGTAATTGGTTGTTTACATGCCTTTGTCGTCACCCTCTCAAGGACCACTGGTGGTCCTCGGACGTTGAAAACCACTGACGTAAGCCCGTGGTGCGCTTCCGCATTTAGTTCCAGCACGCCGTTAGCGGGTCCATTTGGTTAGCAGCTACGTATTTGGTTGTTTACATGCCGTTGCCGTCACCCTCTCAAGGACCACTGGTGGTCCTCGGGCGTTGAAAACCACTGACGTAAGCCATGTAATAAGCGGGATAACACCCTTCGAGGCGGTGATTTGTTTCCTAACTAACTGACCTCGGCTGCGCCTCGGTCAGTTAATAGGAAACAAATCACCGCCTCGTCGGGTGTTATCCCTTACTTATTTTTTGCGATCGGGCCGTTGACGTACAGACATGTAAGGTTGTTTTACCTAAAATAAAACATCAATTTGAGGCACTGATCACTGATCACGGCCCAACAATCGCAGGGATTAAAGTAAAAAAAAAAAAAATCTTGAGACTGAAAATGATCTTTTGCAAATAAGCACTGAGCTAATTAAATGACCCCTGTGAAATCCTCAGGACTGAAATCAGTACCCAGTACTGAGAACTTTAATCCCTGCAATCGCCACGACAATACGGCTTAACTTGACTTATTAATTATTGTTTGTATGACCCCGATGAACCTGAAGAAAAAGCTCTTCTATGTTTTTGTTGTCACTTCCGGCGATTGTCCACTTAGTGACACCTAGTGGTTATAGTTATATAGGCCAAGGGTTTTCAACCTTTTTCATCTCAGGGACCACCATTTATTCAGGATTTGAGCCACGGACCACCATTTGAGGACATTTCAACCCCACAAACGCCAAAACTAAAGATTTCTTTTGCTTTTGTTCACAATTCCAGGCTGGAT
The DNA here is from genome assembly GCA_039105355.1 of Benthosema pterotum. Taxonomy (NCBI): domain Eukaryota; kingdom Metazoa; phylum Chordata; class Actinopteri; order Myctophiformes; family Myctophidae; genus Benthosema; species Benthosema pterotum. Next base: position 19,834,606 of record CM076982.1, read on the forward strand.
TTGGGAAACAAAACAAGCAAAACCTACATTCCAAAATGGCTAATTCAGATGATGAATATTTTAACTATTGAGAGTGTAGAAATGAAACCAACTGGACCCGCAATGGTCCATTTGGTTTCATTTTTACGTTCTCAAGAGTTACATCTGGTTAACCAACTTAGCTGGGGACCACCTGGAACCCTCTCAGGGACCACTGGTGGTCCCCGGACCACCTGTTGAAAACCCCTGATATAGGCCATAATAGAGAGACTAATGAAGGACCTATGTGGAACTATATACACTGATTGAATTGCAATAATTTGCTGAATGAAAAATATAAAAATCACTGGCCAGCAATGGGTATACACGCCAAGTACGTCCTTGCGTGTAAAAGGGTTAATTGTGACCCAATAAGCTCAAATGCAATTGCCATTGTTTTTATCACCGTATTACACAAATTAGCCAAAAGGTGTTAAGGGATCTTAAATAATTAAAAGAAAATAAAATCAATTTAGACAGAAGTGGAAAGAAAAGGAAAAGAAACGTGCAAGCACGCACTCTCAGATCTTTAAAGATCTTTTTTAAGTGGCAAATGTATCAATTTGACAAGAAAATGGCAGACTGAAAAGGGCAGGCGGTATGCAATAATTGAAAAGTGAAAGTAGCAATAACACAATATAAACAAACACTCTAATACTAAAACAGACCTTTTATTGGTAGCAAAGATTTCAACTTGATTATACTCGAAATGTGTCTATATCTACAAGCTCAAATAATAAGATGTAGTATAGAATAAGGCTTTAGCCTTAAGCGCTCCATGTATGCTCAGCATTATTAATAATCTAAATCTGCAAAGTAACTAGTAACTAGTAAGCTGAGGTGAAACAGAGCTACCCTCCTCTCCTCCTCTCCACTCATACGAATTCAGCGGTGGCATTATCTCCTTGTGTTTTTCCCCTCCATGAATAAATTGAATGCTTCAGTGTGTTTGAGGACACGGCGAAAAGGTCTCACTAGGCAAAGCAGCAGAGGCACAAGGTGATTCTTCAGGGGGGTGAGGGTAGGTGGAGGGGGTGGGGGTAGAGGTGGGGGTGTGACAGAAATCCCATTCCCTGCCGTGATGCGAGGGTGAGCACGTGACCATAAAAGACACATTTGTCAGAAGAGAGAGGGCTCAGAGAGACAAGCTGCCGACTTGGATGTTAACATGGCCACAGGGGTTGCCTTAGATTAGCCCCCTAGAGCAGTGGTTTTCTTCAACCAGTGGTCCGGCGACCGCCAGTGGTCCTTGGGAGGGTTCCAGGTGGTCCCCTGGCTAAATGATGGACAGTTGGTAACTCTTTGAGTAAAAATGAAACCAAATGGACCCTTGTCGGGTCCATTTGGTTTCATGTTTACACTCTCAAGAGTTAAAATATTCATCATGTGTATTAGCCCAAGTCTACACAACTAGAGAATGTAGAATGAATGGTTATTTTGATCTGTATGTTTTGCCTGTTTTGTTTCTGAAATCCAGCCTAGTATTCTGGACAAAAGCAAAAGAAATCTAGTTTGGGGTCTATGGGGCTAAAATGTCATCAAATGGTGGTCCGTGGCTCAAATGCTGAATAAATAGTGGGCCCTGGTCTCAAAAAGGTTGAAAAACACTGGTCTAGAGCAAGTTGTTCCCAGCCTGTGTGTCCAGGGCTTTTGGAATTTTCATTGTGATACTGATGAATTGAAACTTAAAGTAATATGTTGATTCCATTGAGCCAAAAACAGAAAACACGGCGATTGATCATTCATTCATAAAACATTCATGACAATAAGGTATTTTCATAATAAGAAGTTACAATTTCCGTCTCATTGTTGGGGCATGGCTATCTGAGAAATAGCATGCTGAAATAGAAGCGTTTATTTTTGAATTCATAAAGGGAAGAATCTATTTTTTCTGTGTGTGCGTGCGGTGGCACACACACTTGACTGTGTGAAATGACTAAACCTGCCTACCGATGATGTGTGAAATGGTGTCATCTTATATTGAGCATTAGTGAAGACCAAAGGACCAAGACAGATTGAACATAGGTTCAATCTGCTTAAAGTGTTCTCTTTAAGCTTTTAATACCATTAAAACAAATCTGATTTGTTGAGCTTAAACGCTGTTGTCGTTCTTGGCCATTAGAGTGTTATGTTTTACTTTATTATTTTTTATCTTACCACTATATCGCTCATGATAACCAATATCTCCCCCCACTAATATGTGGGAAAGAATTAAATTGGAGCATTTTGACCACGCAAGCTAGCTGTCTCGCTGCTTCAGTGTAACACGGCATGCATGATGAATGTCCAATCAGCACAGTCAATTTGCTGAGTCATGGTCGGGTTGCGTTCAAATACCCTGTGGGTCCAGGGGAATAATTAAGGAACACTGTTGCCTGTCCTATGGAGGATTGCCGCTATTTGTTTATTTCTTTCTCGGCACTTAACTGGGGAGCTAGCTGGCAGTGAATTCGCCCCTTTATTTCAATATGCAGCGCAGCCACTTTCATTTGAACAGAAACTAGCTCTGCATGAACTTGTTCGCCACATGTTTATTAGTCTCCCAAGCATCTCGCAATCTCCCGAGCAGAAGAATTCCGTTTCACTGCCACGCTGACGACACTCACCAGTCCACCTTCTCCTTCACCTCCACCCACAGAGCTGCCAGCACCGTCCCCATCACCCACACTTACCACCTGCCTGGAGGAGATAAAGGCTAAAGCAGTGCTTTTCAACCCTTTTCAGACCAGGGCCCACTATCTATTCAGAATTTGAGCCATGGACCACCATTTGATGACATTTTAGCCCCACAGACCCAAAACTAAAGATTTATTTTTGCTTTCGTCCACAATTCCAGGCTGGATTTGGGAAACAAAACAGGCAAACATACAGATCAAAATGACCATTAATCTTCTACATTCTCTAGTTGTGTCGACTTTGTCTAATTCAGATGACGAATATTTTAACTCTTGAGAGTGTAAGCATGAAACCAAGTGGACCCTTACGGGTCCATTTGGTTTGATTTTTACACTCACACAGAGTTACATCTGTTTAACCAACTTTCCATCATTTATCCTGGGGACCACCTGGGATCCTCTCAGGGACCACTGGTGGTCCCCGGACCACCTGTTGAAAACCCCTGGGTTTTCACCCTAAAGGATGAACCTCAAATTACTTCAACTAAGCAGTTCCAAAACCTAAAACCATCCTTGCATCTCCCACTAGATCCAATCGTGTCCCACGACAACCAATTCTCTGTCTGCAATATTCCGCTCTCATCCAAAGTCACCAACAACAGGGGTGTGAAAATTGACCCACAGCTCAACTATCACATCAAAAACCTGTGGTGCAAGACCTCCTTTTTTTTCCACCTCGGGAACATTTCCGCACCACACTCACCCTGCCTGATGCAGGGTGAGGTGACTGAGACACTCGCCCACAGCTTTTGTCTCCACTGGTTCCAGATCACCTTCAGGACTGAATATAATATTTCACTTCTCACACATCAGTGCATCAACGGTGTAGATGAACTGATGTGCAAGAAGGGATGCCAGGGGGTTTTAACCTTTTTGATATCAGGGCCCACTATTTATTCAGAATTTGAGCCACGGACCACCATTTGATGACATTTTCACCCCAAAGACCCAAAACTAAAGATTTCTTTTGGTTTTGTCCCCAATCCAGCCTGGATTTTTGCAAACACAACTAAATCAAAGTGCGCATTAATCTTCTAATTCTCTCATTGTGTAGAATTCTTAATCAAGTGGTGCTAATTCAGATGATGAATATTTTAACTCTTGAGAGTGTAAACATGAAAACAAATTTGGTTTATTACTACTTTTCCTAAGGGGTCATAAGTAAGTAAAAATGTTACTCTTCTAAGTAATATAAGGTAGTTCCAGCCAGATGAATATTTTAAATCTTGAGAGCGTAAAAATGAAACCAAATGGACCTGCAAGGGTCCATTTGGTTTCAGTACTTGAGCCCACCTCTGGTGATACACAGATTATCGTACCTTTGTTTGACCCTGCATATATAGTGTGTGATGTCACATGCACTCTATCAAAAGTACACAAATACTAATGTGAATAATATTCAAACATCTTCCCTGACATTTAACACTAGTTTTTCTAATGTTATCTAGTTTCGCACGCTTCACTGAATAGGCACTTGTGGTCTCCAGTTTGCAGAGCCATAGAATAAGTGCACTTTACGTTTTTGAAGTTGAAAAAGCCGAAAATGCTTCAATTACCGTCTCTAAGATTGGAATGGAAAAAGCACATCGTCTTGTTTTAAATAGCCGCATTTCTGAACAATTTTGTCTCATTTCGCACAAGTTCTCACTTTACCTTTTTTCCCCCTCCCACTCTCGTATATTTTACCGTGCAGTTTTTGCATTAGCAATTCTAATAGCACGGTAGCGCTGCGTTTGTTTGATCCACTAGGAGTGATATGCAAGGCTTTTACAGAGGGAGTGAACCATCAAAGGCATGGGGACAAGATAAGTGTTTCGGTCGATAACACCGCCTTATCTGCAACAGGTGCAGGGCGGATCTAGGCATGCGTATGGGGGGGCAATGTCCCCCTAAATGCCCAGACTGCCCCACCAAACACGATGGCATGCAAAACAACCCAAGATATTTCAAATTCAAGTGCCTATATTTAAAATGATTTGAAACACTACTACTGCTACTAACTAACTACAGTTGTGGCACCACTAAACCAACACCATTTCATCATTGAAAACAGAAAACTCAACAACAACTGATGTTATTATTGATGCTTAATTGCCTAATAAAAATTCTGTAACCAAAAATGGTATGGGTGCGGCTTCAACGCCCGTGGGGCGAAGCAACACGGGCGATGAAGCCGCCCCCATACCATTTTCTCCTGCCACCCCAATTGGGAAATGTTACAGCCGCCCCTGAACAGGTGACAAGAAATATCGTATGCAGAGACTGAACCGAACCCCGAGAAAAAATGCATACATGCCAGGAACAATTGAGAACAATCGAGGCTGGGTTTTTTTTTATTCCCCAGCGAGGACCTGCACAGACAAAAGGGATGACTTTAACCACAGCCACAGCCTTGAATTATTTCAGTCAAGCGAACTCAATTATTTCGGTAGCTCCGGACTGAACTTTCCCTCTACCCCTGTGTGCGTGTAATATATAATTCTCTGGCTGGCTTGCTATAGTTTTGCATACAAAGCCAACTGTCAGCACTCTTACATAAGCCTGGACTCGCGGTACTAGTAGCCTCTCGCTCTCCTGTTACAGGTGTTACTAGGAGGCCATCTGGGTTTATCACACACACACACACACACACACACACACACACACACACACACACACACACACACACACACACACACACACACACACACACACACACACACACACACACACACACACACACACACACACACACACACACAGCGAGGCAGATGTAGACAGGGGTGTGTGTGTGTGTGTGTGTGTGTGTGTGTACCCTTTCTTTCTCAGTCTGCTCCAGTCCAGCAGCTGCCACCCCAGGCCAGATAGGATGACACGACCTTCCCTAGTAATGAAAAGGCACTGACAAATCACTGTCTGCTTCTGAAAAGGGAGAGGAGAGAGAAACAGAGCAGAGAGAGGAGAGAAGAAGGGAGAGGAGATATGCTGCCACCATCTTTCCTTTAGAGTGTACAGCATGTACACGTTATTACAATATATTAAACATTAATGTGAATTTTAGTAAGCGTGTGTGTGTGTGTGTGTGTGTGTGTGTGTGTGTGTGTGTAAGGAGAGGAGTAAGGTCCTCATCCAAACACTGCTGTTTATGACCACGGAGATGATTAGATCTGCCGCGGCTCCCATGAGCCTCTGCTTCCACAGCAAATTGGCCTAGCTTGAGAAAGGGGATTGTCTTGGCAAAGACGTGCCAAGGATATGCCTGCTTGTGCACCAGTCCTTTCAGCAATCTATTAAGCCAGGGGTTTTCAACCTTTTTCATCCCACAGACCACCATTTGAGGACATTTTAGCCCCACAGACCACAAAACTAAAGATTTGCTTTTGTCCACAATAATATGCTGAATTTGGGAAACAAAACCTTGTCCCCACGGACGTATATTCAGCTAGACAGACAGTACTCTCCTAGTCAAACTCCAAAGGACACGTCAGTGTGTTGATTTTAGTAGTTTTACTAGAAATGAACTAGAAGACGGTGATTTATTGCTTGCCGTCTGTAAAGCCTACAGAGTGTCTACATGTCAGAATTGTAGTCTGTTTTTAAATGTATCAAACAAAAGTTTTAGCATGCTCTGTTAACATGGCTGGCAAAAAGGGTTTCTGAACCAATCAGAGCATGCATCGCTTCAGGCGATGGGATGGCATAGAGCAAGGAAAGGCTCTACCAGAGAAGTCTAGTAAGAGAGAGGCAACATTCCCGTTGACACACATTATAATAGGATATTTCCAATCATGGTACCAATGTTTGGAACTATAGCCCATAGGCACCAGCTTTGTGGCGAAATCAAAGCATGTCATCACTCTCCGTCTATATAACACGCGAAAATGTGATTGAGTGTCCAACCGAATACACTGTCTGGGATTGTAATCAAGACACCTGTGATTGTGTAGGAAGTGGGATAAAAACAGCTCAGCTTAGTTTCTATTGTCTTTTATTGTTGTAGGCCTCATGACCTACAGTACGTTTTCATTTAACAGGAAGTATTGGTAATTAAAATAGATTTTTATGGAGTTTTGATATAAAAATACACAAGTGAATTTTTTCACATTTTTGACATGCATTGTCAGGTATGGCCATGATATGACAGAAGTGAAAAGTGTGAAAAATGTATATTTCAATTCACTTTAGTGAATTGACTTTAACGTAATTTGGCTAGGATATACTGTATGTATGTATATATGTGTGTCCCTTCATTGCAAATGCAGGGATATGCAAATGCGGTGAGCCCTATGAAAGCCAGGAAGAACGTGTCTGTGTGTCACACCCTCCATATTTGGGTATATGCCTTGACACACTGCAGCGCAGCAAGTCTTGACTGTTGTTTTGTTTGGTTTATTCGTGAGGCAAGGACAGCAGTCGTTCATTTCAAACCACTTTCAAGTAACCTGCACCCGTCTCTATTTTGGGCACGTCATTATAGGCGGAAAATCAAAAGATGTCCCAAAAGAATTGAAACTATATTCCCCAAACCGGCAGACAATGTGCGTTTCTTATCTTTATACTTCAGGGAGCGATGCACAACAAAGACACACGTGAACATGTGTTGTTGTCATGGTTTCCCTATATGCTGTACACACACACACACACACACACACACACACACACACACACACACACACACACACACACAGACACCCCTTGTCGTCCGTCTGTCGCACACAGACGCTGCACACAGACAGACAGGTTGACAGCGGTCACCAGGCACCGCCGGCTTGTGTTTTATGTTTCCTGTAGTGGGGAGTTGGCAGTGCGACACACAGTCTTTACCCCACAGGGTACTTTGATGGCATCATGATTGCTGGCTCCACACCACAGGACACTGAGTGCCAGTGTGTGTGTGTGTGTGTGTGTGTGTGTGTGTGTGTGTGTGTGAGCTAGTACCAACTTGGAGAGGTCCAAACTTCACTGTAGAGCGCTAAAGTACCCAGGGCAGAGGTGTCCCATTACTTTTTCTTTAGGAAACCTGACCCTGCCTGCGCAGTGCGCGCACACACACATATGCGGGCACACGGGCGCGGGCACAGACACAGACACATGCACTCACACCATACTGGCATTGCATAGACATAATTGTATTCGTACTCACAGGCTGTGTAGGCTGCAATGGTTATTATTACGAACCCTAAAATGTGTGCGGGTGGTGCGCTGCTGATCAGCAACTCGTAGCACCAAGGACAGAGAGCAGGGAGCCAGCGCTTTGCCAATTTGAAGTTGTCCTCCGTTTGAAAATGAAAATGAAAGCGTCCGTGGGAAGGACACAATCGCAAAATTTTAATTTGTTAATCAAATTTCAATTAACCTCCATAGTCGAACGGATACAAAAGTTTCAATGATTAAAAAGAAAAGTCGCTGACATGCGACTACATTTCTTGGCTAGTTGGAATGGACGGAGGAGGGGAGGGGGCTAATGTAACGGCCCCCGGAGCGGGTCCAGGGTTAGGGTTGATTACAGTGTTGTGCGAGGTTTTGCACCTCCTGAAATATTGATCACAGGCCAGGTCCCTCCTTGTCGAGTGCAAGATCAGCAGCCCCCGCCGGCGCTCGGCTTACCTCAACGCTGCACACATCTACAAACAGCCATCTAATGTATTATTGATGGTCACACAGCCACTCCTCCGTCCCACCGCAAGTATCCATTACTGCTTCTCCCCTCGGTTATCTGCTATGAACTGAAGAACAAATGGGATGATTCATTTGGATTACTGAGATAGACAAGCAGACAGGGAGAGATAGAGAGCGCGGAATAGTCTCTGAGGTTATGTTAAGCAGATAATCCAAGTGGGTAAGGCCAACGAGATTCAATTAGGCATGTCATTGTTGTTCCCAGGGGGATGGCAGTTGACATAGTGTTTGCATTAAGCCTTAAATTCCATGCATGACATTCAGTGTACTCAATCAGGCTGGACATCCTTGTCTCTTTCTAAATAGATAATGTCCAGACTTTCACCCATCCACGCACACACCCACACTCCCACGAGGATACGAAAGAACTTTTACCCTAAATTGTTCACATGGGTCACCAGGAGGATTTTTTTCCCCTAAACACAGTTTATTTTATATAAATGTCAGGTATTGACATTTTTGCCTGACTTAAATAATAATATCACTCACTGTGTCCTGTACTAGTGGCCATATATGGAGTGTGTCTTGAGTGTACAGGGTTTGATTAGGGGGCAGCTCAGGCCATGCCTTCAGTTTTAAGTGCGTTTTGAACTCTAGTTTTGTGGTATTCCTGTCTAGCGTTTGAGTGGACAGGTATCAGACAAAAGGGAGACAGTGAAGAGGAAGGTTAGGAAGGATAAACATATGGAATATTAGGACAGGTCAGCTTATGGAGGAGTGATGTCTCAACACTACAATACTGAGGCATGACCAACCGGCAGGTTTTGCAAGTTTTCATAGTAGTCTACGACCTTCGTTTGCAATTTCCAATGCAGGTCACAATTTACATTTAAATTGTAAATCTCTGGGTGAAATGAGTGGACAGGTTTTCAGCAGAACCAGAACATCAACTGCTATGCCCTGGCCTATACTATATCGATAATGAAAATATGTTATTTTGTTTATTTATAGACAGAAGGTTGTGTGCAACGTCATGGGCCATGGCTTAATTCATTAGCCTGTCTTTTTGCCACCCACACTTTCTTAAATTACACTTCTGGATAGATTCAATCAAGACGATCAAGACAACGTTGTTTAGTGTCACCACAGCACTGGCATGCAGCAGCTTACTGTCACCTGTCCAACATCAGAGTACTGCCTCTATTGACTATCTGTCACAAAGCCACAAGCTGGTTTACCAATAACATCCCTTTTAAAAAAAGAACAACTAAAGCATGCGCAGTTTAAGCAATACAGTATAGTCTTAGGCCGAGGTAACTGACTCTCTGCGGATTCCACGCTCAACATCCCGCCACACCAATGTCGACTGCTTCTTGAAAACACACTCGTCCAACTTTGGGCGAAGGTAATTCTAAGTAAGCCCCTCCCCAAACTGCTATGGATCGACAAACCTCTCCGCCAATAGCCTTTTTTTAATCACCCACACCTGGACGGCTTTTTCGACCTGGGACCAGAGATGCTGGCATGGCTCCATGACACCAAGTTGGACTTCTGTCGTTACATGAAAGAAGAAGACCACTAGCTTTCCTATAAAACAAAAAAATAAATTAGTCACACACACATTTTTCCACTGCATAGGGCATGCCTTGCTGACGGATTCAGTCTGGTTCCAAATATTAACCAGTATTTAATGTGTAATGTCCATTATATTCACAATTGAATGAATGAGCCTGGCTGGAAAGCCTGGCTGGAAAGTGTGTCTGGGTGGATACTGAGGAGAGAGTGGGGCTTACCGAAAGGTCTATTGTTCTGACAACTGATTAAAAAAAAAAAAAAAAAAAAAAAAACAGGTTTATCTCTAAGAGTGAACTGATCCTTTGAATTCCTCGCTGGTCTCTTCCAGGAAGCAGCCTTACAATGACCCTCATCCCACGAGCACAGACCTTCTCCAGCTTCCTGTCGGATGAGAGAGGCCCGGAGCAGTCCCCGCACCAGGAAGAAGCGCTATCCCCCTCTAGTGGCTATGAATCCAGTTGCAGCCCAGGACCTCACCAATGACAATACCAACCTCTCCCTCCCGTCCGTCCCCAACCAAAACAAAACACTTGGACACTTAACTCCATCACTTTAGAGAGAACATAGAAAAGATGTATAGTGACATGTGTAATATACCATTTTATGTCAGTACTTAGCGGTAGTGTAAAATTGTAGGGCGAGTGGTACATGTAAAACTCCTGAAAGGATATTACTTTTTATTTTATTTTTGTCGTCTGTTGTCAGACAACAGCAGTAGCCTAAATATAATTGCACCAAAAAATCCTTCTCTTATATCTTTTTCTTTTCGAAATAACATTTTATGTGCTCATGTCATGCTGTCAAAGTCAACTTAGCCGCTTCAATCACTGCTCTACACCGTCCAAAAGGTTAAAGGTAGGAAAACACCAAACAAAACATATTAAGAGTCTTATGTTTAGATTTAGAAGGCTGATGCTGTCACACTGAACTCACTTCTACAATGTGACGTCAGGTTTAACCACTTAAAGGACAACTTAATTTTTTCAACCAAGGTTCATGTTTTAGTTTTTTATGTTAAATAAATAATAATAAATACAAATATGTATTCAGGAACATGTTCGAATGCCCCCTCTGCTCTCATAGCTAAAATTCCTAAATCTAAAGAAACCAAGAAATGTATCTTTTACTTTCTCTAATAACCTAAAACATGAACCTTGGTTGAAAACAACTAAAGGTGTCGTTTAAACGCGAGTCAATTTGTGACTGTTACTTTTTCTGACCTCCACCAAAACTAACCTAAAATGGCCAGAAATCTAGATAAGAGTATTTTATTTTTGGCTAATGTTCCTCCCTAAAGTACGGATGCTTGGGGTTGAGGGCGAGGGTTCAATAGGTTAATACATAATACAAGTAGAGCTGTCAATCGATTAAAATTTTTAATCGCGATTAATCGCATGATTGCCCATAGTTAATCTTTGATTAATCGCAATTTAATCGCATATTTTTATGAGTTCTAAATATACCTTAAATGAGTGTTTTTCAAGAATATTCATATCATGGTCAATTATTTATTCTGCATTTGAGCCACAGACCACCATTTGATGACATTTATTTAGACTTCCAGACCTAAATTAAAGAATTTGTCAATGATATCATTAGGAACGAACATGCACATTTTGTAGAAAGTTCTCTACATTCTGTAATTGTGTAGACTTATTTTAAAGTAACTTAACTGATGCAGATATTTAAAAATTATTCACCTGCATTTGGCGAAATTGAACCAAATGGACCCACTTGGCTTTTGGTTTTACTTTGAGTTAATCTCACACTAAAAAAATTAATCGAGTTAACTCATGGCTGAGTTAACTCGCGATTAACTAGTTAACTCGGATAGGATTAAATACAAGAATACCTGAGAGATACACACCGTGTTGCTGTCAGGCTGAAACCTTGTATTTCTTACCTCAAATTATGTTGTCTTTTTTTGTAAATGAATGTCGTATTTCATCACACCAGTGTTGCACAACTTCGATCTAGATGTGATATTTTCAGCATTCTGTTTTTGAAAACGGTTTTAGCCTTTCTTTTGACAGGGTTTCCACCTGACAGCAACGATAGACCTATATACTTTCGATCCCTTTGAGTGCAGCAGGAAAAAAAAAGTAAATGTCATTCAGATTAACTCCCAAGGTTAGAGGGAGTATCCAAGCCTTCACCGCCTCAAGTTCCAACCTGTCACTGATCTAACGTTACATTAGCAAAGCAATTTAATGGCCGCCTTGCTCTTTCTTAGCCAGCCCAGCCTCACAGTTATCTGAAGGAGAGAGAGAGAGAGAGGTGAGCTGTCTGCTAATGTTCTCTACAGCAGTGATTCTCAAACTGTGGGGTCCACCCGGGGACCCCCAGGGGGCCTTGAGGGCCTTCTAGGCGTTACCCAGCAAAATCATGTTACAGTAGCAGCTGTTATATATTGTGAAAACGTATCACAATGTGTCGCGTAGGAGGGTGTTCTGAGTTTGAGAAGCACTGCTCTACAGAGTAGGAGGAGACTATGCCAGGATGAAACATCCAGGATGAAACGACAAAATTGCCTTGAAAATGCATTGTGGTGGTTTTTCATACAGGAGGCAGATTCAGTAGCTTATCGTCATCGGCTGGTATTTTCGAACAGCTTTTGTCAGGTATGGCGTAAGTAGAGTACCGTAATTTCCGGACTATAAGCCACTACTTTTTTCACATGCTTTTGACCCTGCGGCTTATACAATGGTGCAGCCAATCTATGGATTTTCCAGGTGTAACTCTTTGAGAGCGTAAAAATGAAACCAAATGGACCCTAGCGGGTCCATTTGGTTTCATGTTTACGCTCTCAAGAGTTATGATTAAAACCAAAAGAAATATTTAGTTTTGGGGTCTGTGGGGTGAAGATGTTGTTAAATTGTGAAAAAGTTGAAAACCACTGCTCTAACATGAAGCACCTGACTACCTGACTACTAGTAGCCATTGTCACGTGCGCTTTTCAGCCAACAGCAGTCTCTGTTCAGCCGTAGCATTGGAGTCAACAGGGACTTTCGCTACCCTCTCTCATTATAGATACTCTAAGCCCAAGTCTTCTTATTGGCTGCATGGCAGCAAATCAGGCCTAGGGCCTTGTGGTAGGCCAAAAGCCTGTTCGAACTATACCAGGGCCTGGGCTTACCAATTACCCATAATAATTAAAACCTGTAATTCAAAAAGTCCAGAAATCACCTAACCCCCCAATTAAAAATGTGTTCATCATGAGTTGAATTATGGGTAACCAATAAGAATAATAAGAAGAATGAGCCCTTCTCAAAACCCCACTCTTTGGGGTGGGGTTTGTTCACTGTCCAATGCCAATCCACTTAGCAACTGTTGCTATCCAGGTCAAGCTTTCCTTTTCTATGGTGCCTATTGGACAAGGCCTGGCTACGCCATCCCCGACAAAAGCCGTTCGAGAATACCAGCCAATGTCGGGCAGAAACATCATATCTCCATTGATGTTTTGGAAAATCAATTGATTAATGCGATAGTGCCACAAAAAAACCTTCAAAAATAGACAATCTACAAGCTCACAGTGCAACAGCTCATAGTAGTAGTAGTATACGTTTCGAGTCAATGACAAATCTTAAGAGTTGTCAAAGTCCAAAGCTTTGGATATTCACGGTTTCGCCCTGCCAATGACCCTATACAGTATAATACCATGTAGCATGGACATGCACTCTGTACAATGGGGGGGAACTAAGCCAACAAGACATAATTCCACTGAGAAAGCGAGAGCATCACTGCACCTGGCTTTATGAGTTCTGTGACTTCACTGACTTACCCTTCCTGTGTCCTCATAAAAAAAGATACCTGACATGACCTCATTTCCTCATCTGCTATCCCCAGTATAAACTAGAAGGTAAACGCATGGAGGGGTTCCTTATGCCCACAATAAACAGAACAATGATGGTGAAAAACAGGGCCGGATCTAGAGGGGGGCAAGGGTGGGCAGAGCCCACCCAAACGTGCATCCTGTATGCCCACCCAGTGAAAGGTAATATCAGTGGTTTTTAACCAGTGGTCCGGGAACCACCAGTGGTCCTAGAGAGAGTTCCAGGTGGTCCGCAGGCTAAATGGTGGAAAGTTGGTTAACCAGATGTAACTCTTTGAAAGTGTAAAAATAAAACCAAATGGAACCTTGAGGGTCCATTTGGTTTAATTTTTACACATTTAAGAGTTAAAATATTCATCATCTGAATTAGCCCAAGTCTACACGACTAGAAAATGTAGAAGATTAATGGTCATTTTGATCTCTATGTTTGACTGTTTTGCTTCCCAAATCCAGCCTGGTATTGTGGACAAAAGCAAAAGAAATCTTTACTTTTGGGGTCTGTGGGGCTACAATGTAATCAAATGGTGGTCCGTGGCTCAAATGCCGAATAAATAGTGGGCCCTGATGTCAAAAAGATTGAAAACCACTGCTTCATATGAAAAACTTTGGAGTTGCCCACCCTTCCATTCTTCCAGCCCACCCTAGTAGGGCTGGCTAAATCCGGCCCTGAAATGTTTCTCTTCACGTGCACATATGACCGTGGCCCCCATGCTGTGAGATAATGGTCCCTCTCTCACGTTTTCCTCCTACAGTATGAAGTGCCTTCCGACACTGACTGCAGAGTGTGTAATAAAGCCCAATTTATACTTCGCCTACAACCGCACCGCTCGCTGAAAATAACTTGAAACCCCCCCCCCCCCCTTCCTACAGGCGAAGGTGGTCGTACGTATGATTTAAAGGTAATAGAGGCAACGTTAGTGTGTACAAACACTGTTTGTAAACGGATTTGTTTAAAAACAGAATCTAACTCCACTCATTATGGAGACTGCTGTGGTGTGATTGGCTAAAACGCTGCCTCACCCGCCCCCCTTCACAAATTAGCGTTGCAACAACAAAGTTTTGGACCGTCTACAGGACTAAGCAAGTGTCTGTTTGCAGCAAAACAGCTGCAGCATCAAAGTAGAAGCAACAAAATAGAAGCAAAAAATCTAGCTATACATCTATTTTGATTTTGGCTAAAAAAAAGTTGCCTTTATTACCTTTAAGCCCTGGGGTCCATCATTGTGAAATGGAATAGACTACCTTCAAAATGTTTTCAGTCTTTCAACACAACACCACGCTACTGTACACCTGTGGTACTTGGCTATGCTGAGCAGACATCCTGAAGCTAGAGAGGATGAGTTGTGTAACTTGTAGGCACTCGCTCATAGTCAATATACTCTGTAGAAGTCTGTGTCTTTTCAGATAATGTAAAAGTAGACTTTTCCCTTTGATGGTTTTCTGTTGTGCCATAACACCTGCCCTACAATGTGGTTCAAAGGAATTTCTGATGCTTACAAAGACAGAAATCACTGAAAAATCCGGTTTCAACCTATCTTCATGTAATTGGGCCTCACTGGTCATCGTAACGTGGTAACATTTTTGTCTATTCAGCCTCAGAAATGCTGCCCACTGGTGACATCATCAATATGAAATTAAAGCTAATATAAATGGTTTCTGGAGAAAAAAACGAAATAAAATAAAACAAACAAAAACGACATAGTTACGGGAAGGCCAAACACTGGCTTGTTGTAAGACAAAAATGGTACCATATACAGTATTATGAGCATTAGTGAGGGCCAGTTATATGAATACAAGTGAAAATGGGTGATATAGTCCTTTAAGTTAAACAGGACTTTAAAAGACAATCAGCTGGAAGTAGCAAATGAAGTCTAATTAACCCTGGACCTCAGACCCTCCCTTTGTTGTGTTGATGTATTTCTATGTTGTCGTCGTTGCTGTTGCGAATTATTGTTTTGTTTAAACATTTGGATATAGATTGTTTCTAGTATAACTAGAGATGATGACCATGATGCAGCCACTACTGTTTTATGTTGAAGTTGTGCACAACTACTAGTCAAGTTTATTTAATCCATTGCATGTGAAATAACAGATCCATAATATTGATTTGATTAACAAAGAAAAGTGCCCTTCTGTGACAAGATAGCAGGATCTGTTAAGTAATCTAACTATTGCAGAAAGAAGAAGAAAAAAAAGTTTGACACTTCTTGTCTCAAGTAACACATACTAGCCGATGTGTTGTTTATAAATGTTAAATAGTTGCAGTAACCTACAGTACATCTGAAATGTTAGTACCACAGGACAGAGAGGACTACAATGTTCTCAACCTGTGGGATGAGGCTCACTGCTGAGCTTAGAGGAAACTGCAAGTGGACCCACAAATGAATGGTGAAAACTACGACTTTAATAATGTTGTCGGGCAGAAATCTCTAGTACAATGTCACAGAAAAGAAGCAGAAACAGGCAGTCTACAAGCTCAAACCAGCCCGCATTGTGATGAGTTTTGAGTTTGTACTAGTTATGCCATGTTTGAATTTCAAATCTGAAAAGTTAACAGTTCCATCGAGTTTCCACTCGACAACAATGGTTTACATAAAGAAAGTGTATTATTATTTATATGACTCCAGACTCTACAACTCTTATCGATTGATTGACCACTAAAATAAACATGGAGTGAGTGTATTTACCGGCAGTGGCAGCTGCTGAGGAAGAGCCGGTAGTTTTATGCGGCAACACAAACCCTTAGCTAACCCTAACCTTAACCAAACCCTTACCCTCAGCCTAACTGCAAGCACGGCGCAAATTGGAAAACGCAGACAAGGCGACGGCTAAGCTGGCAATGCGATGGCAATGCAGACACCGATAAATGCACTCGCACCTTATGGAAACATGTCCTGAAATTGCACTTGGCTCGAGGTGGGACCCGATCCAAAACTACAAAACATTGAGAACCACTTTTACTAGTCACAATGTTTAATAAGTTGCCAGTTACTTCCTTCACTTTGTGTTAAACCTTATGCTAGCCATATACAGATACAGTAAACATTGTTTAAATCTAACGTAGGTATGCAAATGCGATCATTTTATGATTTCTATCATTTTAGACTACTATGCGATTGTGTTTTTTGTGTCGACATGTAAAATGGTCAGTCATCTGTTTTGTGTTCTGTTAAAAGTCGTACTCTATGTTAATGGCACTTTCAACACAAGGGGTGTAGGATTACAGTTTCCACTCACTAAATGTACATATGTAATGTTTTTGATGAGAGAATAAATTGAATGTTCTATCACCGGGGCATCCACAAGTTCCTCACATCACAGACCACTTTACGTTTACACATACATTTCCGGCCATTCAGCCACAAATATCCCCTTTTTAAAATATCCCAAAAGCTTTTCATGAGTAAAAAATAAATAAATACAGAAAACCAATAAAATCCCATACATCTCATCTCACAGGGTCACAATGTCCCACATCGCTTCACTACTTTTTAAATAGTTAAATGTATTTGTAAATTTTGGCTCTCAGGGAGACACCAAGTGTTGAAAAGTCTGGGAACTCCCTGCTAGTCAATGTTCAATAAGAAATGAGGTAGTGTCTCTATAACACTTTTATATTCACACCACATGCGGTCACACACAGAATCACGACCAAAACATGGGGTTACTTTCAACTTATACTGTATTGCTGAAGTCAAAACTACTTCATAACAGAAAAAATAACAAAAAACACAAAACAGACAAACAAACAAACACTAAAAACTAAATTGTCCATCACCACTTTGTCCATGTCTGTGACGTTGTCCTACAGAGTAGACCTCCACGTCCATTATTCCCTGTGCCACTGCCTCCATTTCTATAGGAAGAGATGCATTTGGTTACACTTTTTCCACCCAGTGGAGAATAGCACATGTATAACACTAAAATTATTATTATTACGGTATATACACTTTTTTTCTGAAGCAAAACATTTCAGTAGCATACAGTCAAATATGTACAGAAAACATAAGATATAAAAAGGATTTTCTGTATTTTTTCCACAGAACTAAACAAAGCTGCCATAATGCTGCCCCCATGTGGCCTTTTACATACTGCAGCATGTATATTCCACAGCCAGAGGTGTGACCTGAGTGACTAACAGTGTCTAGTAAATTCATTTATGTACAGCATTATAGTTACGGGTATACATCCCACACAGTTGTCAAATTCTAAAGGCTTCGTACTGTATTCTTTTAGTGCATTTGTCCATCTTCTTTAAAGACTACAGGTCAGGTCGGGTTGTGAAAAAAAATCAATGCACTTCAGTGTGCCGGATGGTTGCAGTAGAAATGGTTAAAATGCGAGTAGGAGCAAGCCTGACAGTCAATTTGCATTTCACTTCACTTCCATTATTCATCTGAATTCAACAGAAAATATATTTCTAAAGGTAGTATTTTTTAAAGGTGGCAATTCAGGGCTGGAGCTTTTTCATAGCTAAAACTATGAAAAGCAAAAAATGACGCAAAAATCACTAGTGTGTGTGTGCGCACGCACATGTGCGTGAGGGAGAGATCGTAACTAATAATATGTTAATGTTAACATTACGATGCTGAATGTGTATGAGCCATGTGTTTGGTGATGACAAATTCATTGGAGGTAGCTGTTTGTCCACCACTTGGATTGAGGGTTCCAATCCAGTGCGGTGCATCCGAGTCGAGCATCTGCACCGAATTTGTAATTACACTACCCTTGCGGGATGGGGCAGTGCCTCTGAGCAGGGAGTATTGGGTGGGAGGCGTGGGGGAAAAAGGCATCCTCACAATGGGGGGTCCTTAGTCGCAGGGAGAACACAACAGTAGTGACTACACACAAAAATGTGTGTAGTCACATAAAAACAAAATTGGATTTCATAAGGGACACCTTTCTCTGTAATAGAGGGAATGTAACATTGAAGGTGCAATGGGGAATGATCACTGTTCTTTGTCAGAAGCATTATGCGGCATTGTCAAACCTTTGAATGGAAACTGAAAATGGGAGATGTGAAGATGGAGAAAAATGATATTAATGAGGATGGTGTCTTGCAGTTCTGAATGAGGGTTAGTTATTGGGATGATAATTTAGCGTGGCATTGTTTTAGCCAAACAAGGATTATTCGATTTTGGAGTAATCATGCAGTACATGATGTTACATTAGTCAGAACATGGCTTGATCCAAACAAATCCTTCCAGCCATGTTTCTAACAACTAGCACAGTGGCTCTCTGGTTCAGCATATTGCAAGTGGGCCCCCAAAATAACTAGAAATAAACTATAACTACCGGTAATATACTATATAGTAATAAATATAGCTACTAGAAGAAAAAGAAGAAGACGAACACGAAGATGAAGACAAAGAAGAAGAACAAGAAATAAAATTCCCTATTTTCCCTGAATATATGGAAGACAGTCTGCAGCTCAACAAAAATGCTGCCTGGGAACAGAAAGCAGAGACAGATAGTTTAAAGCTGTTGCAGCCCTACTTAGCTCAGTGCTATCTGTGGGGTTTTGGCTGGTGCTGGGAGGTGTGTATGTTGGCATAAACAGGACAGTTCCTCAGCTGCTTCTTGGGTCTGGTTCTCATCCTGTACCCAGGTATGTTCTCATAGATGTTAGGCTGTGCACATGTTGTACAGAGTAGATGTTTGAACAGTTAGCACAAGGCATGGTGTTAGTCGGGTACAGAAAGTCATGACAAGTGACAATTAAATATATTGTTGTTGCCAGGAAGAAACTTTGTATGTACCGAAGCGCTGTCTTCAATCTGAAGGTTCCAGGTTTGTATTGCGGAAGTAAGTGCGGAAGTGCTATTGAGCAAGACATTGAATCCTGATGAGCAGTTTTTTTTTTGCTTTTGCCTCCACTATTGGTGTGTGAATGGTAGAATTGTAAGTACATTGTAAACGCTTACGTAAAAAAGTAAGTTTTGAGCCATGAGGCCCATAGGGCAGGATCCTATCGCCTTTATCTGTGATGTGAGTACAAGTACACCCCCAGGACATGTTGTACAGGTAGCAAGTACACCCTCTGGACATAACACTAGTACAGTATGTCGCAGGGAGCCCTTGATGGTAAGTGCCAAGCAGGGAGGCATTAGGTTCCATTTTTCAGTGTGTTGCCAATTGAGCTGCTAAAACCCACATAAAGACTAAAAAGGTGTTAGCGGTATATACTGTAAATCCAGGGGTTTTCAACCTTTTTGACACCAGGGACCACCAGTTTTTCAGCATTTGAGCCAGGGACCACCAACTGATGACATTTTGACCCCAAAGACCTAAAATTAAAGAATTATTTTGGTTTTGTTCACAATTCCAGGCTGTATTTGGGAAACTAAACAGTGTAAACTTCTTAATTAAATAGTGCTAATTCAGATGATGAATGTTTTAACTCTTGAGAGTGTGAAAATGAAACCAAATGGACCCGCAAGGGTCCATTTGGTTTCATTTTCACACTCTCAAGAGTTACATCTGGTTAACCAAGTTTCCATCATTTGGCCTGGGGACCACCTGGAACCTTCTCAAGGACCACTGGTGGTCCCCGGACCACCTGTTGAAAACCCCTGATATATACTGTAAATCCAGTCCATTCACCATCTTCATAGAAATTCATGTGACATTATAGTAATCGAAATAGCAGATCCACAAGCTCACCATTATTTACAAAGCTTGTGACTAAGTTAATTGGGTCCAGGTTCCTTTTGTGACTAAATAATAACTTAACTGGATCCATGTTCCTTTCAGTAAAGGAACTGTAACGCTTTTGAACACACAAGTTTTCCCACCCGACAGCAACAACATGTTATGGATGATATTGTGGCAGTCCATACATGATGCTATTAATATCAAAGTATAGTGTAGTTAAAGGCTGCATATTAATTGCACTCAAACAGATACTGGTGAAAAGATAGGCCAGGTCACAGTAACATTTACCGGTCTCTGAGATGGATGTAGTTTCAGTCTGTACTCCTCTCTCCTGTTCCTCTTCCTGAAGAAATAGAAACAGAAGCACGCGCGCGCACGCACACACACACACACACGCGCGCACGCACGCGCACACGCACACGCACGCGCACACACACACACACACGTGTTGGAAATGTACGCACGCATGACGCATGTAGGTGTACATGCAGGGGTACCTTTGTGCACTGCCAGTCTGTATCAATGAAAAGTTCAAAGCCAAGAAGGGCATTTTAGAAAGAGCAAATATAAGAAAGCAGACAAATGTACTGTATAATACATGTTTTATAGGCTTGTAGATTTGATTTGAAAGGTCAGGCCAAATATAATTCTGCACACGTCAGAATGCTGCGTTTACCTACATCAGTGGTTCTTGTACCTTACCGTTTCAAGGACCCCTGTCAACTGAGTGTGCCCCTCATGCTGCGTTTCAAAAAAAGGGATTTGGTCAGTCCTTGTTTCTTTGTAGTTTATTTGCTTTTATCGAGATGAAAGCAGTGAAGGCATAAGAGGAGAGCTTTGTAACCCTCTTTTGAAAATTGCTTTCAAAATAAAGTGTATTATTTCAAAAGCCATCAGGACAACCAGAGACTGATGGATGCTTTTAAACCATTTCCATAAACAACACACCTGTGCAGTTTGGTCTCCTTTCTTCCTAACATTTCCTCTTCTTTCTAAACTACTCCCGGTGGCTTTGAACTTCTCGTTGGTACAGAAAGTCACAGACAGTGCACTCACCCGATGTCCGCATGCGTGACCTGCCCGCTAGCACTTGCCTCTGCTTGTAGATCTGCTGTTTGTAAAATAACACCCTTTGGAACTCTCTCCTGACAGAGACTTGCCATGCCCCAAGGCTGGACTCATTTATGTCTGCCCTGAAAAGGCATTTGTTTACCAAGGACTGCTAGTGTTGTTTTGTTTTCTTTGTTGTTTCTGATTCCTTTTGTTTTTTATTGCCCCTGGCTTTCTTTAAAGATTCCATATAAATGCAACTTATTACAAATAATGACGTGGATGAGCAGTTGAGCGCTGTGTTGTTAGCCTGCAGTAGCGTGCACATTTTGAGGGGCAGGTACAAGAAAAGGGCATCTTTCAATAGTTAAATTATGGTTAAGCCTCAGGAGTATGACTTCATTTACAAGAATTACAGAATTTGCAGAAGAGTATGAAGAAGAATTGTGGCCTGTCAGGTATGCAATAACAATGTGTTTTAGCACAATAAATGTCCCAAGTTCTTAAATTGGAATTTACGAGAAGGATAACACCATAATAAATCGCTTACATTGAGTGACAGAATTCAGCACCTGTCAGTCACCTGCAGCACACAACATTCATGAAAACAATAGCCTATGAGTCTGTGTCTATCTCTCTCTGGAAGAGGCTGTACATGAACTCTGCGGCTATACTGCCGCCCTCCAACACAAACACTATTTATATTTAATATTATATTTGTCCAAAATAAAGCTGCACTAAAAATACTTTACAGAGTCAAGACACTGTATATTTGTAGTTAATAAGCAGCACGAATACCCATTTAGCAGCAGTGTTATGAATAGGACAAACACAAACGTCCAACACATATAGGGCTCCATTTTCGTTACCGCTATACCCCTTATCCTTAACTTCTTTGCCTTTTTAAACTATTAAAAAAAACATTTCTCAGTGGTTCAAATGGCCAGTCTACTAGCTCACAACATGTTCACAATAGATTGACATGTTGAAATAGTCCAAAAAAGTTTTTCAAAATAGTGAAAATGAAATAAGGGATATGGCATAAGGGGTTTAGCATGTAACGAAAATCTCACCCATAGTATATACTGAATTACTCACCATGCTGCAGGTTTTCATGTTAAATTACTAATGTATCCTACATTGTTCAAGTTAAGTGAAGCATTGTTTTCATGTTGTAAATATGGCCGCTAACAGCTACTTTGACAGCTCACCATCCATAACTTTCCTGTGCAGTTTCATGTAATTGTTTGCAACTAAAAACATACTTCATTTGCACTGACCTCCTCTTCAACATGCACCATGCATTCCTGTCAGCATTCTGCTGTACCAGTTTTGTACTGGGCTGGTTATAGTACGCTTTTACCAAAATAATGAACACCTACACTAACATATACTGTAACACACCTGTGAGCATCTAAACGTAATTTCTGGGACACACCAATGGAACAACCCTTAGAAATGTGCCAGAGCGTCTATGTGTTCACGCCACTGTTACTCTGTAGGTCTGCTATATTCACAAAAATTCAAGAAAGAACGTTGCAGACAAAAGTCACACCCACAACATTCTGGGGCACGATGGCACAGTTTGTAATGCTGTCACCTTAGGGCTAGAATGTCACCGGGTCGCTGGGGGGCATGTTCTCTCCTCCACCATAACCCAAGGTTGGGTTGGGGAAATGCCCTTTCTGTGTGAGGTTTTGCATGTTCTCCCCGTGTCCCCTAGAGTAGGTACCCTCTCTATATTGCCTCCCATACTGTAATATTCTCTGTGATAGAGAAGAAAGAAACTGTGGGATGCACACTGTGATCGTACCTGAGCCTCATCGCCAGCATGAAGAAGACGGAGAATAGAAGTATACCAGCTACACCCACTCCAGTGTAAATGTACATCATGTATCCAGACAGGCTGAAGTAACCTGGATGGAACACATACAGTACAGAAGAACACATTGTCAATGTACATGCACTGTATGCCGCAGTGTCAAATCACTTGAACACACATAGGTGAAGTCAGTCAGTGGTCTCCATTCAAGTAAAGTAATAATAATGACAATAAAAGCAATCACAGTGGGTTGAACTTGATAGTTATGTGTTCATCATCACTCACTGGAATGACAAATATATGCCACTGAATGCATTATTTGAATAAGAAGCCCTATGTGGATCTAGGACTTCATGTGTTTAGTCTGAGACGATACTAGAAGGTTTCAGACATATTGGACTACCAATGACTGCTACTTTCATTTGACAATGAAAGTTAAAACTTTTAAAGGACTTAACAATGTAACACATTGTGCAGCGGTTAAACCCAACTAAAATATGTTTTACTCTTTTACCTACCACAAAAAACCTTTAGATTGGACAAGAACAGAAAGAACATGCCTATGCAGAAATATCTCATGCCCAAGTGACAAGATCACTACTACGACTGTACAGTATTTAGCATCTGCAGTGTGTTTGCACACATACTGTAAACACACAGACAGAAACTAGACTCATACAACCACACTTTTCCAAGCCACATGAAAGGCCCTATATTTACTTAAGGTGTCATTTCCTCTCTCTCCTCTCTGCACTGCAGCGATTTACCGTAGTACAAATAGCGGTAAATG
The DNA here is from genome assembly GCA_039105355.1 of Benthosema pterotum. Lineage (NCBI taxonomy): Eukaryota > Metazoa > Chordata > Actinopteri > Myctophiformes > Myctophidae > Benthosema > Benthosema pterotum. Next base: position 19,858,620 of record CM076982.1, read on the forward strand.
TTTTGTGACTAAAAACACATTTACATCAACAAAACTGTATACTGATATTTCTAAGTCCAGCCTTATTGGCTAGCAATTCTGCTCTAAGTTTCAGGTGTGTGTGTCTAGGTGTGTAAGCGAGCATATGTGGCCGAGGCTGGTACTTTGAGCCATCCCACCTGGGTTGGGCACAGTGAGGAGCACGGTGGTGGTCTGTGAGCCGGTGTCTGTGATGAAGTGACATCGGTAGAAGCCTCCATCCTCCTCCACCACCTCCGTCAGCTGGAGGCTGATGTCCAGGCTGTCGGTGCAGTTCACCCTGCCCCTCTGGGTGTAGTCCTCACCCACCAGGCCCCCGTCCACCACCCGGCACAGCCCCAAGATGCCCACCTGCTGGCTGCTGTCACCTCCTTCTCCCTCGCCTAGTGTGGATTTTCACAGGAAATTGTGGTTTAGTTTCGATTCTGACTTTGTAGATTCTACGAGAAATTCGCTCTGAAAGAACATACTGAAAGCTTTGTCCTGCATTCTCACATTCTCCCCAAAAATAGCAGCTGTTCACGGCTCATAGCGCGCCACTCTAAGTACAGTACAGAATGGTTTAAGTTAAAGTCTTTTTGAATACAGTTGAATTTAATTTGTCAAATTTTAGTACTCTGACATGCGTTGACATGTGTCGTCGCTAGTGATTCGACGTGCAACATGACCATCTTGACCCTTTCTAGGTGCAGTTAGGGCTTAAGGCTAGTTTTAGTCCATGAATTTCACCTATACCTCCTCTGCCCCAGGGCAGGCCGAGGTCTAGCTTCTCCATGGTGACCTGGTAGACTGTCCCGTTGTGCTCGTGGTTACAGCTGATGGTCAGGTTGTCGCTGGGCCGCGCCACCAGCTCCGCGTCGGCATCGATCACCTCCGGCGGCGCCTGAGTTTCTACGATGTCATCCGCTGCTAGCGGAACATCTGTACACGGGTATGGTTAAGACATTAGAAGCTGCCAACACAGTGCGATACGTCATGGCATTCAAGAGTTGGAAACAATGATCTAAAACAGTTGGTTCTCACGGTGGAGTAATTGGGGAGTGTGTGTGTTGGGGTGTGTGTGTGTGTGTGTGCGATCATGGGCAAAATTAGTGTACAATTTACCACTCTAAATGGACTCTTAACTGAGAATAAACCAAACAGCCTTGCAAGGGTCCATTTACACAATAAAGACTTACACGGATATTACATACTGTACATAACAAACTGTGGAGGGATCCTTCCAACTAAAACACGTTTGTGAACCACTGATTTATAAAGGAGCAGCAATAGCTTTAAGATAAAACAGATTAAAGAGCCAAACATGACCCTAACAGCAACTCGATTTAACCAGATAAGCAACAGCCTAGTACCTAGATCGTCCACCTGTATGTTCCTGGACCAGGAGCCCTGGGGGAAGGTCTGTATGGAGCAGTGGTACAGGCCAGTGTCCTGGTGCGTGATGTTCTTCATGGTGATGCTGGCGTCCATGGGCGTGGTGCGGAGGAACTCGATCCTCTCGCGGTAGTGATGGGAGAAGGCCACGCCGTACTCCGGGTGGAACACGGCGATGGGAGCCTTCTCTGGGTGCTTGGTCCAGGACACCATGCTGAGGTTGCCGTCCCAGGGGCACATGCACTCCAGGACCATGCCTTCCTCCAGAGGCACTGTGATGGCGTCCTCTCTCTGCTGGCTAGCAACTGGAAGGCACAGTATAGAGCAGGGGTTTTCAACCTTTTTTTTATCTCAGGGACCACCATTTATTCTGGATTTGAGCCACGGACCACCATGTGAAGATATTTTAGCCCCACAGACCCCAAATCTAAAGATTTATTTTGCTTTTGTCCACAATTCCAGGCTGCATTTGGGAAACAAAACAAGCAAAACATACATTCCAAAATGGCTAATTCAGATGATGAATATTTTAACTCTTGAGAGTGTAAAAATGAAACCAAATGGACCCGTAAGGGTCCATTTGGTTTCATTTTTACGTTCTCAAGAGTTACATCTCGTTAACCAACTTCGCTGAGGACCAACTGGAACCCTCTCAAGGACCACTGGTGGTCCCCGGACCACTGGTTGAAAACCCCTGGTATAGAGTATATCCATCACCCATTCATTTAACATGCCACTCATGGATGATTGATGTTTGATAATGTTTGTATTAATCTAGAAAGAGCCAGCAAATACAATTGTGTTGTGGGTGACTATGAAAGAACAAATACCATTGTCCGAACGGTCTAGAATCCAGAGGGTAATTGTCTGAAATGTTTATCTTAAGTAGCGGAAAAAAGACCATTAACTTTTCCCAAGTCTGGCTGAAATGTTTATTTGGAGTAAAGGAAGGCCGTTCACTTTTTCCTCAGATTGCCAGTCTTTCACCGCTTTGAGACCATCCCCTGGGCAATGTTAATTAAGTTAAGTGTATTTGAGCCATTGCATGTCAACTAAGTCGACAATAGCCCTTGATTATGCAATGGCACCCAAGTTTTCTGAGCTGAATGACAGCCGATTTCAAGTCCAGGATTGCCCTTAGTTTAGAATCACAACAACAAGCTTGCCTGCTGTCAGAATTCTCATCCAAACACTGAGTGATGGAAGGAAGTTAAAATGAATATAGGCACATTCTCATATATTACAACTACTGCCTCATGAATAAATACAATATGGAAGCATTTTACACTGGCAACAGTGAATGGCATTTTCAAGGCAGTCCATGTAAAATCCGACAAAACAAATGAACCCCTATCTGCCCGTCACACTTTCAACAGTATAGGAACCTCTGACACGATTAATTACTTGACTTTTGTTTTGCGTGCCAGAACAAGTGTAAAACACAATTAAAAGAATCCTGTTACCTTTCAGAAAGGAGAGAACGATGAGGAGTACCATGAAGTACCAGTGGTTCTTTTGTACAGCTTCCATGTTGCCCCACTGAAGGCAGAATGAAAGCTGCATTGATGTGATGAGTGGAGAGGCACCCAGGCTGCACTTCCTGCTAGTGCTCAGGCTACAGAGAATCAGTTGACTGGGGGGATGGATGTGGGTGAGTGGGTGGGTTGGAGGGGTGGGGAGGGGGAGACACTTCATGCTAACTCACTGTTAGCTCATTTCACAACAGAGGGCCACTATATCACTGGGGCGGGTAATGGGTGCCAAGCTTATGGCATAGAGCTGTATGATGGGTTGTATATATTGGAAGTTCTTTACTATGGTCCCAAATCACGTACAAAAACGCTCGAAAAAAGTGCCTTGGCAATTTGTTGCGTTTTAAAAGGTTTTCACGCTTGAAGGATCAAAATCATCAATCATCAGTTTATAGATTTTTTTTTCTCTCCCCCTCCTCTTCTCCCCCCCACTCCACGCAGTTGTGTTGGAAGGGTTTTCTGAGTGTTTGGGAGAAGCGGGAGGAGGCGTGCGAGTGCCAGGGAATGTTTGTGCGAAGGCTGTGCTGGTTAGCAACTAGCCCAGGCTGCAGAGAGTCATATGCGGATCTAGAAATGATGGGCCCCTGGGCTGACGCCAGCCAAAGGGAGTTTTTCTCTCGTCATTATGGAGCATATTGTCTGCCCATTGTTAATAACAGTGTGCGCCCCTTCCTAATGATTACGCAGACACTTAAGCTCAGGAAGGCCTAACTCAGGGGCCCCTGGATCCGGGCTGGGTCCCACGTGCCTGTTGGATAATCAGCCCCTGCAGAGAGTCAGCTGGGGACCACGAGGTGGACGAGTGCTTCCCCAACATTTGTGGGTCTCAGACACATCTTTAGATGCTTTGAGTAAAAGTTCCAACATTTTGTTTTGAACTTTTTAAAATATATTAAAAAAATCATGCTTCCTTCTTCTTTAAAAACATCCAAGTATTTCATGAGTTATAAACAAAAACATGTTTCAAACTCAACTCTACTCTACTCTTTCATACATAAATACAAAAAATAAAAAACATAAATTATTAGAAATTCCTTTAAGTAGTGAAAACTAGTAGCTCAACAAGCTCACAACGCAACATATAGCAAGCTTGTAGAGTTGATATTTTCACTAGTTTATGTCTTAGGAAGACATCACATTTCTCTATTTTGGTCTAACTACTGTGTGGAGGAATGATTAACCCAACAATGCTTATAGATCTGCTGCCAATGAACTTCTTGAAACATTCAGGTCAATGTTTCAAGAATATTTGAAGAAATATGAGTCTTTCAGGAGGTTTCCCAGGTTACAGCACAAACTTCTTTCTGTGTAGATTCCTTACAGAGTAACACACAGTTACAGTATTATCCTAAATATACTATAGAGCTAGATAGATGTGAGTACTGAGTAGCATCTTCGTACCTGGAGGATGCACGGGAACACGTACTGTAATAAGTAATATGTTACTCTGCCAAAACATGCCTCATTACTTATTACTTTTGAGCTTGTTGTTTCATGTGAAAATAGAACAGATTTACAAGCTATCAACAGATAACAGAGATGCACAGTAGTTTGTATCCTAATCCACTGCAGCATTCTGCATACATGACCTACACTACAAGTTATCGCAGTTGTCACTAAACCTTTACGAGTGGAGGGGGACTGGGAAAGTAATAATGTAATATGCAAATTATTATTCTTTGATTCAAGTAATAAGTAATGTAACATTATTATTTTTTCTAAGGGTTCATAACATATTACTATCCTAAGTAATATTGCCCAAAAATGGGTACAAGTGTACCCAGTAGAGTGTGGTGTCATACTCCTTCCCATGGAAAATTCCAATAATAAGGAGATTCTCTACAGCCAAGGCAAGATCTAGAATTATCCATATGGCACTTTACTTAATTATCGTATTAAATAACATTAAACTGTACACACACCAAAACAAAAATACATTAGTTATCAGTAGTCATTTGAAAATACCTAAGCAATGACAAGAACCGCTTCAAAACAAATAAATATGTGCAGGCGTCAGTAATTCAGCAACTGGAAAAGGTTTTCAAGACACTTCAGCAGATAAGCATTCATGGGGTCATTCCTGGTCTCTGCCTCTGGTTGACGAACAGTACCCCACAGAAGGAGGAAGACAGAAAGAGAAAAGAAAAGAAGAAAGGGCATGTCAATAATTCTCTTTTTAAAAACATGTAAACAATGGGAGATGTTGGAGCCAGGCCAGACGTGCCCCGGCTATAATCAAAGTGAATGAATACCTCTCTTGGTGAGTATGTGTGCCTCCTCCAACCTCGATCGAACAGAAGGACTCTTCAAAGTCGTCTTGGCCTTTGAGGAGGAATTACAAAGATAGATTAGGACATGGTCACATCTATGAGGGGACGCAACGTTTTCTATTTATAATCGGGAGAGAGGAACATAAAATGTGGCCTCAGGTTCATGAGAGGATAGATTCTCATCAAGGCTGCTTTGCAGAAACCTCAGATCTCCGCATTTCAACTCAGCATGCCTTTTCATTTCCTTCTTTTTCGTAAATTAATGTCCTACTTAGTCATAATATTACACTATACTGCAGTGTCACATACAGACCCTGCTCAGAACTCAAACATTACGCACTACCCATAACTGCAACTTCACAGCGTCATATTGATTGATATTTGGGCATGCCTGGCCCAGAGCTCCACATTCACATCCCATCTTCCCCTGCCAGTAAGACACTCTTGTGTCTTACCAAAAGGCATATAAAAAACTCAGGGTACTTTGTCTATAATTTCAGTTAGTTTTAGTTACTTTCGTGAACACACAATACATTTTCTGTTTCTGAGCATCTGAGTCATGGATGCTCCCGTGTGACAGACTGTTTATTTGATGCTCACTGGCTGGTGGAGCAGCTGGATTAAATTACTACAGCCAGCGGTGCCTCTGAGTCATTAAACAGTGTCCAGCCCATCCTCTTGTACCTGTAGCCCCAGTCTCACCCGTTCCTCTCCTCTTGTTTCTGTGGCAGTCTCATACCCCAAGGCTAGCCTCCCCTGTTACCTGTACCTGCCCCAGTACAGCATAGTGTACTCTCCTGCAAGGCACTAACCCTAATGCCAGGTTGAAATGTGCTAGCCTCTCCTACATAGTCTATACCAGCATATCCTGAGGACCACATACCCGACCGACTCTATACCGGAAAACAGCACCCCTCAGGTTTGGCTGAAGTTGAAGTCGGCTAGGTGGGCGGCTTTCGAGAAATGTGAATTTCTCTCATTTATACTATGTTTGTAGGACTGATTCCAAGCACATGAACACGCTCATATGCAAAAGCAATTATCAGCACAATATGATGATATATACAACCAGTACACACAACAAATAGATTGCAATAAAATTGGAACAGACTTGACAAAGAAACTGTGTGTGTGTGTGTGTGTGTGTGTGTGTGTGTGTGTGTGTGTGTGTGTGTGTGTGTGTGTGTGTGTGTGTGTGTGTGTGTGTGTGTGTGTGTGTGTGTGTGTGTGTGTGTGTGTGTGTGTGTGTGAGTGTTGTACCTTCTGGTTGTTATGGAGCAATGCCCAAAGTGCAGAGGCTCCCATAGAGCGAACCTCTGTCTCTTTACTTTCCAGACAAGACACCAACACACTCACAGCCTTTCCTGAAAAGATACAGTATAACGTTGTATAAACATGACATAATGTACATTGCAATACTACAGATCAGAGATACAACTAGAAATTCACTTTGTAATTCTAAGGTAGCAATTATTTTATTTCTTTTTTTTTTTTTTTATCTTTTTCTGTAAGATCTCTGGTACAGACCTTTAATAGACCCTGCCCCTATGGCACAGTGTGTGCTAATGAATCAGTCCGATTCATCGTTCTGTCTTTACAGATAAACAAGCCCAAAGTAACAGACCGAACAGATCTACAACATCACAATGGCCAAAATGCCTCAGTGGCACATCCCTTAGTGGTATCATAACTGACATTTACAATAAACACTTTCTCACAGAGCAATTAAAGCACTTTCCCTTGAGTACAGCAAGGAAATGTGGTCATACTGCATGTCACGTCAAACTTCCACCCACGATTTAGCACGCTCACGTGTAGGAAATGTGTGCACATCGTTCTGTTTGAAACAACAGAATGAGGTTGCATCACTGACAGACAATCAACCCTTCCCTCCCAAGGTCTCAACAGATGGTACGATAAAGAGAACAGCCTTCTTAGTAAAAGATCTCTTCCATATCCTTTGTGGTTCGTTAGTTTCCTTTTGCAAGTTTCTTTTCCATCTTAGTATCCGTTTTTTTTTCTAATGTGCCATTTGCGTGCTTTGTTTACTTTGTTTATTAAAATGAAAAACCCAATTTCAGAACGGGACTCAACAAATCAGTATTTATTATGTTTGATTATTTTTTAAGGGCGTATTCCTGATGGATTCTACAGTGAACTGCTTATTGGTTATATTTGTTATTCATCAAAACACATTACAGCCTAATAGAAATCAGAAGTCAAAAGCATAGTTAAGAACGTGCTATGCTGCAATGCACTATAATATTCATGGAAAGTCAGTCATCGTTCATCGTCTCCATCGTTTGAACGAACTTCATCACTGGTGTAATCGGAAGGTTTTCCTAGCAGCTTGCTGCATAGTGGTAAAGGTCTTTCACATAGGAAGCAATACAAGCGCCTTCATGTTTAGCCGATATTAACTACACGTAGCAAATTCACACTTGCGGGCATGATGTGCATGAATAAATGAATAAATTCGAAGCCAGACTTCACACTGACATATGTATCCCTGCTGTGCGTTAAGAGTGTTACGAGACAGAATAGAAAAAGGGTAATTTCTCCTATGAAGGCAATCAGGCAGATGTTTTGGGCATTGTTTAGACTCTATGTGCTGCCCATGCATGCCTGAGTTGTTGCTAAATTGTTGCTAAAGTAGTAATAGTAATGCCAATTAGTGAATTGAAAGGATTTAGTTCTGGACTATAAAAGTGCTCTACAACTTAAAATGTACTACTGAGATTTTCATTTTTAATCTCGTGTGTCTCTCTCTCTCATACCGTTGGTGAGGACGTGGGTCTTGTTGGCCGGGCAGAAGCAGAGGTTGTGCAGGGTGAGCAGCGCAGGGCGGCGATGTGGTGCCAGGTCTACCAGCAGCTCCAGGGCTCCAGTCACCTTGAGCAGGCTCTGCTGGCCGTCTTCACTGAACGATAGGCTGACCAGCAGCCTCAGCCACAGTCCCACCATGCCCCCACCCACACCCCCAGCACTGGGAGCAGCAGCAGACTTCACCCCACCTGCCTTGGGAACTGAGACCGTCAGGAAGGCCTGCAGGAAATTACTCTGGAGGATTGAGAGAGACAAGACAGGGATGTTGAGAGTTTGGGTGTCAGAACAACATTTATTTTCTTGACAGGGTTCCTGTTGAATAAATGTTTATAGACGTTCAAGAGTTTTCTTATTTAGTTTTGTTTCCTTTTCATCGTTTGATGTTGCAAATCTGCCCTATGTGTATTGTACTCTGTTGCTGACTACCCCCCCCCCCCTCAATTGCACAAACCTGAACTTTTCACATTCAGTTGATTTTCTGTAGTCTGAGGTTTTCTGGCTCAAACAGGTGTTTTGATTTTCCTGCTGAATGTGATTGTGTCACGTTCTGCAAATCCCATATGTATGTCAATGGGATTTTCCAGCAGTTTGCCCGTTTTCATTGCAGCTTAAAACCCTTCTCAACCCCACAGAAAAGCCACTGGGTGTAATTGAAATCATAAATTGTTACGATGGGGCAGGGACAACAGTGGTAGTACAAGTTTGTTGTTTCACAGAAGCTACCACTAACAAGATATACAATATAGTATACTATACAGTAACAATGAACAATCAATAGACCTTTTGCAGTATATGCATATTGACATCAATGCTGGGTTCAAAGTAGACCAAAGATTGAATTCAACTGAGATAGATTCATTATGGATTCCATCTTTAAACGTGATCACACCCTTTTGTGTGGTATTGGCACAGGCCTGGCCGGGTCTCACCTTTTGCAAGAGGCCCCTACAGTCTCGGCACATGGCCAGGTTAGCCAGCAGAGAGAAGGCTAGCTTCTGGACGGGACTGTTGTCTGCTGCTAACCCCGACGCCAGCTTCATGACGCAGTGCATGAGGGTACTGCTGGGAGCCCCACGGCAACCTGGAGCAACACCTGTGCCACCGGCGCAGCAGAGAGAACTGCAAGCTGGGGAGAGGAGGTTCAAATAAACCTGATGGGTGTTAAGTCAACAGAGAGCAAACCCCAACACACACAAACCGTAGCCTGCGTGCGTACACACCCCCCCGGCAGGAGGAAAATGTGAAATGTGCGGGCAGGGTAGAGGCGTATTACAAAGCAGTTCACTATGCACAGGTCGTCAGAGCTGCAAGAAAGCTGCCTGCAGAACAAAGAGACAGTGAGAAGATGCCTTTGTGGTCGCATTAACAGACAGCGGGGTGGCTGAGACAGGAAGCTCAAGCTTTTCGCAGTGTCAGCAAGTGGCTAGCCAGTGTCCAGGGTAGTAGAAGCATAATAATAATGTTTATTTTAAAAAAGACACCAACGAAAAGGGGGAAGTTGGATTAAATCTTTTATCCAAGGCCTAAAGGCACAAATGCAGGGATAAAGCTGACAACTGAGCAGCACCTCATGGTCCTGGAGGCACAGCGTATTCAGCACTCAGCTTTGATTGCGTGTGCTCCAAGGCTAAGGAGTCAGAATTACAAACACAGATATACACAACGCCCCCAAATAGGAGATACTAGAACTTGCAGATAAACAGATGAATTGTTTTTGAAAAGGAAAAAAAAATCTCATGAGCATTATTGGCGCAGCTCATTAACGCTCTCGTTTTGTGGCTTACCCAGGAAAGCAGTACGGAGATAAACAAGCATTAGATAATGGGAATGTTAACGAGACGTTGCCTGACACTGATTGACATCGCTAATTTGAAAACACGGCGCCCCTGTCGAGTGCACGGCGTCTCAGGAGAGACTTGGCTAGCCTGAGGGTGCACTGTGTAATACGGAGCCAGGCTTCACGCAGCCTGAGCACTGTCTGCTGTCGAGATAACCTTCAAAGACCCACACAGCCCCACGTTACGAGGGCTGCTCTGTTTAATGTCATGTTTTGTAATGGTATTTAAAGTAACTAGCAAGTAAATCAAGTTTATTTTTAACCCTTTCCCTACCAGCATAATTAGGCTTAATACTGTAGCCAGACCAGCTAAATACCCTAATAAAGTACATATTTGAATGTCCATATAAAATATATAAATAAAATGTGTGATATGACCACACATGTCACAAATGTCTCATTTTAACCCTGCAAGTCTCCACTTTCCCCAGAAAAAAAGAAATATGTATATTTTATTTTATTATTCTCAAGGATTAACATTATTATTATTTTTTTCATTTATTTTCCTCACAACACTTCACAACGTGTTGTGAGCTTGCAGAACTGTTATTTTCTGATGTATTTGAACTTTTTCATGCACTATGTGTAAAGTAGTTTATTATTATGAAACCTGGTTGCTTATTTCTCTCCAAACACCTGGCAACCAGTATCGCCAACTTGGCGCATTTGTCACTATATTTAGCTTTTTTTCAGACCACCCAAGCACCAAAATTATTGAAAAACTAGTACTTTTTTGAAAAACGAGTGTTTTTTTGCTGGTGAGTTTGTTTGAAAACCACTGCCCTAGCTCCTTCTAGTGCATTTTGGAAGTGTCACTAGTGTATTTTGGAAGTTGGCAACACTGCAAACACAGAATGGTACATTGTGTTCCCAGCTGTAAAGCCATGGCTGTGGCTTGCAGCCTGTCATCAGCATGGGAGTCCTGATACAAATTATTGGATTTATTTACCTTTGGATCTATTGGCAATCTTTTTTACATGTTTTTGATCTTTTGTGCTGTTATTTGGAGACACATAAGGTAAGGTAAAAACAATCCCTTTGTTGCTTTGTTTGTTGTTGTTTTTGTTAGGGCTAGTTAGAGATCTATAAGGGTCCAATGTAATGAACACAACTACATGAGACTTTGTGACAAGTTGGGGGAGGGCTCCCTCTGCTGGCGGAGGGCCCCCACTACACCCCAGGACATTAGAACAGCCAGAACCAGCCCAGAAAACACACAATACGTCAATTACGTCAGTGGGAGGCTTGGATTTGCATGTAAATTACCTCAATTACGTCATTGGTAATTATAGGGTTAATTTAGTAGAGTGAAAGTGCAACATTTGCCTGCATGTGCTATAGTAGAGTAGAACTAGAAAGTAGTGGAAATCAGAAATACTCAGGCAAAGTACAAATACCTCAAGGTATTAGGTACTTTCCACCACTGCATGTACATCTGCCGCTGGCTTGCTTGAGGGTGTTTTAGCTAGTGTTGTGAGGGAGGGACTGTCTGGGGCTGTCGTCCTCTGGCCATAGTGATCTTCATAAGTCTTACCTCCACGAACAGCCTCATAAGAAATGTGATCTTCTAAGTGTGATCCCAAATCTTAGAATTTGTTATTTGATTGAAGAATAGCCTAGATAAAATGTTGATGCATGGTTCATACAGACTCAAGAGGGTAGTTGTTGTGGGAGACACACAGGTATGTTTTCAGCTGGCCATTGGCTCTAGATGTGTTCATGTTCGAGAATTCTAAACCCATAATTACAAACCAAAATCTCCATTATGCATATTGTTGGTACAAAAATCTAGATAAACCTTTTCTTTGTGCAACTTCATTCATTTCCACGAGCGCTTGATTACCGTAATTATTTCCCAGGTGATATCGCTTCGCTGATTCACAGAGGCAATATTTTTTCACTTTTGAGCCGAAAACGAATAGAAAAAAACATTAAACACATTCATGTAGCTTGGAGTGTTACCATCCCATGACAATTGGGTGGGTTGCCTGGGTGGTGTCTGTGCAGTGTGCACCGCTGCACGAGTGACAGAGAAAATTAAGTTCCACTCGCATTACCTGTGTTACTTGTTTGGCGTGACACACGCTGCATTTTAGTAAAAGTTATAATCCACGTTGTACATGAACACTGCACAACCACTGATGTCTTTTTACGCTTAGCTGTGTCACTTTAAACTGTATGAAGCTGTACTGGTTATGACAGTATCTGTCTCCGTTTGTCGCCAGGTACATATCATTATTATTATGTAAAATAAGAGAACTCTGCCCATTCTACGTTTGACAAACACATGCTGTGTCACTGTATACTGTATGAACCTGCGCTAGTGATGACAGTATCTGTCTCCGTTTGTAAATAAATGGCTGCTGCTGATGGTGTATGAAGACTCGAGTGCTTAATAACAACACAACGCAGGCGAAGTTCACTCTGTTACACATGTGCGTGAATGTGCGCACACACACACGCACCTGAAATGAATAAGACAACAGCCTGCTGATCAAAGTTTGACACCATGTCTCCCTGCATATAAACCTTAGCCTGTTTCTGTCACACTGAATCCTCTGCGACACGTCTGCTGCCGTTTGTCCTGCCATGCATGCAGATGCTCACATGATGGAATGCACAGTGTCCCGGGAGACACAGGGGACGCTTTGTGATTCCCTACAGTCTCTCTCTCTCCCGCCGGTCTGAAAGCTCCAGCGACATACAGGGGCGGATATAACATGTCCCATTTGGGGGGGCAAGAGAACATGTTGGAGGGGCAAGAGAAAATGGTATGGGGGCGGCTTCAGCCGCACCCATACCATTTTCGGTTACAGGACTTTTATTAGTCAAGTAAAGCATCAAAATTAACATCAGTTGTTGTTGAAGTTGCAACAGACACACAGCATGCATAAAGCTGACTAAAGTCTGACTCAGAGTTTTCTGTTTTCAATGATGATGAAATGCTGTTGGTTTAGTGGTGACAAAATTGTAGTTGGTAGCAATAGTAGTGTTTCAAATATTTTTTTAAATATAAGCACTTTAATTTGAAATATCTTGGGTTGTTTTGCATGGCCTCATGTTTGGGGGGGCAGACTGGGTAATTTAGCCATGCCCATGCCTAGATCCGCCCCTGGCGACATACATGCGGTACAGTGGAGCGACAGCCTGGGCCCCTGGGAGGCCTGACAGTGGATCTATTGTAAAAAGGAACAGGGCTAGCTGCTGGCGCGTTGCAGCTTTATACAGTGAGACAGAATGCTGTTCAGTGGTCATGGGAAGGACAACGTGACGCTCGGTGGAGAGCGTGTGCATGTGCATGCCTCAAGTGGGACTGCTGGCCACAGACGGTGGCACTGGGCAGGCACGGGCCAGGCACAGTGCCTGCACCAGCTGGAAACCTTGTATGTCCAAAACGCTTAGTTTTCAGGAAACATACAACAAATACCGTAATTTCCGGACTATAAGCCGCTACTCTTTTCACATGCTTTTGACCCTGCGGCTTATACAACTGTGAGGCCAATCTATAGATTTTTTTTTTTTTTTTACATTTGTTTTCAACAAGTGGTTCAGAGACCTCCAGTGGTCCCTGAGAGGGTAGTCTGGAGGGTTGCCCTACAGAGTAAATGATGGAAAGTTGGTTAACCAGATGTAACTCTTTGAGAGCGTAAAAATGAAACCAAATGGACCCTAGCGGGTCCATTTGGTTTCATGTTTACACTCTCAAGAGTTATGATATTCACCATCTAAATTAGCACCACTTAATTAATAAGTCATGGTCATTTTGATCTTTATGTTTTGCCTGTTTTGTTTGCGAAAATCCATCCTGGAATTGTGGACAAAACCAAAAGAAATCTTTAGTTTTGGGTTCTGTGGGGTGAATGTTAATGTCAAATGGTGGTCTGTAGCTCAAATGCTGAATAAATAATGGGCCCTGGGATCAAAAGGTTGAAAACCACTGCTCTAACATGAAGCTTGTTGTCTGGTGCGGCTTAAATCAGTATTTTGCCCCAAATTTAGCTGGTGCGGCTTATATTTAGGTGCGGCTTATAGTCCGGAAATTACGGTATACAAAAATAGCAGATGTACAGTCTCGCAAAAAAACAAACAAACTGTCGCATCATGATGCAGGGAGTTGCAGGCCTGAAAGTTGGGTATTTTTTCCTATACCTTCATTTATGAAAAATACAAGGTTTCTGCCCAACAGCAACTAATACACACACACACACACACAGTCACACAGACAGACCTGCGGTGCAGTTGGCTGTGTAGACACACAGAAGCTCCAGCACTGCCTCCATAGTCAGATCGTCCAAAAGGAGCCAAGGCCAAAGGGCATGGAGAACTTGCGTCAAGCGAGCATCTGTGGCCACAATCTGCACACACGCACGCACACACACGCACACACACGCGCACACGCACACACACACACACACACACACACCAAGAGTTAACATACCCACAAAGTCTTATAGGAGCAGAACTATGTATGCACACATGCACGCACACGTGTGCACCCTTGGCTAAAAGTAATAACATACATTACGGGAACCTTGATTTACGCTACAGCACAAACACAGATGGCAACAATCAACATAAAGTGCTCCAGTGTGCAGGGAAAGCAAACAATGAACACAGTGAGGGTTACCAAAGGGGAATTCCACCCATTTTCAACATTTTACCATGTCGTTAGTATACGTTAGAGATGTTGTTTGGATATGATTAAAAAAGTTCCCCAACTCTGTGTTTCCTAGAAATGGAGGTCTGAAAAAAAAATCATTAACATGGTGAAACATGGTTCATTTGGTTCACATTTGTACACTCTCAGGAAGATTTTAAAAATGGGTGTAAATCCCCCTTAAGGCTAACAGTCAGTGGCGGATGTAACATTTCCCAGTTGCGGGGGCAGGAGAAAATGGTATGGATTACGCCGCGGCCAAAGCCAACTCGAGTCGTGACGAATCATGATGACACACACAAACTTTTGGGACAATAAAATAATTTCTAAGATGAAAAACGAAACAAAAAGTCTTGTATCATGGCGTTTTCTACTTCTTCCCAATTATATATTATATGACGATATTGTGTTTGTTGTCATGATTTGTCACGACCTGAGTTGGCTTTGGCCGCGGCGTAATCGTCTTGATATAAATTATTTTCGAAAAGTCTATGAGAAATATGAATGGGGAAAAGACTTCCGGAACAGGGGCGGTGACGTCACTGCGCAGCTCTATAAGCATCAATAACAACATCGGTTCGGGTTGTTGTTGAAGTTGCTTCGGTTGTTTTGCAACCGAAGCAACTTCCCCCCCCCCCCCCCCCCCCCCCATGCGCATGCACAGATCCGCCCCTGCTAACAGTATAGACTAGATTCAAACATGGGCTGGCCAAAATGAATACAGGCCAATCCACTGGGACAGCAGCGCTTACGGCTTAGTTGCTTGTGGTTGTCATGCTTTGAAATGTCTATACACTCACAGTGTGCCACGGTTGTGAGCTAGTAAATCTGGTATATTTTTTGTGTTCAAAGCATACAATCGGGTGGGGTTGGCGCTCATCAAAATCTCATCTAGTAATGGTCCATTGTAGTTTCACAGTCGGCAGGGGTAAAAACAGGCAAGGAGGCTTTACTTTGCACTCATCGTTGCGGTACAGGGCGTTGCGCAGGATGTCTGCCATCAGCTTGACTTCTCTCAAACAGCTCTCCTCCTGGTAGCATAGATAGAATGATACACTCATCAACAAACACATGCATACTAGTAACATTTATTATTTAGCAATCTGCAATTAGACTTGAGGGGCAATTGTCTTTTAAAGGGCAAATAATAAAAAACAATAGATTCATAAAATTGTTTTCAATACTTAATGTCATATATGTCCCTTAGCTTATTTCTAATGGTTTGAGCCTCAAACACCACTGACAGTTTAGCCACAGTACCAGTGTCCTGAGGGTGGGAACGCTGATATGCAGGATATTTAATTGTTATTATAATACTGATGCTAGATAAAACCAGGCTTGTTTAAATTCCATGGCAATCAACAATGGTGGACACAAAGTGGAAATACAAATTTGAAGACTGAAGGAGAGGAGGAATTATACAAAGCAGGGTGCATTGATTACATCATTATGAGGCCCAAATCAAACAAGCTTTTCTTCATAGCAATTTACATTAAAGCTCCTATATATTAAAGACTGACTGTTCAAACTAGATGATTTGTGGGGATAGAAATTATACATGGACCACAGCACCAAAAACACACACACAAAAAATCAAAAGTTAAATTTCATGTTGTTTTATAGTTCTATAAGTTTATAAAGTTTTATAAAACAACATGAAGTTTTATAAAAAACTTCAAATTTTGTATTCAATTCAGAGAAGAGCTGAGACAGTGAATTCATGTGCAGACAGACCTTCTTGCGGTGGGCAGCCTTGCCTGGCCGGACGGACTCCCTGTAGAGATGGACCTGCCTCTGTTTCATCTGCTCCACACAGCCGTCTATCAGACCAGCTGAGACACACAGGAGTGACAGGACAGACCATGTAACACAGTTTCTATGTGACATCCCGGCGAAACCTCTTATATCCAAAAACAATAGTTAACTTTTTAGGAAATGGAGGGGGGGGAAAAAGTCTGTTTTGATCCACTGAAGTGATAATGTAGTCGAAAGCACAAATACTTTCCATTGGTTCTTCTATAAGACACAGACAAAAAGAAGAAAAACGCATATCTACAAATTAAACATTGTATTTATTTTTGTATTAATGCTTCAGTTTCAGGTTTGCATGAAAAAAAAAATCCTGGATTCTTCAATGATGTTTTACCAGCAGGCTGGTTTCTTAACCTTTTTCCTGCTGTTGTCAAAGATCTTTGATTTACTAATCTTTGATTAGTAACCCTATTGTTTGATACGATCCTGAGGCTAGCGGCCGTGAGCAGTCTTAGCTTTCTCTTGCCAGCCAAGGGACCCAAATAGGAGACGGACCGGAATTAATATCCTATTCACTTGGCTAATATAAATTCACTTGGCTGGCTCAGGCCCCAATTTTAAACAATATAGATAACAAAAAGTTCAATCATGCACATCGATGCAACCTGATAACGTCAGCCAGTCTTTCTGACATGAACAAATTAAGACATATAAAAACAAAAACGATTATGAACCTGGTGATTCGAGGTTGATATCATGGCATTAAGAATTGCGATTTGCGATCGTTTTTTTGCCCCCGCCCCTACCGAACTGCTTATTTTTTGCGCTGCTCACGCGATGCAAGCTTGTGCTGTAAAGGCAGCTATGAAATTCTCTGTGCACAACACCATGGTTGCGCAACAAAAGTATGAATGAGAGGGTAAAGAGCTTACCCTTGGCAGCGTGGCTCTGAGCGGGGCGGCTGCAGGCGAGGACAGCCATCAGAGCCCTGGCTGTCAGCCTCTTCAGAGGATCCTGAGGTGACCTCCTCTCAAAGTTCTGCCATTCACAGCCGGGGAAGAAAGTCATTACACGCACTTATGCATACACACACACACACACAGTATTTGCATTCCATTACATTGTGTCTTCAAGCTAGCATGGCGGGGTAAAGGCTCAACAAGCAAAGGCCGCTGGACCGCTCCGATAATTCCTAATTGAACCTTCAGGAACAGCCACACCACGTTTATGATGTTCTTAGTAGTGGTTCTCAAACATATTCACGTTAAGTCGAGCACCCCCAAAAACGAATGAAAATGAATTTAGCTGCGGACCCCCTTCAGAAAAAAATTCAAAAGGACTGAATGGCACATCCGGGACTTGTGACCTTGATGTTGTTGCACGGACTGTTAGAGGGCTGGATGGTCAAGACACCAGAAACACTAAGACGTCATCACAAATCTGGTTTCGGAGATCTGGTGCTTTAAAATAAGGGTTTTTACCATAAACGCTGTGGCATAGACATACTGTATATGTAAACCTCGCATTTGGCATGGAGACGGTTAATTAACCCACCCTGTGCTATACACAACATGGTGTCGTCTTCTGCTCTATGCTATGTGTCACGACTCTGGCCACGGCTTTCAGTCAAAACCCTTATTTTGAAGCGCCAGGGAACCCAATGAGAGTAGATTTGTGCAAAATGTTTCGGAATTAGTTATTCCAAAACATTTTCTAGACTTGTTTTGTAGTAGTAACAATAAATGGCTAAAGTGGTGAATGTGATTTTGATGAAAAAATAATCCAATTAGCTTGGGGCCTCCGAACGTCTGGTTCATATAGTACACATTACCTGCAGTAGCAGTTCACACAGGTGGCCTGCAGGGGGCCCGTTCAGGACGTCAGACAACGGAGTCACAGGGTCGGAGGTCATGCCGGTGACCTCCACAATGTGTCTCTTGGTCTCTTTGTGGAAAAGCACGCAGAGGAACTGTAGTGCCACCGTGTGGAGGTGAGGATCGCTACGCTTCTCACTCACACACACAGATAAGGTTCCTGAATCACACACACACAGACACAGAGGGAGGGAGATATACTGTAAATGGTCAGATTACAACACGTGTAGCAAGCACCAAGGGGAAACCAAACAGAAAATCCCTCATGTCCTTTCCGTTATATGGACAGGTTACAGGTCATATAGGGTTGGCCAGACGGCGTAGGGGGTAGGAGGTGGATAATCCTCCTCTTGATGCCTGTATTTACCCTCGTGCTGTGGAGAGTGTGAGAGTCGAGGAGTACAGAGATGTCCTGGAGTTCAGCCTGAAACAGCTCTACTGTGGTAGAAGCCATTGAGGGGGCAGAGAAGTCACAGCAGTCTCCATAAGACCCACCGATGACTTAACCTCCCAACTCACAAGCTCAACTCAGATGAAAGTTCTCCACCTAGCAGCGACAGTATGTGCATTTATCTGCCATATCTATCAACTCAGGCTGACGGACAGTAATGCACATCTCACTACATCCTGATGTGTGTACCTCACTAAATCCCACCCCAAAAAGCGATTGTCCAATGACAATCCAAATAGTTTAGCAACTGTTGCCATGCAGGACAAGCCATCTAGATTGAAGAGTTGCGACATTGAGGGGGAAGAGAACTAGTCACTAGTGTTTGAAATATATTGTTTGGAACACGAGATGCAAATATCGACAATTATTCCATCCAGATCTGGTGCTTTAAAATAAGTTGTTTTTTTACCATAAACACTGTGGCATAGACATACTATATATGTAAACCCTGCATTTCGTGAGACGGTTAATTAAGTAGGAAAATTCAGATGATGAACATTTAATACTGATATAGGACTCTTTCTTAAAAGGTACTTACAGTCAATTTTTTTGTTCTTGAAAAGAGACTGAGACTGCATTTTTGTATAAATACGTCTCATTTTATGAATGGGTGTTGTTGTTCATTTTCATTCAACTCACCAATAATATATTCATGTAATTTCAGCTAAAAACAAATATACATGTTCACGTTCATTTAAGTTCATTTATTTCCCCTTTTCCATGCTAAAAATTGCACAGCAATAAATAAAGCATGGGACCGTCAAAATATTCCAAATATAATAGGGGGTTGTGTTGTGGTGGTATTGAAAAGTTTGAGAAGCTCTGTTTTAAAGCACCTTTAGTAAATATACCCCAACCAAAGACAATGTTGTTGTCTAACAAGGCATGTGAGACCGAGTTGGCCATGGGCTCTGGGCTCTGAGAGAACGTGCATTTTAGGAGGCCTCACGCTTTCTAATTGTTCTTTTGTATATAATCCTTGTTTGTGCAGGAGCGACAGTGGCTCAGCACGTAGGAATCTGAAGGTTCCAGGTTTGATACTCAGCAACTACTGGCTGCGTGTCCTGAAGTGTCCTTGAGCAAGAAACAGAACCCCTTAACAGTTTTCGTGCCGTGGAAATGAATCTACGTCACCCGTTATCATTATGATTTACAGTAACAACTGATGCCGCTGACGTTAACGCTACTTGACGTGACGTTACTTACCGGCGCCGGTTTAATACGATCCCCATGCTAACAGCAGCTAGCAGCGACCGCAGCGACCATTGCTAGACCATAACAAGGGACGGGCCAACCCGGAACCAAAAGTGTGTGTCCGTCAACTAACTTGTCCGTCGGGAAACATGGACCGAAATATGAAATATGACTTTTAGATGAAAATCGCTGGCACTGGCGACCTCCAAAAATATGAAAAAGGGCTGGCACTGAGAGAGTTAATTGCTCCCGACGAGCAGGCTGGGTCCTTGCATGGACCCTGGCGTGGATGTGTGTGTGAATGGGTAAATGAAGTAAAGCGCTTTCAAGGCTCGGAAAGACTAGAAATACACTATGCAGTCCCTTTACCATGAATAAATCCTTACCTCTCAATCACACCTAGACGTATGTGCTTTGTTACAGTGTACTTCTGTAGTGGCTTTGAGATTTCAACACATGTAAAGTGCATTGCACACGCAGATTTTAAATGTAGCATTATGTATGTTTGTTTAATACATGAAAGTTTGAAGAGCAACTTGCATCTGAGTCATTTACTCTGTCACATTACCTCATTAACTCGCCCGCGCACGCACAAACACGCACGCACACACACACACACACACACACACACACGGTGGCGTATCTGTGCACCTGCAAACGCCTGCCAGCGCCTTCCCAGCGCAGCGGAGACAGATGGGTACGCCGCTGAGCCGTCCCTCCTCACCAGAGTAGCCAGGAGCGTAAACACGTCTGCCCAGCACATGCACACCGCGGCTTGGGCTTCCGCATCTTGAGGGAAGAGGGAGAGAAAAGGTGAGTCACAAATAATAATCTCAAATAGAGATGCTGATCCACAAACAAACAAACAAAGGAACACAGATACAGACTTAAATTAAAATATCCCACTAGACATATGCCTTTGTTTGAATGACTGATCTAGCTGTGCGTTAAGCAGTATTGTACTCGCTGCAGGAGGATCGCCGACCACCCGAGGCATGAATTATTCCACCACAGCTAGGGACGAGACCGCGACGGGCAGCTAAAAACGCAGGTTGTGATCATAATCGTTATCTGTGATTCTCATTCAGATTCAGGGATCTCCCTGTTAGATTTTTCCTCTGAAATGGGAGAGAAACATTGTTGATGACAGAACAGCCGGAAGCATTTTCAGACTGCAGTATATCGCTCGCCGATAGCAAACAATTAAAAAACCTAAAAGACGGAACATATCCCTCTTGGGCAATCAACAGATGGGCTTCAAAAGACAGAATTTCTGGGCAGTAAACAAGTTCATTTGGTCCTAAGGATGGTGCTAGAATAAAGATCATGGGGTCGTCCAGGAATCTAGATTATTAGAATATGAGATATATTGTAAAATTTGTGTTTGGACACAAATATGCAGGTTTCACCCGACCAATTGATGGTGGATATTTTGAGTATTGCACAGTTTAACATTTTCTTAATGAACTTGGTTCATTTTTATTTTCTTATTGAACTTGGTTCATTTTTATTACCCAAGTTGCTGGTATCCATTGTAAGGACTGTCACCCCATTGACCAGCAGTGGCTTCAGGAAGTCCATCTGACCAATGAGCTCGTGGGTCGACGTCACACACGTCTGTAGAAACTTGGAGAAGCTGGATATATACTGAAGTAGGCTAAAGACCTATAGTAGACAGACAGTAGACAAAACAAATACTGTATGTCAGATACAGCACTTCACACATTCTGTGAGCCTGGCCCAACCGAGTCTCTACAGAGCAGTATTCCTATTGAGCAGACCCCAGCTGTTCATTTTAATAGAAGTTGCACACCGTGAAGTCTTACGTAAGTGCAAATGTACCAGTGTTAGCTCAAAGTCAAGATAATTCAGTCAAGAACAGACGTTCATGTGAAATTGTCACATCACATGAACATCTACAGTATCCACTTCCATGAATGTCCTACAGTAACAGATTTGGTCAGTGGAACAGGTTCAACATTGGCGAGCAGCTCTGGGGACCACCTGAGTAGTTCACCGACAACACAACTGCACTGACACCATACACTGCAGTATGGTGTCAGTATAGAGACTACAGTATCAGCCCCATCGTGTGAGTGATACTAGCCTAACATGTGTGTACCCTGTACATGTGTGCAATGTGTGCACGTGATGAGTGTCACCTGAATTTTGATGTCCTCCCTTTCTCCAGCTGAGGTGTTTGGATTCTTCAGCTCAGCCAGGCACTTCTCTATGAGGACTGCATCCACCAGACTGAGGAACACAAAATGTTGTGGCTGTGTCAGGTGGAATCCTCATATGTATGTATTTTTACTTAGTTTTCAGAAAATGAAATGGAATTGAAATAGTGAAAATAGCAGATGTACAAGCTCACGGGTGTAGATTTTTCCTACATTTTGACGATACTTTTGTACAGGAACAAAAGTTCTTAAAAGAGTTTTTGCCCGACAGCAATGATGTGACAGTGATAGACAGCACAGTGTGTGGTTTCTAATCTATCCACTTTACATGAAAGTAGCTCAACTACAAACGGCCAGAATCTCTCTGGATTTGACATCCTCAATGACTTAATTTATTATAATGTAAGGTAATCCGACGAAAGTCAAGTCACATCTAATACAAACTGACATGTGAGAATATGCCACAGCATCTGAAATACTGTATATGGCAACGGGTTGGTAACACTTCCTGGAATCAGAACATGCTTCAGAAAGCACAGTCAGGCACTGCTGTTTTGTAGTTTTGTTTGAACAATTACTTTGCATTTGCAAGCTTGGGTTAAAATGCCAGAGGCAGAGGCTCCTGAAAAAAAAAAAAATCTGGGTCATATTTGTAGAGGGTTATGGTTAGTAATTTATACTATAAGTATCCACCCCTTACAATGCCCTGTGATTTTTCTTCTCAGAAGGGTCAAAATTCATCAGATTGGGATGCTGACAGATTGCCAGTGAATGGGCTGTTGTGGCCAGTGTGTGGACTGAAGCCAGTGGCGTTTCTAAGCAATTTGGAGCTCCAGGGAAAATCTCCTGTGACGTCATGCCTATGACAGGCACAGTAAAATGGCGCCCCCAAGGGATAATAATATGAACTATTTTTAAACTAAAGAACATATTATATATGTTTTAAATGTTCAATTGTCGTTATAGAGGACAAGTATAATGTATTTATCCATGAGGCTCATTAGCCTGGGATCCTTTTAAAGCATGTCTGGTGGTCGCGACGGTGCCTTCCTCTTCCCTCATGGCGCCCCCGACAACTGCCTAGTCTGCCTAATGGCAAAAACGCCCTGGACTGAAGCATGCTGTGGGTCACTGACCTGGCCAGTGAGCAGAGGAGCTGGCTGTGCCGGACAGCGTCCAGGGTGAACTCTGGCAGGACCATCATCAAGTTACCCAGCAGGCCGCAGTGGGCAGCCAGGAGGTCAGGAGTTACCACGACAACGGGCTCCGCCGCCGAGGGCTCGCCCCGCCGGGAATCCTGGGAGATCACAGAGTCGCTGGTGTCCGTGTCACTCTGGCCTGAATAAAAAAAAAAAACGAGACGGTTAATAATGAAGCCTTCGGCTGTGTCCTCACCCGCTGTGAAGGAAGACTGCAGGATGCCATGACCCCCAGGATGAAAAACATCACATCACACCATCACACAACACAAAAAAAGCACCTGTGAACAATGTTTCTCTTTGAGACGAGGGGAAATGGATATGTAAATATGCACACAGCAGCGCTGGGAATGGGCTGTGGTTTATTATAATCACTCAGAGACAAAATGGAAATGTCATTGAGCCTTGGAGCTAGACAGATGCTCAGAGTTTTGTTAAGTTAAAAAAAGAAAAAGTCAAGGTTTATGTGGTTTGAGCAATTTGTTTATTATGACTACAAAGCATGCATGCACACACACAAAAATACAAATGCACTCTCTCTCTATGTACTGTACCTTGAGTCATGAGTCTGCTGGCAGGCGTATCTTGTGTGCCAACAGTGCCCACAGGGGAGAGAGCCACAGGCGTGTGAGGGCCTGAACCCCCAATCTATGACAAAGAGAAAGACATAATTCAGATCTCTGCACATGCCGCAAGCCTCAGGTATAGGTTATAATCTGGTGCATCTCAGAGGCAGGACTGATGAATAGGAATGAAGACACAGGAGCATCATAGACAGTTCCATGTATCACAGATGATTTGTTGTATTGGTCACATTTCCATCACCTTGTACATTTTTAGCTGCACAATGTGAATTAAAAAGGGATCTAACTGTGATGCCCCAGCGCCTTCTTTCCTATAATTTAAATCTTTATTAGGTTATTACTGTGTGGCTTCAGTATGCCTCCAACTGAGTTCGGTGTTCACTGCCATAATGTCACAATACTTCAGTGGAAAAACACAGCATAACACCAAAAACATGTTTATTTCGATTTAATAACATTGCTAGTCATATTGGATATTTTAAGTTTGTCAAAGTTTTTTGGTAGTTAGAGACCCACATTTAACCCAAAAACGGCTTCTCTTGCTTATCTGATGGTGCATACAGTCATTATAATCCAAATAAGCTTTATTATTGATATCAAACCGGATCGCTGTTTTCTTTTCCTTTTTCATCTTGACTCCCTGACTATAGCCCATCTGTGACCGCATCGCTCATGCACACTGCCGTCCACCACTCTGGTGGTTCAAATGGGAACATTGGCATTTCTGTAGCAAGGGTGGGTCTGTTTTATCTCGCTAGCATTGACATTAGCATCGTGGCTCTGAACACGGCAGGCTGTTAAGCCTGCGTTAAGAAACACTGGAGTACGTAGGAGACAAAATCTTCAGTGAGCCAGAGTAATGTATTGGTGCAAGGTGGATTACTGTCAGATTCAAAAGAGAACCGGGCTAGGTTGCTACTCGCCTCCGGGCGCGTGTGTGTGTGTGTGTGTGTGTGTGTGTGTGTGTGTGTGTGTGTGTGTGTGTGTGTGTGTGTGTGTGTGTGTGTGTGTGTGTGTGTGTTGCTCACCACAGTGCTAGAGGTAGAGAGGGAACTAGACGCTCTGCTGGTGTTGACAGCTGTTGCAGGGGGTGCGCTCGTCCAATATCTCAGGGAGTTCTCCGAACCTAAACGTGCAGCGTGTCGTACAGATGCCAAGATCAAACAAACAAAAGCAACAAAACTTGTACAGTACATGATTCTGCATTACAACATAAAGTAATCAACACAGTTTAGCACCCGAATAGTTTTGCAAACACAGATGGGGACACAGCATGTTTTCGGCGCGTACCTTCGCCAAACAAAACTATTCCAGACGTGCATGTAAACAGACAGACGCTAGAACAGGTTGTCCTATTTCGACGTGTTAATGCCCCCCGACGGTGGTGGGGATCAAACACAAACAATCACACTGACAGACAGTTGAGACAACGAGACGGCCAGACAAGAGCAAGTCAAAGAGAAGAGGTTTTTTTTTTACCTCCCGAGGTGTTCTCCTGTGGACTGGGGCCTCGGGTGGCAGAGGCGGAGGGCTGGAGGTGGGAGATGTACCTGCCAAGGTAACAAGCCGAGGCGGACAGGGCGACGTGCAGGAAGTACTGACAGTGGTACAGCAGGGCCTGCAGCGCCGGCAGGCCCACCAGAGACACACCAGACACTTCGTCATGGACACAGGGGTTCTGGACGGAGACAGGAGAGAGAGGAGGATGAACCGCCATTAGATTATTATTATTATTATGGGACTTCCAGGTTTTCTGTCGCAGATAGGAGAAAGTGCACAGGGAGATGAAAGAGCACGGATAGGGTACAGCTAGGAGGAGGGGCAGGGGTGGGGGCGTCTGACTTGGTGTGAATCCTAGATATAAAATGTATGGAGTCATGTCAGGCCAGGGCGCTTCTGTGAGAACCTCAGAAAAGGAAAGCGAATCAATCCGCCACGGCCTCAGCGATATGTGTTTAATATTCATATATTCTCTCCGTAGATCTGGGAATATATGATTGCAGTTCTTTTTCCTATAGTGTGTTATGCTTCGCAGGAGACAAAATAAAAGGAAGAGGCTCAAAGACTGCAGGTAGACAGAGACGGAGAAAGAGGGCGAGAGGGGATGAAAACGCAGTGTGACTATTTTAATCCACGGTCCATAAAAGCCTTTAAACTGTCTGGCAGGGGCACTGACCTGCCAGTGGGACTCCTTGGCCTCCTCTGCACTGGCGGGCATGGGCATTACCAGCAAGTTCTGCAGGATAAACGCTGCCTGTATGCACACATACACATACGCACAGGCACACACACACATCCCCCCCAAGTCAGAAGATCTACAACACTGCCATCTGCCTGCACTTGGGTGGAAAAACAAGAAGGTGCTGAGAACATTTCATTGCAGATTGAAGCCTTTGACTGTTGGCTGTTTTGTACACCAGTGAAATGTATCATCTTGTTTAATTGTGTCAAGCTGGAGCCCTGCTGCAAAGACATGGATGAGACCAACCAACAATCAGTCACTGTATGACAAATTTTAAGAGATATTTGCTGTTTTTTTAAATATTTGTTTTTGGCTTTTGTGCCTTTATTGATATTTACAGTGAAGATAGAGAGGAAAGAGGGACAGAGCGAGGGTGTGTGCTTTTGTTCCCATCGGTGGCATTTTGCTCTAAGTATCTAAATGGAGGGTGGTTTTCACAAAAGAATGAATTATTTTGAGTAAACAGCATGAAAAGTTTTTGTTGTTGAATGGATCCCTATGGAGTGGAGATTGACATTATGGCACACAAGACAAACAATACCAATCTGCCAGTTGTAAATTGCTATTATTTACAACTGGCTGTTATTATTTACAGTAATTTTATTGTATTCGTTTTTATGAATAAGCTCATTTAAAAAATGATGGTCCAGAAGTGCATTAGAAGAACAATGTCTGTACAGTATGTATCTATAGGCAAGAATATTTCACAAATTGGATGTGTTTAAAAAGTAAAGCAAAGCAGAATTCAAACAATATGACATGAGAGACCTGAGTGTATCAGCATGACTGATACTAGTCTGACGGCAGTGTGGAGTGTTTTTTTATTCATTTATTTATTTTTAAGCGTTACCTCTCTACGGACCATACTGCACTCCTGCTGGTCCAGGAGGATGTTCAGCAGCGTACCCCACAGCCCCCCACTGATGTTCTGACAGCTGGCAGACAGACCCTGGCACCCGCTGGGCACCGACGACAGCGCCGAGGCCACACCCAGACTGGAGAACCTCACCTGAGGGACGGGTGAGAGACAGACGGATGGAGTTGATGGGTGAATTGATCTTTATTGAAAACGCCACTGTACTGTACCTATTGCATGGAGAACTTCATGGGAGATGCATTTTAGGCCATTCTGAATGTGTATGCTCTCACGTGTTTTTTTGGCGATTGAAAAATATCAGACCTGTAGGTCTGATATTTTTTTTTTTAAATATCGTGAGCATTTTACAGGGACAAAAAGTTGGTTCCAGGAACTAAACTTCACTTCCAGGGACAATTTGTTTTAGTTTGAGGGACAACATCTTCGTTCCAGAGACTAAATTGTGGTCCCAGGGACACAACGTTTGTTCCAGGGACAATATTTTATTTTCAGGGACAACATTTTAGCTTCAGGGACAATATTTTAGTTCCAGAGACAACATTTTAGCCCTCCATTCGGGACCTCCATTTGGCCTCAGTAGAGACTGGGCTAAACCTGGATATCAGGGTCAACAAAAATGATTTAATTTAAAGTTCTCAGTCGCTTCTATTGTACATCCACAATGTTGCACAGACTTGGTTACTTAAGGACACAGCTGAATGTTGGAAAATAGAAAGACCCGCGATCGGTGGGCACCCCAGTTACCCATTTATTATATTGCATTTTTAATTTCATGTTTATGTTTCATTTGTTGGCAATTTGTCGGGCTTCTTGTGTTTGTATGTTTTCGTCTCTGTCCTACTTCTTTGAGTAAAACTGAAAACTTAATAAACAGTGAGTCATAAAAACAAGCTCAATAGCACACAAGGGTGCATGTTAAGGGACTTACTCTGACTAGCTTCGGAATTTCAATTTGGAGACACAGAGATAGAGCTGTCATGCATGCACTTTCATCTTTTTCAAAGTTTAGAATTTCACATGCCCCAATTTGACATGCATTAGACCACAGAATCCGGTAGTTAAGATTTCAACTGGCACCCCAAACAAAATGTTTTGATTGCTAGACATTACATGACTCGATATGGTATGGCCTGTCCGTAACAATGCTGAACATTGACTATCAATCATTTAGTCCAACCCATAGCACTTGTATTGCATACCAACCCACAGTACCTGCTGTAATGACTTATATAGGTTGCCTAATGTATTACAATGTTTTTAGCGTGTTTTAAAATGTATCGTAAATCCTGATTAAATTCTAAACTTTTCACCATTGTAAGTCGCTCTGGATCAAGAGCATCTGCTAAATGCCTAAATTGTAAATTGTAGCTGGGGACATGTTGAAAGCCCCTCAAGGACCCCTAGAGATACCTGGATCCAACCTTCGGATTCGACAGGTAGAAACCTTGTATCATGTATTTTTTCATTATAAATGAGCACTCTACTTTCCGATACTGACGTTAAAGAACGCTCTACTTTCCGATACTGTCGTCAAAGAATATTAAGTGAAAGTACTGTAGCTAACTGTGTTTGTACTCTGGTATCACCATCTTTACAGTTAAGTGTGTCTGTGGATGCAGTGGAACACAGGTTATTTTTTCACTTTTGCAGAAAAGGTTTCGGACATATGAGATATCCACCCAACAGTGATGATGTGTATGCATATGTGACATTGAGAATGCTGGGCTACAGCCACCACACCTCTGCATCTCGATCCACCCACAGTGGGATAAGCCAGGCCAATCCCATCGGAGAACCGCTAGGCTCTTCTGATCCAACTTCCTGCCCCAAATACCACTGGGAGATGAAATCCTGAAGCACAGAATGATATGGGCACAGGAAAGAAACGTTTTAGATTACAGAGCAGCACAGTGGAGCATAAAATTACATGAAAAATAGGCCATGTTGTGAAAATGTTTGGATTTCATCATTGAAATTAATTAAGCTAACACAATGTGTGCTTCTCCTATAAGCCAGAATGTGGCGCCAGTGTCAAAGAAGTCTTTTAAGCATGCAAGACAGGTCACTTCCGCCTGCTCCGGAATTGATAGCCCTATATAATTCCGCCAAATCTTCATTCTAGGTCATGCATCGTTGTGGGATGGTTTCACTTTCTTTGAGTGATCAAAGCCAGACTGTGTGAGGCCTCCGGCTTTATGCCTTTATTGATAGTAAATAGTGAAGATAGACAGGAATGTGGGAAGGAGAGAAGGGTTAAGACATGCAGCAAAGGTCGTCATGAACGGGACTCGAACATGCAACATGCTGTCAGGCCGGAGCCAGTATGTGGCAAGCACCTGGACCATTTGACCATCTGGCCCCCGAACCACTTTGTTTATAATCCTTCCAGCATCGCTAGTATTATTTTTATGTGTTATTGGCATCGCCCAGCAACCGAAATAGGCTCTGAGAAGAAAAACAAATCTGTTCATGTGTTCTCCATACTCACATTATCCTTGCTTTCCGCCTTCATCTCATGGGAAAGGTGAAGCAGGCAGATGACAGCGTTCTTGGTCACACCTTTTCCCATGAAGGACATGGCGTTGCCACCCCACTCCACATAGAATGAAGAGATCACCTGAGAGAACCAGGGAGGAACCACAATATCGGATCCATAAAGGTAAAAAGCAGTACAGTGAATCCAGTGCTTATTCTGTAACATATACAGCACAGCTCAGTGCCGTTTCTGGTCGTAGGCAAGATGACGAGAACACCATATGCTGTGTTGAGAGGCAGTGTTGTTTTGTTTTTTTGAATATTTTGATTTAGTCTTAGTCTTTTCAATAACAAACATTTAGTCGTTTAGTCCCATTTGGTCCTCTGAAATTCATTTTTGATATATCAAAATAATATCAAATATCTAAAATATCTAAATAATTTTTAGTCTTAGTGGTGTAGTCTTAGTCTTTTAGTCGTAGTCTTTACATCTTTTAGTCATAGTCTTTACTATGTCATGTTTTACTTCTTAGTATCAAGTTATTTTCTTCTACTGTAAAAAATACTCATGTACTGTACTTATGTTCAAGTACTTAAAAAGAAAGGGAAAATAGAAGATAAAAATGTCTATCCATTAGTCTTACTTTATGATTAAGTCTTAGTCTTTTAAAGACACACATTTAGTCTTTAGTTCCATTTAGTTTTGAAATTACTTTTTTGTTAGACTAGTCTTAGTCGACTAAATATCAAAAACCTTACTCAACTTTAGCCTTTAGTCTGTTGGAAATGGGCAGGAGGACCATGTTAAAACCCTGTTTAAAAAATTGCTCACAGGGAGAACCCAATCTACAAAGTATAAAAAGCACCCTGCAGTCGGTGACTCGGTGGTCATGGTGGCAGAGGTGTGACAGACATGTGGTCATTGTTACATCTACAGCTCCTAGCTGTGATGATGCTGTGGCTCAAGTTTTGTGACATTAAAGGTTTTTGTGACATTGAATAGCACAGGCAGCCCGTGGGGCAGGCAACAGCACCGGACTACCCACACACAGCACACACACCGCAGGGACCCCACAAATAAATATGAATATATTTCCCCCCTTTCAGTTCAAACGTCTATGAGCCATAATCCATAGGCTACAACCGTGCCCAGCTCAGTCAGCCATTACTTCACACTGGTTGCCCCTGACGTGAAGTCTTATTTTGGAAGAATCACATAACAAGACTATTCTGTGTATACGAGTGTACCCCTGTGCCTTCTCATGACTACAGCAATTTGTAGGGCCTTTCATTCCTTTTAGCCTTTTTTCCAATTTGTAGCACATTTGTCAGTTTGAATAGCGGGAGGTCAGGTGGGGAGAAATGAGCACAAACGTTTAAGTGGGATTGTCATGCGACTCACAGCATCCTAATGAAGGTTAAACACAATACAAGGTTAAATACAACCGAGACTAATTGCTTTGCTTTGCCTTCAAAAGGTTGGAGGGCGAGCGGAGGGGGCTGGGGTGTCATTGGAGAGCAGATGAATAGAGTGGAGAGGTTGTGGCCGAGCCCGAGGGAGAGGGAAGGGTGACGCAGAGCGGACAGGGGAAGTGAGAAACGCGTTTTTTCCAGACTGGCACGTTGACAAAAGCGCATCTCCGCGCCGTAGAAGAAAGGAGTTTGGGACTACGTAATGCTGATTCGTGCATGCCGGGACCACCATAAAAGGCGTTCTGAACACGAGCTGACAGACAAAACTGCTGTGGCTTCCACAGGGAGGACTAAGTGCTGAGCAGGAGTAAAATGTTGGACACCCCTGCGCTTATGGCTGCTGTGTAAGCTAGTTTGCTGCCGTGTTGCACGGATCTGTTGTGGACTGCTGAGTGACAGAGCAGATGGAATCGGCAAGGTTGATTATCCTCATCACACGCCTCAGGGTGCGGCGTTTCCAATCGATTCAAAATTATATTTTATTCACGTCCCGTAACCATGTTTGGGCCTGATTTTAATTAATTCCACTGACAGTACCTACTGTGTGTTTATTTTTTTTGCAGGCATTGTGAGTAGAGGAATTGCAGTATAATACATGCATGCACGCAGACACACACACACACACACACACACACCCCTACCTCCAACAGTCCGCTGAGGTACTTGGAGCAGAGGGCCATGGAGTCCAGCTCTGGGCAGTGGAGGCTCCAGCCAGGCCGTGCTGTCAGACTGACCATGCCCAGCAGTGTCCTCTCCAAGCTGGGAAGGCCGTAGAAACGCGGGGCGTCAGACACCCGCAGGCACTGGAGCAAACGGGCCGCCAGCTGGCTCCTGAAGGGGCCGGCAAGCGCCTGGGACACACTGGAGAGACGGGAAAAGAGATAGTCAGGGAGGAGGGCGGGAGAGAGAAAACAAGTACGAGTACAATACTAATACCAGCAGTGTTGGGCATATTACTTCACTTTACTTATGACCCCTAAGAATTATATTACTTATTACTTGAATCAAAGGGTAATATGTTACATAATCACTTTCCCAAGTTAACCCCTCCCACCCACAAAAAAATAGAGATGTACAACACAATCTGTTCTACAAACTACTGTGCATCTCTGTTGTTATCTGTTGATAGCATGCAGTGTACATCTGTTCTATTTACACATGCAACAACAAGCTCATTTGTAACCCATACCCAGTATTGGCAGAGTAATATTTTTGTTACACTACTTTTGCTGGAAATGGTAATAATATTACAGTAATATGTAATACTCCCATGCCACAACACTGACATGGGAGAACTCAGCTCAGCTCCCCTGGTTTATTAATTTAACGTTTCGATCACTGGGATCCTCTTCAGGAATCTCCAGTATCTCAGTGATCGAAACGTTGAATTAATAAACCAGTGGAGCTTCCCATGCCATTAAATATAATTAGTTCCCATACTATTTATTTTTCCTGTGTTGCCATTATTCCAGCACCTGGGCTGGAATGGATGTGTGCATGCTCTATTACCTTCATGAATTCTGTACTGGATGTATATGGAGCGTGTCTTGAGTGTACAGGGTTTGATTAGGTCAGATCAACATAATGGTGGGGTGGAATGTCAGAACAGGTCAGATCCATATATGGAGATCTAAGGGTTTCAGATTTTAGATGTAGATTTGCTGGTCGACTCCCATTATGCAGATCTGAGTGATTATGCAGTCTCCTCCAAATGTGGTTATCCAGGGTTAGATGAGGCCAGTTTTGTGATTGCCATATATGGTGCCGTGACATGTCACAAGGTGTGATGTGACAAGGCATGTCTATATATGGAGTAGATGTCCGTTGGGGCCGGGCCTGGGGCGTTTCTAACTCTGGCCAACGTCCCCAAGGCTGGTTCTCCAATGAGATCATGGAATAAACATATTAACACTCTCCGTGCCAGCCCTTTTTCATATTTTTGGAGGTAGCCAGTGCCAGTTTTTTTCATCAAAAACTCATATTTCATATTTCGGTCCATGTTTCCCCACGGACAAGTTAGTTGGCGACACACACTTCCGGTTGCGGTTTCGGTGGGTCTCTTGTTATTGTCTATCAATGGTGGATGCGGTCGCTGCTAGCTGCTGTTAGCATGGGGATCGAATTAAACCGGCGCCGGTAACTACGTCACGTACAGTAGCGTTAACGTCAGCGGCATCAGTTGTTACTGTAAATCATAATGATAACGGGAGACGTAGATCTATTTCAATGGCATGAAACATATTAATTGCAAAAGAAAGAAATGTGACTGTTTGCATCGACATCTTCAACATCTCCAGCCATGCTGAAGGCAATACTTCCCCCACAGTTGAAAGAAAAAGAACACGTCTGCAATGAATCACTCTTCTAAGGGTTCAGATCATTATGAAACTTTTATCCAACCCGCAGGCGGCCTGAATAACTTTACATGAGCATGCGGCCATTCTCCACTTACACACAAAGAGCAACAATCCTGAGTCTTGCATTTAATTTTCATGAGGAAAAATCAATTCATTACAGATGGAGGGGAAAATAATCCAAAATCAATAGAGCTTCCATGACCCCAAGGTGTCGGTGAGCAGGTCGGCGCTGTGTATATTACCAACAAATCCCACATAAAGTCCCACTTGTCTCATTAGAACAGGACCAGTAAACATACACATTTCAATCAGATTCTAATGAGCCATCTCAAGACTTAATGGCTTTAAAGGCTTTAATTATTTGAATTTCACGTCCATCATTCAGCCTCCAAAGGCTCTGTGAGCAGGAAGTGGTAAAAAGGAAAGGCAAAACAAAACAATGAATGCCAAGTGACAGGCCGCTCCAGACTGATGCTTCACTAACTCAAGTGTTGAATTAGTGAAGTGTGCGGCGCACGGCTCCATGCCTGTCTCGGTGTGTGTGTGTGTGTGTGTGTGTGTGTGTGTGTGTGTGTGTGTGTGTGTGTGTGTGTGTGTGTGTGTGTGTGTGTGTGTGTGTGTGCGTGTGTGCGTGTGTGCGTGTGTATGTTTCTGTGAGCGAATCTAACCTGTCAGTGGTTTGTTCTAGGCAGCGGAGTAAAGTGTTGAAGAAGCTGGTGAGTTCTCTCTGCAGTCTCTGGCCCACCTGGCTCCTCAGCTCCTCCGGTTCCATGGGACTCTGGCCGGGACCCGCCTGGCTCTCCACACCCAGCAGTAAGTCCAGGAGGGATGCTGTCTCCTGGTGAAGTGGACATGTGTGGATTGTATGAGATGAACTGGCGATGGGACCGATACGAGTGATTTGCTACTTCGCCCCGGTTGTTACCGCATGTTAATACACTGCGGGCCGTCTCGAGAACACAAGCAGGGTTTTAATTGTCTTCTGCGTTCAGCACGGGGCTACATGCGTGAAACACGTATTTTAATCCATCTTTTGATCTGATCATATCGTTAGCTGCTAGCTGTCTTGTCACATTTCATTTGGGACAAAATGTGCATGGCCATTTTGTTTTTTGTTTTTGCATCCACACCCATTCTATGCCATGCATTTGAATGGCATTATCTCATATTCTTACCCCTCAGTATATGATTTTCCAGACCAGGTGTTTTCACTGGCAGGGAGCAGGCACCCACCGTAAGACTCGCAGGAGGAGGAACAACATACGATCAAGCCCGATTATGTCATCATAACATCCGGTTTCAGAGATTCCTACGCTTCAAAATAAGGGTTTCAATAAGCAAACCTTGCAATAGGACTATTTAGCATAGCACAGACATTCAAAGCCTGCAAGAAGTGATAATGTACACCTTATGAGGAACACCACTAGGACAGCCGACGACCACAAAATAGGAGGTGGAAGTGGGGATGAATCAAGGATGAAAGTGGAGATTACGTGTGTAAATGAACGAAAGGATATTGCATACACACAAAGCCTAAATTCCCCCACAACAGCGCCCATGTCACCCTGCAAAAGCATCAACTCAACACCTCCTCCTCTACCAACCAAAAAAAGAAGAGGGAACATGCACGCCTCATTGCACAACATGTCGTGCATGATACAGTTGGTTACTGCAAGCGCAGAGAGACAGCTGTTCCTGAAACAGCTCAGTAATTACACACACACACACACACATCACAAAAGATGAGAGCTGAAAGCTGCTCCACCCGGAGGGTAGTGTATGTTCAGCAACAGGCAGAACATACTGTCTATGTCCATCAGCCCTTGACCAGTGGCTGCAAAATTAAAGGCATAGTAAGTGATTGCACTCAATTCAAATATTGTCATTTATTCCTTCTCTTTTGGCTGATCCTCCCTAATGTGTGTGTGGTGATAATAATATGTGTGTGGTGACTATAAAGAGTTCCTCCCTGTGCCCAGTGAGCCCCTGGGGTTTTGGGAGAAAAGCCTTTCGTCCAATCAGGATCGAGTGGGGGTGTGTCTTGGTGTATGTGCTGTTGGCCCAAGGAACTTCCCTCAACAAGATCTGCACATGTGTGCATGTGCAGATCTTGTTTCACCCACCTTTAAAAAAAAACTAACAACATCCTTACTTTGTGGACCAGGGCTTCCTTGTCCCATTGTGTAATTAATGTCATTATAAAATCACCACAGCACTCTCAAAGGTTTGACTCAATTATAAAAACAATAATTAATACCATTAGGGGAAAACCTGCCAGAGTGCAGGTTTTTCCCTAATGCGAAAAAAAATACAATTAATTTCATATGGAAATCATCAGCCATTGCTCTATAATCCCGTTTTCGGACCCAGAGAAATACAGTACATGTCTTTATTGACAATGTGTGATTAAGTAGGGGAATCATTTATGTAAACTTTGTAATCATGCATTGTTTAAATTATTGTTACCCTATGTTCAAGAGGAACGCAGATGTTTTGTTTTTTACCAACAACCTAAATATCAACTCCAGGATCTTCATTCCAAACTAAATTTGACAAGGAAACGATAAAGAAGTGTGTTATGCTTACATGGTTCAGGATCAGCTCCAGAATCCAGCGCAGGTCGTCTGTGGTCTGGTCAGATGAGGGATCAGAGCATCCCTGCTGGAAGTAGTCGTTCAGGAACGCAACAATGTCGGCCAGCAGCTTCTCGTCTTCCAAGCATGCTGGACGCACCTGGAGAAACCTGCAGAGAATGGACGGGAATGTAATGAGTCTAAAGTGCCAACTAAGAAGAACAATACCGCTAGTGAAAGCTGATACTATGATACAACAGTGGTTTTCAAAACAGTGTTACGGGGACCACCAGTGTTCCTTGAGAGGATTCCACGTGGTCCCAGCTAAATAATGAACAGTTGGTTGCCAAATGGACCCTTATAGATCTGTAAGTCTTGAGAGAGTAAAATGAAACCAAATGGAGCCTTACGGGTCCATTTGGTTTCATTTTACACTCTCAAGAGTTAAATACCACAAACATCTGAATGACCTAATTTTCAAGACTGTACACAATTAGAAAATTGTATTAGAATTGTTAATTTGAACATTTGGGTAGTTATCTCTCCTAAATAGTGGACACAAACTTGAAAATCCTCAGTGTTGAGTCAGAGAGACTAAACACAACTTCAAATGGTGGTTGCTGGTTAAAATGCAGCACAAATAGTGGGCCCTGGTATGCAAAATGGTTGTAAACCCCTGCTATTCAAACTCATAATAAAGGTGAGGTTTAGCAGAGCAATAAGGATGCACTGCTAAATTCACACATTGGCACTCTGCGTTTGGAAAGGCAAAAAGCTGGTCTGAAATGCAGTGAGTAAACATTTTTTTTACTATTTACACAGTCTCCTTTATCAGCCTGGGTAGAATGGATTAAAGAAATGACAGCTATCTTCCAGCAGGGGAGGTCCGAGGCTTGATATTGTGCATGGAAAATTCACCTCATTGTAAACACTATGAAAACGGAACAGATTATTTTTCATGCATATTGAGTTGACTGTCATCTGTGTTGGAATGTTCATGTGAACTCTGTATGCACTGCGATCCAACATCGACTGTAGTTCTTAGGAATACTCATGGGGGTTTGGACTTGTATAGGACGTATATGTGGGTGAATGAATGAATAAAAGGGACGGATGAAAGCAAAGAGCACATCAGCACTTCCACAACATAAAGCAGACAAAATCTGACTGGAGGATAAATAAAAACACAATAAAGCCCTAAGGCTTATTATTACCACCGTGGTTCTCTAATAGTCACAATGCACACACTAACAGAGACAAGTACATATCACAAACTGTGACATGGGTAGCAGCACCTGGAAGACACATTTGAATATTAAACCACACCTGGGGGTCTATCGGAGTAATGCTAACTCTACAGACACATGCAAAACAGAAAAAGTACAAAAATCACGGCACACCATCTTTAAACTCCCATGTGTAATCTGTATACAGTACTGGTACATGTATACTGTATATGCACATACATAGATTCACACCCACACAACTCTGTCTGCATGAGAGACTATACAAAGCCACTGGGAGCTCTTTTTTAAGATGGTTTGAGAAGTGCTATGTTTCAGATAGATACAGTATGTGGGCAACATATCCCAATGTGTTGCTGAACTATATAAAAATAAAAATGGAATACCTGTATACTATAGAGGGATGAAGTCGGTTTCGCTACCTCTGGTGGAATATTGGAGGCTCTCCCTCAAGTTTACTTTGGCATTTTTTTACCATTTTAAAATGGTGAGAAGTAGCTTGATGTGTAAAAAGTGCTTTTCAACTTTGACAACCAGAGCAATCTCTAGCATACTCCATTTAGTATGTGGGTGGACCTTACAAATGACCCTAACGTGTGTAGGAAGGGACTGTCATGAAAAGAAGGTTTTCTGGCTGTAGTCATCAGCATAAAAACAAGTTACAATCAGGTGAAATAGTCACTCTAAAATTGTTTATATAAAAAGAATGAGTAAAGGGCCAAGGATGCTAGACCTGTGAGACCTCAGATAACCTAGCTGTTATATATTATAACAGTTACATATAGTTAAAGGATATTAACTTCTGCTCTTTGAGAAGACCGCTCGACGGGCTTGGGAAATTACCGCTGACCCTGCCTGTGTTCGGAACGTGAACTGCTCTATCAGGCAGACTTTACATATAGGCTACCAATTATGTTCCTTATTAAGCCTTTCAGAATGCCCTTGAATGAATGGCCTTTTGTACTTATTGTATAGTTTTTCGCACTTGTGTTATGAAGGCCACAGTGGCCTCACCACTGTGTCACAGAACAGAACTTTCTCTGAAAGAGCAACAGAGTCTAGGAAGGTCCAACAAATGCGACGGAGGTGCCGCTGTCATCACACTGGCTCTCACAAGAATAATGCCAGCCAGGCACAGCTTCAACAGCCTGTAGTGGTTTGTAGCTGAATACAGTCAGTACACAGAAGGATGGCAGCTTGAATAGGTAGTAGCTTATTTTATAACCACATGGAATTTATTATTAAAAATCAATAATGGATTTGGATTGCTGCGGTATACCTGGTGAAAGCTTGCTGCCAAGTGATTGAGCGGAGCGCGGTCCTGCAGCTGTGGGGGGCGTGGCTGTGAGGGAGAAGTGCCGCTCGGTCCGTCAGGAGGTAGAGGCGGAGCCTGGAGAGGGCAGAGGTCACCGAACAGTGTCCGGCTGCCGTGACAACGGCCTGGATGCAGTCCCGCAGCCCGGTGGGGCGGTGAGACGCCCGCAGGGACAGGAGCTGCGTCTCTGACAGTGTCAGGTCGTCATGGAATCTGGGTCAATAAGAAGAGGGAGGAGATGATGAAAAAAATAACATCCAGTACACATATATAGTAAACAACAAGACAGTTCCCTGTTGCGTATAGTTTAAGATCTCCTAGGCTGTGACCTGAATCACAACACAAGCTGCAGCAGCAGTGCTACAGCCAACATAATGATAGGAAATGTTCACAACAGTGGATATATTATTATACAGGCTAGTTTGCCAGCAAAAGTGACTCTAAAATTAGATCTCTGTGAATGCCAATCTATCTTGATGTCAGTCCCTGCTAAGTGAAAGCGCCTCACCCAATGATGGTAGACACGGTGTAACAATGTTTGTCAAACATGGAGATAGATGCATCTATTACGGTATGTTCTTAAAAACTCTTTTGCTGTAATTAAGCCAACTTAAACTGCACTGTGAATTTGTGAGGCATCCTCATCTGTTTGCATTAGGCCACATTAGACGTAAATGAAGACGGATGAAAATGGAATCCCCCCCAGCCGGTGAAGCTAAACTTTTGCTACATCATATCTATATATCCCCTGTGTACTGGAAGAAACAAATGGGTAGAGGTGTAGAAGGTGGCCTGACAGAGGAATTGCCTCATTATGCCCTGTCTGTCTCGCAATACGCCTTTCTTTTCAAGCTGAAAATAAACATTGTATTTGCTAGAGCAATAAAACAACCATACAATAAAAAAGTACATTTCTGTAAACAAAACAATACTATTAATACCAGAGTGTGGTGCCAGTGGCTCAGGAGGTAGCACGGCCACCTTGAAGGTTCCAGGTTTGATTCCTGGCTGTTGTGAAGTGCTCTTGAGCAAGATACTGAATCCCTAACTGCTCCTGATGAATATGTGGGTAGCTTGCATGGTTTCCACCATCATTGTTGTGTGAATTGATACATTGATAATGTAAAGTGTTTTAGAGCAAGGCGCTGTAGACGGTAAATGCAGACCATTAACTATTACCTAGAATGTTCTATTCTCCCAGTGGTAATAATTTACCCTCTCGCTAGCATTCACATGACGTGATCCCCAATCCCCACCCATCATAATATATCCAATCCCGGAACTAATGAACAGGCATTACTCCAATAAATAAACTGCTTAGAGCTCAGCTCTAAGCAGAATAAATGGTGAGGTACTCAGTGATGTCGTCATGGATGCCTCGTCGTTCCTCCAACAGACCATCTATCCCAGAGTGCCATGCGGTGTTCCAGGCGACCTGCAGGGCATGGCGGGCAGGGGGCAGGCTCAGGAGGTCCGAGGATGGTGGCAGGATGCAGCAATAGGGGCTGACAGCGTGATGGGCAGCCGCCTGGAATGGAAAGTTGTACCTGGGAAGAAAGGGTGGGCGTGAGTTGGGGATTTAGCTTAAAGAGGAATTCCACCCATTTTCAACATTTTTTCTGAGAGTGTACAGAAATCCATTAACATGGTGGAAATACATCTTGATGATGTCATCAAGATGTTTCACCATGTTAGTGGTTTTCTTCAGACCGCCATTTCTAAGAAACAGAGAATGGGGGAACGTTTTTGTCATGTTCACCCAACACCTCTAAGGTATATTAATGACATATTAGAATGTTGAAAATGGGTGGACTTCCCCTTTAAGGAGTGTGTTCGAAATAGGACGAGCAGTGAAGCTGAAGGTAGTGAAGTAGTCGTGCACATGTATTCACAGCTTCACACACGGTCCACAAGGTTGTTACCAAAGTCAGTAGAGAGAGAGAATTACCTCCGTACTATCGATAGCGGCAGGGAGAATGGTGCGACAGCCACATCAGAGGAGGATTTGTCCGTCCTGGTATAATGGAAAAGGAGGTACCACAAAACAAAGGGCTTAGCAGAGCAGACTGGATTTAGGTTGTAGAAACATTGCAGGTAAAATAAATACAGTAAATAATAAATATACAATAACCTACCACACATCAACTGTGGCCATCTCATCAAAAAGTAGGAAACACATGAGCGCTGCCGCCTCGCCCACGTTCACTTTGTTTTCCTTTAACAACAAGGATGCTGAAACCAAAGCACAGCACAGCGTCAGTGTCAAGCAAGTTTTTTCATGTGCCTCTGAGGGTGGCTTTCATCAATTTGAAAGTCAAAACCCCTCAACAAACTTGTGTGACCTCCACACACAACCACGATGTGAATGATCGGATAAATTCCCGATGGAGTGTTGCTCACAAACAAAACACAAAGCCCCATTTGTCTGTGTTGCAAGCGGAGCCATGCTGATAATAGACGGGCGTTGCAGAATGAACAGAATGCGGCGTCACAGACACAGCTCAAGTGGCATAAATAGCCTGTACTTGTTGCTGAGCACAGATCATTAGAGACGAGATGCATCTCTGCTAACTAGCTTTCCGAACGTGACGATGATGCTGATGATATAAGGACGCATACGGCGCATACAGCAGACGATGTGATGTGTTGTGTGGTGGTGATATGCGTGTGTGTCTGTCTGTGTGCCCTGGAGCTGAAGGCGAGGATAATGCGTGTAGTGGTTGAACTTTACTTAATGAGTTGCCTTGTCAACGTACCCCTGAGCACCATGAGGAGCAGTGGGGTGTTCTGCGCCAGGCTGTGCCTCAGAGAGGGATCAGCGTACACCAGCTTTCTGAGGATGCACAAGCACGGCTCCAACAGGCAGTCCAAACTCTGGGGAGGAGAACACATGCGCGCACGCACGCACACGCACACACAGTTATTTGCCTCTCCGTCTGCCTGGGCACATGCACGCACCACCTACATTGTGTCACCTCACATAACCATGAGCTACATGCCACGGATGTGCAACTTGCAGAAAACAGAGGGTTGAGATAGATAAGAGTCTGCTGCAACGTCTCCTCCCATTATGCAAATTTGGTTGATACAATTAATGCTCCCTTGGGTCTGAAAAACTAACTAAAGGAGAACTTCACCCAAACAATCTTCATATAATTGGTCCTCAATGATGCTCATTATAATAGGGCACCCTTTCTGTCTACTCACTACGTCTCATATTAGTGGGCTGTGGACCAGTCAAACAGTGACAATATCGGTAGGCACTTATATTCTATCATGCTAAATTTCCAGGAAGACAGAGCTTAATGTCTATACACTGAGATTATGTCAGTGGTAGTCAGGTTTCTGAAATGTCCACAGCCCTCCTCTAAAGCAAACAGTGAACAGACAAAGGATGTTACAATAAGCACTAGTGTGAACTGTGAACAAATATATGAATGTAGATTAAAAAATAATAAAAAAGCGTGAAGTGGTCCTTTCAGCCCCATTTTCATTACCCCCATCTTATAAATACAAACAACATTTACCAGAAGTACAAAAATCTCTACAAGCTCCCTACGCAAGGCATGAGCTAGTAGATCTGTTGGGCCAGAAAAAATAATGCAACTTTTCCGCCTACTACAATTCACAGTGTTGGCTAGGCATGTAGCAGACAGACACTCATTAATCCAGAGCGACTTACAATAAACATCAACAAAGGAAAAAACATGGTAATACCGGTATACAGTACATAGAAAGAAGGATATTTGAATCATACATAAGCTAAGACATAACAGTAGAAATTCTATATAGGATAACTATACTAGGCATAATATAGTGCTGTTTACATGTTTAGATAAAATGCTATAAGTCTACACAAACTGCTACATAGGTCTACATAAAAATGCTATCTAAGGTACATAAGTTGATCTTTTGCACATGCCCGTAGGCCAAGATGGCCAAGGCCACGGAGTGGCCCCCCCCATGCCGGGGTTAAAGCAGTTAACATGGGCAGACCTGCTGCACCGCTGCCCCCCCTTCCCTTCCCATTAGCAGGCCCTGGTGAATGATGAACAGAACCCGGAGGGCTGCTGTCCAGGGTCAGTCTGGCACCATTAGGCTATTTCATCCTTCATTCACGCACGTTTCACTGCCTGAGCCTTGCACACATCCGCCGGCAATACGCAATTATAACAAGAGCGCGGCGCAACGCGCCGTGCATAATTTTTACACACATCTGCCAATATTGTTCTCTTTGTCATCTTTATGCTCGCCTCAAGATGAGAGATTTTACTTCTTTATTTTTTTTATTTTGTTTGGTCTCAATAGCCGTCGTCGACGCGGCACACATTGATTTATCTCTCTGCCAGTGTTGTTTTTGCGTATTTTTTAATTTATTTTTTTACCTCATTGCCATTTATGCTTTCCAGAATGAAAAAGATGACTTTGTCTGTTATGCCAAGACTCTTCAGCGCGGGGTGCATCGCCGTGTCTGTGGGGAAATATGAGAAGTGTTCAATAGTGCTGCCAATCAACATTTGCATAACTCCTTGAATATTTACTTTTCCTGTTTGCCTGTAACATATGGCTACGGCGGGGAGACCAAAACACTGCACTGCATTAGCAGCAAATCCAGGCTTTGAGGAGGTGGGTGGGTGGTGGGGTGGTGGGGCTCACCGTTCCAATCAAAAAAAAAGGGAGTGCTCAGATTGTTGGTGCTTTCATCGTGTGAACATCCCCTCTACAATCCCACCTGGACCAGCTAGTTCATTATCATTGTTTGAATTAATTATGTGAACAATGGGTAGCGATACAGACACTGCTCCACTTATCTTCACTCCCACCCAGCAAGGGATAACAACAGAGTATAAAGATAGATATGGCCCCTCAGGTGCGTGCGGGGAAACTTGATATTATATATACGTACTGTGAAAAAAAGAATCAAAATAAAAAGACACTGTGACGTAAAATTGTCAGTTCATTGTCAGTGGGAATTTAGTGTTGGTGTAGGACAAAGTTTGTGCACAAACGCCTAAAACTGGACGTACAGCAGGAGGGGTTAGTGCCCCTCAAATATAATACTTTATTAATATAGTCTAAAGCAGCAACACAGGACTAGTTGCCATGTGTTGCTGCCTAGGTAAGAAAAGAGTGTGTATACTATGCAAGTGTTATTTTCACGCTGCTAGAACTCCACCTCTCTGGGGTTTATCTACAGTGCCTCTGTTGCAGTGTCAACAGTTTATTGCAGTACGTTGTTTGTACAAAAACATAAAATAAACTAATTAAAATAGGATACAACAAACAAATAACGGTCTGTGAGTGTGTGGTAGAAAACGCTTTGTTGAGGAAGACGAGATTGGAGACCAAAGGATGAGGAGCAAATTGTGGTAATCTAGTAGACAAGGGATGCATCATGGCTAATCGCTCTGTTGATACTTGACCTTGTAGCACGACGGCCAGCTGTTCGGCGGATGACCTTCTGAGGGAAACATCGACCGTGTCAGACGTCAAGATGCCAAATAGCTTCTCCACAGACTCCACCTGTGCCCCACAAAACACAGACAGTCACATGTGGATTCCATGTGGCTATACAGACAGATGCCGTGTGCGCGCACGCACGCACGTGAGCAGGCACACACAGCAACTAGTCTTGGATATACCAGTATTACCGTTTATCGTGATATTGGAAATACCGAGTAATATCGCTGGGTCTATAAAAATATCGAATTTCGTCAAATACCGACTATTATACTGTGTTCTATTAAATATGAGCAATGAGACTTTTAATTGTAACTATGCAAATGTCACACACATGCCTAAAATAGCCCTTATTTGGGCTAGGTTTTTGGAAACAATGTATTTGCAACTCCAGTTTTTCCCTATTTAGGCTGCTTGAACAGCAGAGCGCTCAGTTTCTGACCCCTCAATGTCACAATTCTGAGAACTAGGTGACTGGTGGAACGTGTCCGACTCTGATTGCACACCATTGCCATCTGGTGGTCAATACCGGTAATATCGAAT
The DNA here is from genome assembly GCA_039105355.1 of Benthosema pterotum. NCBI lineage: Eukaryota > Metazoa > Chordata > Actinopteri > Myctophiformes > Myctophidae > Benthosema > Benthosema pterotum. Next base: position 19,902,927 of record CM076982.1, read on the forward strand.
ATCGAGCTCATTAACACGTTAACAATACCGATATTAAAAAATCAATACCGCACAAGACTAACACCAACACACACACTCACGCATGCACAACACACACACTCACGCACACGCACATGCGCACACACACACACACCAAAAAGCATGGCTGACGATGTGCATATTCAAGTGTGTTTGTGTGAAATGGATCCATATACCTTAAGGAATGAGTTCTTGATGGTGTCCAGTGTGATGTCCACGGTTTGTTTGAGGCAGAACAGCGAAGGGAGGGAGTCGATGGCGGCTTGATCTAGGACGGGTCTGGTCATGTTGGCCCGATCACCACTGGTTAGGTGGGGCAAGATTTCTTGCACCGCTGCTATTCTCACCCTGTTAGTAATGAAGGGGAGCTGGAATGTATTGATCATATATCACAATATTCTATAGATCAAGATCACATGTAGACTGGCAATATTAGTCAATATGGTCAAATCAGTGCCCTGCCGTCATCTTTGACAGGACAGGTCTGAGAATGGAGTTGCCTGTCCAAATTGGTGTTGTTAGAAATGCTTGTCATTGGTTTGTGTCATTGTGACAGAGTTGTCCTGTGGTAATTTTATAACATTAGTGTTATAGATACGTCAACCTTGCTTTGTACTGGACAGATAGTTAGGTAAAGTACAACCAATTCCCATAGATCTTTTTTGAATGTGGTAAGACTTTCACACAGTCATATTTTATATCAAAGAGAGTGGTTTCAAAACAACAATGTTCCACACCAAACTGGTAGGTAGAATGGCCAATCGTTAACAGCCAGAGACCAGCACTTGTTTGTTGGCTAGTGACTGGCTTCAATTTCCATCCATCCTTTATTAATATTCATAGAGTGGGACTGGATGGTTGTTTTACATAAGCATCACAGAGAGCTCTGATGAGCTGATGAGCACATCACCTGATGACAACAGACAGAGGTAATATGTCCATCACAAGTGTTGCAGAGCAGAATATGTTGACTCCCAGACACGCGTCTGTCTCTCACAAAGCCGCTGAGACTGAACGTCAAATTCATCAAACAGCAAGCATGCGTGTGGTGCGAACACACACACACACACACACACACTGTGTGAATGTACCGTAACTTAAAAAGAATCCCCAGGGGAAAACAAAAGCAGGTTCCTCCCACTCACGTTGGCTTTTTAGTGAACAGGAGTCGCAGTGCCGCCCTCAATTTGCCGGTGATATTAGACACGTCATCTCCTCTCACATCGGACACTTCACTTAGCAGCAGGACACAGTTTCCCAGTGAGTCGTCAGTACCTGCATAACCCTGTGACACACGCGCACACATAGGCAGGCACACACACACATAGGTACGCACACACAAGTTTTAGTCAGTCTGCTCTGCAGCTCAACAGATACGCAGGTTGTGATTAGGGCCAGTATCATTTTGTCTCTGGTTGCCATAGCGGGCAATCCCTTAATAGCCTCCTTGAATTGAATAACACTTGACAGCCTAGTCAGGCTCTCATGCATATTCATGGGAAAACAATTCCTGGCTTTCTGCTGCCTCAAACCGTACAATTAATAAAAGCGGGGGTTTTCCACTGAAATAAATAAATAAATACAGGAAACAATATCACACAGAATATGTAAATGAAAGATAAACTGAAAACTGCTGTGTCTGGGAGCTCAATATACTGCTCCACGAGTGCTAAAATTGGTTTTGTGATCATATTTGTTTTGATTGTGTGGAAAACACATCACTGCGGTATATATTATATATATAATTTTTAATTACACCAACAGAAAAGCAATGCAATGCACACGCAAATGTGATCCTGCTTCGTGAGCTTTGCAATGACAGCTCAGTTACCTGCAGAACGGGGATGACTGGGTAAACTGCCTCGTTGAACCTGTCCCAGGTGGATGCTGTCATCATTAATCGCCCCTTGATCAGGAACAGCAGAATATCCTTGGCAGTGGCGTTCACCTATGGATCACACAGGTAAACTATTGAACCCACCGGGGGCAGATGAAGTCCAACTTATAACAGCTCTTAGCAGCAGCCTTTGTAGGCAATAAGTCATATGGCATCACCTCTTCTCTGACATGACGACATGAAGCCAGCTGTGACATTATCGTGACAAAGAGGCTGTGTTTCTAGGCCAGTGCTTCTCAACCTTGTCAGGCTCCAAAAAGAGACTTATTTGAACTGGGATGATCATTAAGTTCATTGTGATAGAAAACACTCAAAGTAAACACATGGCAGAGATTTAAACTTATCATGAAATTGTCATCCACTGGACTTTGAGTTGGCTCTGAACCTGGAACGTTTTTTCCCAAATCTACACTAAATGTCCAAGCTAATGTCATTGTGAGAGCTCATGGATCTGCTATTTTTGGATGCAAGTGCTTAACAAGTGCAATTGTATGAGCGTAAAGCAAGTACAAACTACAGTATGAAAATAGTGGTCATGAAACACATTGTTCCTGTGTGAATAAAGTGCAAGTCAGGAGCCCACCTTGTCTGCAGAGTCCTGGAGTCCAAATGCACTGATCTCATACAACACCCTGTGGTGAAGAAGAAAGTGGACGCCACTGCAAACCGATGACGCCAGACGACTTGCATTTTGGATACCGAGACACTCCTGGAGGTAAAAAGTCATCTTTACTGCTTACTTACAAAAGACTAAATAAACACCATAATGCAATATTTGAAGATTTCAAAGCAATGAAAACTAAAAAGAGCACTGCCATTAAAGAGCACACACCACCTCTAAGAATACAGGTGGTCAGATTATCCACTGAGATCAAATGCTCCATCATTCGTCATCCACATGTTCATTCATTCATCTAACCATTCACGTTCACGTACTGCTGACCTATACACAAATTAATGACACATTAATGCACTAACGAACAGACTGACATAACAGTTCCATTAGATACTCTGGGGCTCACATGGCAGTGAACCAGGAAATTGTTTTAGATGTGCCTGACTAGTGCCTCACGGTATAATGCCCGATTAATACTTGGTGTCATGCACCAAAAAAAAGGTGATGTACAAACAAACGCATCCCAACCAGCTATTTTACATGCTCAACAATGTCACAAAATTATAAATCAGGTGTGAGAGGGAGAGCTCAGACCTTGACCAGGTTCAGAGTGCAGGCGTAGGTCTCCGTCTTGACAGGCAGTAAAGGATGGGACAGCAGCTTGAGGAAAACTCTTTGGCTCTCCGTCTGTAGCAGCGGACTGGGCTGATCCACCTTCCACCTAATCATATAACCACCATTCAATCACAATTAACAAATATCAATGACAGCTCGCAAGAGAGCATTTCAATAAATAGATCTCAAAAGCACTACGTTTGCATTCTGCAGGGCATAAAATGTGTGTCTTACAGGTAAGAGCAGAGGTGAACACATTCCTTGATGATGGCTAAGTGCTGGTGATATGGAAGTCCATCGACGGCCTGGTCGGCCAGCTCCAGTACCTCCAGCCAGTTCTTTTCCCCCTGGAAAATAATAAACAGCATTTGCACCAGCATAAAATGTAAGACGCCAGGGTGGCATGGAGGATAGACAGGCTGTCACTAAACACACAGGTCAGTGGTTCACTTCTACCATACTGGCCGTGAGCCAGACATCAGACCCCTGCTTACTGCTGGGTTGCTGCTAATGGCCGACCCTAATCTCTGACCTCTCTGCTGACAGCTACATCTGTGGGAGTCTTGGGGGATATGCAAATGACATAGATAATGGTAGGGAGCTTCCAAATCCTTATAGAGTAAATAGACAACAATCTACTGAAAAATAGTATAACAGTATATTCTTATTGAGAAAATGAATTCCCAAAGCCGAAAGCCAGAAGAAAAAAAACTATGTTTTCCCGCCGTCTATCTGTGTCTAACTTTGCAAACGATGGACTAAGCAGCAGTAAGATTTGTTCACTACCACACTGAAACACACCCAGACGTCCACACTAGTGGGATGATTTTTGCCTCATAGTAGCAACCACTACAACAGCCCACTTTATATGTTGTCATATATGTCTTGAACAATAACACATCTTGGAGCCTGATGCATCATGCAACTTCCCATAGGCCATGACCAATTCCACTCATTTAGCATTTTCGCCTAAACACACTTCTTGATGCTTATACAGATTTAAACCGTACCTTCCCTACTTACCAACCAATTTTTTCCCCAAATTCCAATCATTTGCTGCACGTTATCTCTGAGGTCATGTGATGAAACACTGAAAATACTGAACGCATAGTCCAATCAATTCAAAATTTAAATTATACATTGATTATAGCTACCGTACACTAGTGGTTCTCAACCTTTGGAGTCACGACCGCAAGAGGGGTTACACAATCAATTACCTACATCGGGTACATCTCCTTGCATTGACCATATTCACATGGCTTACATCATGCTCAGGGGGGCGGGATAGTCACATCACATGGCGATAGGATGTGGTGATGAATGTGGTGTACAGACCTAACAGCCAGTGAGTGAAGATTCTATGTTCACTAATGCCAAAGCATTTCAGACCAGGGACCAGAAAATCTGTTCCAATAGCAGCCACTGTGATTGATGATGAAATCCAAGAATTACCAGCTGCTTGGAATATTTCACAAGCCAAAGAAGGATTTTCCACAACACAAAAGGACATCTGACTCATCACTGTTTAACAGCCAAAGTGGCTGAATAACAACCACCGGTGAAACAAATTACCAGCATTTGATCATCACAGACAGTTGGAAACCTGTATGACCAAATTAAACCGTTACTTCTCAGGAAATGGAACACAGATTCAGGGTTAAAATGTAGTTCTAACTGTTGATTATTTTTACTAGGGTCATTTTCATAAAACCCACAGACATAATCAACACCCATTGCAATCAAAATATTTCCAAAATTGCAAAAACCAAAGATCTATACATTGCTAAGTTCCGGATGTGCTATTTTTTGACAAAGTCAGGCATTCATTCACATTTACAATAAATAAATAGTAACGCAAGCAACAATTGGTCGTTTTTTTAACCCTTTCCTTACAAGATTTAGGATAATTTACTCTACAAGACTGGTATTTTCACGATTTATCAATTTAATCCCAAACAAATAAAGTAATCAGAATACAATCTATTCAGTGGAAATCTCTACTAATACTCTTCACAATTTTGTGGCAGTAGGCGGCAGTAATGCAGACGATATCTGGAAAACGGCCACAAACCACCACAGGTTACTGAGGACTTCTGGTTCGTCGGCCTGTTGTCTTCATCAACACAGAGGGCTTGAATGGTGCAATCGCGTTTATTATCATAAATCAAGCTGTAATGACGTGTCGATTGTTGGATTATGATTAGCAATGGGCACACAGGCCACGCGCGTATCAAAATCACCTGGTGATTTTGATCATTTCTAAGAGAGTGGGACCCGTAAGCGAATCATGCTGAAACATGATAATCAACTAAAAGTATTGTCACAATGATTGGGGATTAATTAATCAACTACCTCACCGGGAGGTTTGGATTTTGACTTTTATTACGTCAGGGTTAAGTGAGATGCAGACTTGTACCTGTGCCTGTGTCTCCTTGAGGAAGCTGCAGGTGGACTCCATCCAGAGCGAGACGCGAGTCACCCTCCTGTAGAGGTCATGGCCATCCGGGTTCACCTGCTCCAAGTAGGCCACCACTGATTCCTGCATGCTGGGATAGGCCGTCCCCAACGCAGGGTCCAAGGACAGGTAGAATATGGCCTTCGCCATGCCGTCTGGGATGCTGTCACTGGCCTACCATTACAAGTTAGTTATAAACGTGAACCAGTAACAAACCAATCTGCATAGTAAATATAACTGACAAAAAGAAAATCAGGCTCCTGGCCCCTGGGCCAGGAGCCTCCTGTTTCTGTAGCCTGAGGCAGCTAGCAGCTAGCTGACGCTAGCATGTCCCAGGGACTTGCGCCGAATTCACCCCTTGATGTTGAGTGGCAAGCAGGGAAGCTATGGGTTCCATGACCCAGTCTGGAATCGAACCCCCGACCACCCAGTCTCACGGCGGACACTCTAAACACAAGGCCACTGATGCTGTACGTAGGTAGATCAAAATGGATTGTTGCATCTAAGCCTCCCTGACTGTATGTGACGGAGTCAACTGCCGATCCCAACAATGTTTTACCCCCATCTCTCTCTTCCCATTTCCTGTCAACATACTGTACATTATCCAATAAAAGCAGTATGTACTGTATATTGTATGTATATATATTTTAAACAAGAGCATCTATGAGGAACAATACACCATTGCCGAGGTGGAATACCTAAGTAAGTAACAACAGTCTCAGTGTTTAATGCAGGTCTTTGTTACCAAGCGGTGATAATCCTAGAATCAAACCCAGAGCAACGCGGGTTGTAAGTAAATTGTAAAATCCCAAATCATAAATCCAAAACCACGTAGCCCTGGAAGCCCATTTTCTGCACAGAATAATAAAAAACAAGGCATGAATTGCGAGTAGTTGTGCCATAATCCTCACCATTTATCTCGGCATTCATTCTCACAAGCTGCAATATCATAACGGTTTCGGCTCAGCCGTGGAAATGGGCTGCCATACAATACTACACAGCATTGAGTGGAGTGACTCGGATAACACCTGCATACAGATGCATGATGAACTCAAAAGCACGCACACACAAGCACATAAATATTATTCACATCATGAAAGCTAGTGCAGCGGTTGACACTAAGGTCTCTGAGGCACTTGCCCATCGGGCAAGTGCAAGTCAGGTTCTACTTGCCCTCAGGTCATGGTCACTTGCCCCCCAGGTTCCAGGTGGTCCCCAGTTAAGTTGGTTAACCAGATGTAACTCTTGAGAACGTAAAAATGAAACCAAATGGACCCTTGCGGGTCCATTTGGTTTCATTTTTACACTCTCAAGAATTAAAATTCATCAACTTAATTAGCCCAGGTCTACACTGTAGAAGATTAATGGTCATTTTGATGTGTTAATTTGCCTGTTTTGTTTCCCAAATCCAGCCTGGAATTGTGGATAGCTAGAAAGCCGGGAAAGACACAGAGGCAGAGTGCAATGACTGCCTTCAAGACAAATTTATCTTGTGTTGTGTTATAGTGCACTAAGTTGCACACTTGCCCGATCGGGCAACCAGGTAGAAGACTTCACTTGCCCCACCATTTGTTTTACTTGCCCCGGGCAAGCGGGCAAGTGTTAGTGTCTAGCCCTGTAGTGCACACCTTCTCAGGAGGGACGAGGGTTTGGAGCAGCCGGATGGCGAGCACAGCGCTGCCCGTATAGGCCAGCCTATGGTGGACCACGCCGCTTTGGGGTGGACAGTCTGACGAGGCCCTTTGATGGTAGCTCAGGACGTCCCCCAGTGACTCCAGACACACCTGCAGCTTCTCCTTCTGTACACCGCACACGCATGCATGCGCACACAGACACAAACACACGCACACACAGAGGCTGATGCTATAACAAGCATTCTCAAAGACAACAAATTTAGTTCCCAGGGGAACAGCAGATTAAACATAATCAGATTTAAGTATTATTTTTGGACAGGATACAGACCCACAACATTGCAGAATAAAATAAATTGGAGCAATCTATTCTCAACCACTTGCAGCGAGGAAAAAACAAAAACATCCAAAGGGGAAAAAAAAGAAAGAAAACAAGAAAGCAACAACAATAGGCTGTTGTCACCAGCAGGGGGCAGTACGTGTCCTGTGCATTGCTTGACTGGTGAGAATTGGTCGTGGTCCCACAGGGGGAAACCTAGAGGTCTGGCACAGGAAAGCTGCTCTCCACATAAAGATGACAAAACAGTTCTCAGCCTGGGAAGACTCTGGGCATGTATTAAACAGCAGAGGGCCAGAGGGGCAGGGGCTTGACAAGTGTATAACTCCCTGCACACAGGAACATAGTCTTTAAAGTTAAACAGTCAAATACGATAACAAATTATTCTGCACAGTTGAAAAAAACAACAACAAACAAAAAGAAAACAATCCCGAGTGTAGGCTTTATACACATATAATATGGACTTATTTAATCTAACTCGTTGTATAGTGGCGGACTAAATAAACCCAAGGGGTGCAAAAAAAGAAGAGGCATGTGTATGCATGCATGCATACATACATACAGTATATGCATGCATGCCTATACATGTGAAAGAGTCTTTGTACGCAGAGCGAAGGCCTGTGTAAGGAAAAAAAGGGGGAAAAGGGTCTGGTATAATTCATTCACTTCAATCACGTGCCCAGGGCTCTCCTTGACAGCCGTGTGCCTGCGCTGCGTCTGCAGTGCATTGTCTGGTGGCCACAACACAACCATCTCCAGTGAAGTGTATCCATTCATCTACATAAAAGTCTGCCATGAGTCGTGCATTTTTTCTCCCCTTTCTCTCTTTTTTCTTTCTACTTGCCAGCTCTTTCCCCACCAGGCTCTGGTCGTCCCACACCAGCTCGTTGACGCTGTCCCCGAGCAGGACGGCGGCTTTGCTCAGCAGATCTAAGACGCGGTGGACCACACGGGTACCCTCTGAGAGGACGGGAGGCAGGGAGGGAGGGAGGGAGAGAATGTGTGTGTATGTATGTGTGTTAGTGAGTGAGTGAGGGCGATGGGGAATGAGATCAACTTTGTCAAGACCATATGCTTTCACAAGTAAATACATTTTGTTCTTTAATTCTAAGTTTTTAACTTTATAGGGCAATCTAGATCAGTGGTTCTCAACCTTTTTGATCGCAGGGCCGACTATTTATTCAGCATTTGAGCCACGCTCCACCATTTGAGGACACTTTAACAGCCCACAGACCCAAAACTGAAGATTTCTTTTGCTTGCGTCCACAATTCCAGACTGGATTTTAGAAATGAATCAGAAAAACATACAGATCAAAATGACCATTAATCTACTACATTCTCTAAGTTTAATTCAGATGGTGAATATTTGAACTCTTGAATCTGTAAAATGAAATCAAATGGACCCGCAAGGGTCCATTCGGCTTCATGTCTATGCTCTCAAAGAGTTACATTTGATTAATCAAATGTCCATCATTTAGCTGGGGACAACCTGTAACTCTCTCAAGGACCACTGGTGGTCCCGGACCACTGGTTGAAAACCATTGATCTAGATTCATTCGTGAGCCCAGATAAACGTGTGGGATTATGTATATAACGTTGTTTTTTCCTATTGTGAGATTATACATAAATGTATAAATGTAAATCGACTTTTTGTGCACTTGCTGATTGGCTATTTCCATTATTTGGAAAGTTCTTGGAGAAACCAAATTACTGTAGATTAGTGACATTATATTTTATTGTCATCACAATATTCATTTCAACGTCAGAATTATTGAGATATTACATTTTGTTTGTCCGACATCCATATCCAATCCATGTCTAATATCCATCACCCAGCCAGCACTCACCAGTAGTACTCCAGGCCTTTTTGAATCTCACTGCTAACAAATAATACCGGCAGTATTTCAGAATAACTAAATCTAACAATGGAACAAATAAACACAAAAAACAAACAAAAAAAAACTTGGAAAAAGCACTTTACAGACCATATATATATATGGCGGAGATAATGAAAAATCTATATAATAACCTTGGTTGGAAGAGGGTTTAATTGTTCCTCACACGTTATTAACACGTTCTATAGGAGCAAAGGGGTGAGATGAAAAGGAGCGAGCGAGATTGCCGGCATTAATTGCCCAGAATCCCCCCATGCTTAGAAAAGAGAAGGGGTCTAGACTTCCTACCGGTCTTGAGCAGAGGTATGGCATGCTCCATGGTGGCCAGCGTGAACTGAGCCAGACTAAGCTGCCGGAGCTGCAGCTCCAGGACATCCTCCGTGCCCAGGTCAGGCAGCTCCAGGGGGGGTCCTCCGTCTACGGGTGACTGGAGGGACCGCCTGGTGGCCTGGGCTGCTGCTGCCGCCGTCCCACTGCCTCTGTTAGAGCTACCGCTGGAGAGATGACACAGACCCAAGAGGTGAGGGGACACACACACTTTAAACATTTTAACCTGGGAACTGATTCTACAAATGTCTGAAACTGATGAAAATATGTACCGTATTGTCCCGAATATTAAACTAGTTATAACACACACCCCATTTGTCAGGATTCATTTGTGCAAAAACAACATTGATTGTCATATAATAACATAATATAGTCCCTAAATATAAGATTACTCTTCAGGCTCCCCCAGAACCAAAATATTTGAGTTAAAAACTTTTGCTGTGACAGAATACTCGGCCAATTTTCATGGTTTTTCAAGATTATTAGCTTGTAAATCTGATATTTTTCAATAGCTCAAGCCATTGCTTTCAAAAGCTAATGCTTGTTAATGCTTAAAACACCAAAAGGGGCTCAGCTTCCCATACAAATTTAGCTGAAGTGGTGAAGAGAAAGAAAAACAGTCTTGTGAGAAAGAGAAAGTCTTGTGCATACACACACACGATACACCCACACCCACACACACACACACACCTGTTGGAGGGTGCGTCTCCATCTTGGCCGTCACCCCTGGCTCTCTGTCCGGTGCGTCCCACCACAGAGGGCCTGGGAGAGCACTCTGCCCCGGGCGAGGAGGCCAGGGAGCGCTGGACCCCCTGGCCCTCCTGGGAGTACGACAGGGACGAGTTCTGGGACACGGGGTCTATGCAAAAACCAAATTAAAGGAGAGACAAATTCATACAGACATTGAAAAGATGTTTTGTAAATTGTTTGAAACAGGAGAGCCTGTTGGGGTAGTGGTGCATTAGGTAAAAAGATGATCTACAGAACAAAGTGCAGTAGAGACTCAGGTTCATTTCAATAATACTAGAGACTTTAAGACAGTAGTCACAACTGTAAAATATGGCAGCAAATTAAGACTTTCACACATTATGAGGAATGAATAATTGGGAAAGAGAGCGTATCACAATATGCCTGATAATGAAAATGCGTTATGCATTCAGGCAAATTAATCGGTAGAGAGAACATATCACAATATGCCTGATAATTGATTATGTGTTATGCAGTATGCAGTTGGTAAAAGTTCCAAGCTATAATGATGTGATGAGGTTCACAAATGAGAATGTGTTTAATGCACGGTACATAGAAAGCATTATTTTGGGTAATACACATTCAGGAGACTCGCATATAGAAAATACTCATGCCATAACAAAACTCATGTACATGTAGGTGCTCAAAATAATAATCTTCAAAAAAAAAGAATCTTTCATTTGGGATAAGTAAGAATTTGGTTCTGAATATTGAGTGGGATGCGGACAATGACAAATTAATAGGACAAATTAGTAGTGCTCAAATACAATATAAAATCAAAGCAATGCAATATACAGTAAATGCCAATAGGATAAGGCATGCTCAGGGCATCATATGCACTTAATACAGTACACAAAAAAGCAAGAATTCATCCTGACAAGCATTATCTACAGGATTGTTGATGTGTATATCTATACCAGGGGTGCCCAAAAAGCACCATAGGTTGTGATCTACCAGTAGATTACACAGGATGTGCAGGTAGACATGATACCTAAAATATCTTACTGTCAATTCAAACCCCCCAATACGTTGTTTACAAAAGGTAGCATATACAAGAAAACCCTTCCAATTCTCCCCCTGTTTTTCTTAAACACTGTATAACAAAACATAACACCACCACCACTATTTCAAAGCTCCCACTTTCTAGGGGGCCTTGGAATGGATTTTAAACTATTTTCAGAAATGGGATAAATCACATTTTTGATATGTAGTTCTTGTTGAGCCGTCATTTTGAAAGTCAAAATAGTGTGGGCACCCCTCATCTATACGCAAAAGTCAGACTTTGTGTAGAGCCACCCACCCTGTTTGGAGGAGCGGAAGCTAGGGTCCTGATGAAAGCGTAGTCTGCTCCTCAAACATACACAGAGCTGCCGTAGGCAGGCAAGAGCCTGCAGCCGGAGCCAGCGCTTCTCACCTTCACCTGAACTCAGCCTCAGGAGGGACAGGAGGTTCTGGACACGGATCAAATGGATCAAATGAGTAGAATGAATATTCTCAGCCAAATACGATCAATAATTGCTGCAACGGTTATCTCGAGAGTTCGAAGACAATAAGTACCTTGACACCTCCTAGTTTTTTTTTATGTGCATGTATTTGGCAGTTTGGCTCTGTAAGAATTATTTAAATAAAAAAGAAGATATTGATTTTGGTTTGGTCATAATTAGATTTATTTTGACATCAGTATCTGCAATTACGAAGCTTGTGTATTGTATTTTAACCACTGCCATCCTTATCTCAAAATGGCTCTATAAAAAAACAGATCGACAAGCCCAGAGCTTGTAAATTGCCACGGCAAGCTGAAAGAAAAAGCCGATGTGATTGTGTTGAACAGAGCACCTGAAACCTGGACAGTGATGGAACAGTCGTAATTAGGTTCACTAAATAAAAGGGCACCTGGAATTTAATTATTGGAGCAGCAATTTGTTCCAAGTTCAAACTCCCTGCCCTCTGTCACTAATGATGCCATGCCTCTGAATCCAAGCCTTTGGTTTTTCTAAATACGTATTGACTAAGGATAAAGCGTGTAGAGGAGGCTACTTATGAAGCCACAGTGGGAACACACACACCCCCCCAAACACAATGTAATCCTGTTGAATAATTAAAATTAAAATGATTACAGAGAGCACTGCACAACACTTTGTAAACTGAGAAAATGAAATCCTTACAGTGATTGTTATGCTATTCTGACAACCTTAATATAGAGTAACGCCATCCCTCTGTGACTCCAGCACCTCACGTGTGTTTTTTTTTTAGAAGATGAGCGGTGTTTTTTTTTACATAAATATAGGCAAGAACTTAATAAAATTGAACAAATGGATTGTAACTGTCAGGCGGAAACATTGCAAGTCCATTTTTCATGTTTTCCTATTATTTTCATAAATGAGTGGGCTTACATTATTCTTTATCTAAATGTCACTCAAAAAATAGTCAAAATTCAAGGTCACAACATGTCGCATAGCAATGAGTTGTGAACTTGGTAAATCGCATATTTTCAAACAAACAAAACTAGTATCTTAGTCTATTTTCAATGAAAGTATTAAACAGATGCTCTTATTCAAATGCAAGATCGCAATAAAAATGATTAAATAAAAATAAAATCATTAATAATGTTCAAACCGCCTGAAGCCTTACTTATTCACTGTGTCCATGGATGAAAAATAAAAATGCATACATACAATTACTGTTTATTTGTTGGGATCTAATAATAATCAAATTCATCTAATTCATACTTTCCCAGGAAATCCAGCAATAAGTACCTGTACAATACCAGGCCTCTGCAGAAAAATCTCTGCTGGGAAGTCCTGCATGATGACATCACGCAGTAGTTCACACGTTGTCTGGACCAAGTTGGGATTGTTGCTTCTCAGAGAGCTATTTAAAAAGGAGCAAGAAAGGGAGGAAACGTGTTAATTGAGATGTCTGACATTTTATATTAAGAAATTACACAGTGTGGTGTCACATCAAAGTTTGAATCAGTGTCATGGAGCTGAGGTAAGAAAAAAAAAAAAAAACAATGTCACCCACCTTTCATTGGATGAAAGTATGTGCCTGTCGGTGGTGGTTAAAGCCAGCCAAGGAAATGTGGAAAACTTCAGACATTTGATGGACTCAGGAACTGACAGTGAATCATATGAACATTAAGAAAAGCAATACTTAATGGGCACATTTGCATTTATTTCATTTCTATGCTGTAGACAATATCAAGCAAAAAATAATAATAATAAGCAACATAAGTTAAATTAGAAAAAACACTGAGTCTGTGGTTATCTACCCAACATACCTGCAATCCTTTGAGGTAGAACATCTGTCTTGCTTTGCTTATTCTTTTGGAAATACCCCATTTTGGTGGAATGCTCTTCCGCAGGAGGAACTGCAATAACTGAAGAGAAGACAATTTGCTTTTGGCAAAAATAATCAGCATACTTACACCGTCTACAAAAGTCCAAAATAAACAAACAATATTCACAATGTGATTTTCTGCTTGCAGGGACACCCCAAACCACTTCACTGCACCATGAAAAGGAATTAAAACAATTTGACTGGATGCAAAGATTTGCCATTAAATTGCAGCACCTGTTGGAGGTACAATATGCTGTCCATGGGAGTAGACTGTTGTATGTCTAGGGAGTAGCTCCGGTAGCAGGAACAGCTGGTCCAGGATGCCGTCAATGACACCTTGCAGTCTGGGCTCCACGTTTGGAGACAGCTGGGTAAGGAACTCCACCGCACCAACATCTCTCAGCATCTGCGCTGCACCAGGATGCTTTGGATGTACGATAGCAGAGAGCAGTCATGGCAAATAGTCAAGAAACCAAACCCAACAGCACTGTGTCAAATAAACTTTATGCAACAGCAGAGTAACTAACATTCACTGAACTGTAAACCAATGATGCTGGGCTGTAATAATCAATACACTCAAAAGTCCAGTCCACAACACTGTTTATCTTCATTAAAATATTTTCTTCTTATTATCCATGGATTCTCAGTCCTGGGTTTGACTTTGAATGTGCATTCTAATATAGAGACAGCCTTCAAAGGCAAATTTAAACCTACCTGTGATAAAGTATTGAGCAACTCAAGGACCTCATCCTGCATTGGCACCACGGGGAAATTGAACCATTCCAGAAGGACTACGAACAACCTCCTTTCTTGGACCAGATCAGATACAGAAACCAAGGAATGGTCCAGTTTGCTTATGATGCTCTTCAATGCCCGGACTCTGATCTCCACCAAAGAATGGCCTAACCATACAGGGAACACCATTACAGAAGCCTTGAGTTAAATGGCATATGGTGCATTTATGAAGCGCTTTACAAAGTCCATTACATGATTAACCCATTCACGCACACTTTCATACAAAGCAGCAATTGGGTGTTTGTCTTGCCCAAGGACACTTTGACATGTAGACAGGAGGTTGGTGCCAGTGTCATTAAAATAAAATGAGGAGATAACAGGCAGATGTTGCTCAAAATAACAATAACATTTCTACATTCCCCAATTCTATAAACTTCTTGTAAATTAACTATTGCAGATGTCTAGCAATAATTTGCTCTCATTTGGTTTCATTTTACACCTTTATACCTTACCTATGTACAAAATATGTGCCAGTGACATCTGGTGTCACTGTTGCGACATTGAGGTGTCAGAAACCGAGCGTTCATGCAGCCTGACAAACTGGAGTTGTAAATACATTGTTTTCAACGAGGGCAGGGCAAATATGAGCCATTTTACACATGTGCAACATGACAATTGATTTAAAGTTAAAGTATTGTGCAGTACTAGCAACTAAAGTTTCTATAATGTTTATGTTGTACTATTCAAAACTATCGGAAATAAATTGATATAATATCAGATCGGATCATTACATCTGGGCTGTTGCCTGTGACTTCACCCGGGTCCAGGACTTGTCCCTATTTTCAATGGGAGTCTATGTAGAAGAGCCGCCACTGGACTGGCCTCATGAAGTGTGCCTAACACTGTCTATACTCTTATGGCTCTGCTATGTCCAGTGTAATTATCACAGCTATTCTAGTGCTAACACTATGAGAGTTTACATTCAGTGTAGCCTACCTTTACTTTGCTAGAAAGTTTAAGCGCAACAGGTTTTTACCTATTTTCTTTACATGATGAGACAGCTCCATGTCCGGTCTATTATTCTACTTCATTTGAAAAGTTGTGTCAAAGTTAGAAGTTCGTGGTTTTCCAGTTGTCACTCACAGTGACAGCAGCAGCGTTCTCTGTGCTGCAGGGCTGCAGCTACCCGGGCTTGTTTTCAACAAACGCGCCAGCGTACATCAAACGACTTCCTGTTTTGGGTGCGCTCGTGAAATAAAGTCGTGTGAAACGTTAACTGTGAATTGTGTCCCTCCCTCGCCCAGTTGTAAATTTCACAGGACCCACACAACCAAGGAGAATTGAAAAAGGAGTTGTCGCGAAGGCACCCACGGGGGAGTCCACATTGGTTCATGGGAGGAAACAGACATGCTCAGTACAGATCAAGGAGAATTGAAAAAGGAGTTGTCGCGAAGGCACCCATGGGGGAGTCCACATTGGTTCATGGGAGGAAACAGACATGCGCAGTACAGATCAGGAAGTCAAACCATCCAAGAGACCAATGGCATGCATGGTTTGCAAGCGTCAAACTTCCTGGAATGTACTGCGCATGTCTGTTTCCTCCCATGAACCAATGTGGACTCCCCCATGGGTGCCTTCGCGACAACTCCTTTTTCAATTCTCCTTGGTACAGATCAGGAAGTCAAACCATCCAAGAGACCAATGGCATGCATGGTTTGCAAGCGTCAAACTTCCTGGAATGTACTGAGCATGTCTGTTTCCTCCCATGAACCAATGTGGACTCCCCCGTGGGTGCCTTCGCGACAACTCCTTTTTCAATTCTCCTTGCACACAACACCCCTATGCTCTGCTCCTAAATCTGAGTTTATTTTCTACCACCAATGTAATTGTATATTCCATTGCATTGCATCGCAAAACAGGTAAACATACAGTAAAACAAAATGGCCATTAATCTTCCACATTCTTTAATTGTGTGGACTTCTTAATTAAGTGGGCTAATTTAGATGAATATTTTAACTCTTGAGAGCGCAAACATGAAATCATGTCTACGCTCTCAAGAGTTATATCTGGCTAACCAACTTTTCATCTGGTTAACCAACTTAGCTGGGGACCACCTGGAACCCTCTCAAGGACCACCGGTGGTCCCCGGACCACTGGTTGAAAACCACTGTTGTATTGTATGAATTATGATGAATTCAGTGCCAAGGGGCACAATGTAGATAAGATCGCTTGGAGCTTTCTGCGTTATCATGATCTTTTCTACCATAGCCTATAAACTATGCATCCGATCAATCGATTGATCAAAAGGAACTGTACCCCACATGTACAAACAAAACACTGAATACACTGCTTTGATAAACAAACATACTGAAGTGGCTTAACTCGCCTGGAGGACGATCAATGTTTGCGAGAAGTGTTTGATATAACCGCTGAACCTTAATCCCATTGCTGCCACGCTGAATGAAAATTTGAGTCTACTCACATTATGTTGTCGTTCAATTAAATCTCAATATCAAACAGTAATGAGAAATCAAAGTCGATGTGCTCTGCATCTCCACACAAGTAGGCCCATAGGCATCATTTATTTTAATAACAGCTCAGTCTATACTAATCCAATTTGCATGGGATATGGGAATAGATGTAGGCTAATAATAATGATACCGATCAGCTTCAAATGTCGCAAACAAGTAGACTTGAAACATGAAAAATGTGCTGGTTTATGTATTTTGTTATAAAACGTTATAGTCTGTTGTATTCATTCATATATTCAATGTTGATTTTTTTTTTTTTTTTTTTTGAAAACATTTGATAGACATTTTTTCTGATAGCCAGTAGGCCTACACATACACATATTCATTTATATATTCACCAATATGCTGGTGATATTGGCCTACATTATAGGCTATTTCTTGTTGATATACTGGTGGGAGACTACATTTTCGTTCATTCATGGCATGCAGGTTGATCATTTGTACATGACCTTGTGATCAACAGGGCACCATAGAGCGAGGTTGAGCAGCTTCCAGTATGCAGGGGTAAACATTAGTGACAAACGTGGTGGCTGCCGAATTTCAAGGTCTCAACCTGAAGACCCTGAGGGCCGTCTACACTGGTAGGCCCTGCCTGGAGGATACTGACAGGGGACAAGGCACCCCAGTAACAGATTGAACTGTTCGTGATGATGCAGACTACTAAGTGCTTGAGGTGTGTCACAGCCCCGAGGCTCAAGGCAGGAACAGATTTTTTCCCTGTGGCTGTCAGAGCTAATATGAACAATATAGACAAAATCAAAAGAAAAAAATAAAATCTGCAAATAACCAAACATATATTTTAACTTGTATCCCACAATTCAGTGATGGTTTGTCTTTACTGCACAGATGTGCAGTAAATGCCCACTAAATGTAGGCTACTTATCAGTGTTTGATGTATTGTTATCCCATCTAATTCAGCACATTCCCCATTTGCATATACTCTGTTGCTGATCTCGATTGATTGATTGATTGATTGATTGATTGATTGATTGATTGATTGATTGATTGATTGATTGATTGATTGATTGATTGATTGATTGATTGATTGATTAGTTGGTTGATTGACTGACATACAGTATAACCAGTAATATTATATGAGTGCAAAACATGTATCTTATTTATCTGGTATTATTTCTCATGTTTTACCTTTACTTATGGGCTCTCCTCCTCGTTGCTGTCGCTGAGATGACATCTCACTTCACCTCTAGGGATCAATAAAGGTTTATCTTGTCTTATTTGCAGTGACGCTAAGCAAAATTAAAAAATCAGACCACCATCAAATGTTTGGCAAGACCTCTTGTTTTGGTGCTTATCCTTGGAGGTCTTTATGCTTAAAACAAGGTCAGAACAACACATCATATAATTTAATTGTCCAACATGCAGTCTACCATATGGTGGCAAAATACAAAGTTACCACCAGAATAAATAATGTGAAATCAAGGATGATGTTTCAGGAGGTCACTTGGGGACAGTAGGCAAACCCAGTGAACTTTGTTCTTGTTTTACCTGGGTGGAAGTATCTCTAGCTGACGCACTACGTTATGTGTGAATACAGCTGTTGTAGGTGTATTGGTGTAATTAATGCACCACCTTTTAAATCTCGTCCCTGAGGAGAGCAAAGGTATATGAAGGTCCTTGGGTCCAATTTAGCCCCAGGTCACTGGCAAAAAAAGTCAGACCACTCTGAACTGAGTGGTGCTCACTGCTGTACTGAACTGTACTGTTACTCTACTGTACTGTAACGTGCAAGCAGTAACATGTATAGAAAGAATGTCAAATGTATTACCATGCTTTAGTGCTTGAATTGTAAATTAAATTGTAAATTTTCAAATAAAATCCACAACCTAAAACATGAACTTTTGTTGAAAAACAAAATCTGTAATTTAATGTAAATTGCTCTGGATTAAGAGCATCTGCTAAATACTTGAATTGTAAATTGTCTATTGGAGCCTACTGTCTAAAGAGTGGCTAGCAACATTCAAAAAGAAAAATAGAATAAGCAGTATAGCAAGATAGCAGGTATAGAGAGATAATAACTGATTTCTGCTGAAACCAGGAGACCAAAACCTGCGGAAGAGGTGAGCATTATGCATTCTATAAATGTTCATACTGTATTTCGAGGCAAGCCCTTGTCATGTTATTCCACAGTCATTCCTGAAACAAAAACCCAAGTGTTCCCTCCGGTCCTGTCATTGTTTCACATGCCTGCTGTACCCGTCTTTCGCTCCACTGCAAGTGTTGAGGATATGCAGGGCTACACCAGGGGGGCAGATCCCCCCCCCGCCCCCTCGGAAAGGAAGACAAGTCAAAGGACTGAGTCAAGCTGAGCCATGCTGCCTGCAGAGGTATTGCGTAAATAATTTATGGCCAATACAGCTTTAATTTGAAGTTGAGGTGAAACTAAAAAGCCTGTACACATGGAGGTTTCTACACATTTATTAAAGTGTGTGTGTGTATGGAATGTTCCAATGTTTTAAATAAAGGTTCATACAGGGCTTATTTATACTTTTACTTTGAGGGGGTATTATTATTATTATTATTATTATTTTAAATAGCCAATTGACAAGCTGGTTGTAGAGATACTATTTTTGAATGTTTGAAAGTTCTTGGCAAACAGGGGCACCAGAGTGAAAATGCTTTAACTGGTGTAAATATTCAGAAAAATCACACAAATACACAAAATCGTTTATACGTAGTCTTACATAGTCTTATTACACAATGTAAACTCGAAACAATTAGTCCAGTATTAGTGACTGTTTGATCCTCTCGCCCACACGCAAACTCTGGCAAAAAAAGGACCACAGCCTTCTGTTTAGTTACTCTGACTGTCTGGCAGCAAAATACAAGCAAGGCTAAAGTTTGTTTGTGCGGATTAATTTAGTGTGTAGAAACATTGCACGATTGCTTGCAAATAGTCATGGTGCTATAATATAAGACTTGCCCCCTCCTTTCTACCATCTTTGCCCTCCTGTGCCGCATATCAAGTGAAGGCAGCCTGATCAACCCTAATAGGGTCTGGTAATTAGAGTGTTTGCATAAAGCCTGTCTGCACGCAGCCGCCCTAAGCAGGTTGGGGAAGAAATGCCATACACTTGACAGTGTGGAAAAAACAATGTAATGTTCAGTGTATAGACCAAATTAGCCTGGCAGCAGTAAACACAATCCACTCTAAAACAATGACACTAATTAGGCAACCAATGTATCATTTCAGAGTTCAAGTTTTAGCTGCTATCATTACTTGAAAATACTTTCAGAGCCAACTATGTTTCATGAATACAAATTAGAAAAGCCCTTTCACATTAATTGTGAAGCAAACCTGTCACGAGAAAGAAATATGAGATTAACCTCTACTTGGAGCCATGATCTTGCCACTGAGTAAATGCCAATGAGGTGTATTATAAGTTACAGTCACATAACAAAATATGTATTTCTGGTTAAGGTCAGGAGATTAGGAGCTTGTAGCAACTGCATACCAGTTCTGGTTCAGGTACCATGACCTTTTTCTTTATTGCTATAATTTTCCTGCGTGATTTCAGCAGCATTGGGCAAGTTACTCATGGAAGGTAATACATTACTTCTTACTTATTACCCTTATATAATATTATATGTATTAATACTAGATATGCAACAGGTAAACAATCTACCTGAATATTGTAGTCTACAGTTTGTAATAAGTCCGTTTAGAACTGTATGTAATATATTGTGCAGCAAAGAGAGAATCTCAGCCAGAAACAAAAACAAATCACGTTCATTGTAATGCCTATTAATCAATCTTTCAGACTACAAGATCAATAACAATAAAAAATACAAGGGTCTACACAACATAAATTAAATTTAGCAACAAGGAAGAAGTAGGTCGGGGGTGACTTATTGTCAGTATCAGCCGGTAACACGCAGGAGTGTATCCCCGTTACAATGAGCTAGACCCCTGGGAGATGGATTGCTGAGTTGGAGCACCTACCATCAGCTACCAGTACTTCCTGCATGACTTGCCACATCCAAACCATGCTACTCATACGCTGAGTGATTATGATTTCATTTTTTGAGCCATCCAACATCACAATACAACTGTACTGTGATTAGATTCCCGATAACAGCATACAGATTGAACACCACTGTTTACAAACAGTTGCCTGGCACTTGCTTCTGAAAGCATCGTTATATGCCACCCGCAAATTATTATATTCACCTTTACTGTAGCTGCACCACAGGTGGCCACAATACAGTGGTGTACGGTTTGTCATCTTTGAAAAGGGCTAAACGTGTGTGAATCTGTGTGAGTGCTAATGTGTGTATCGGATCAGTAATAGGTGATAATAGGCCTACTGTTTTGGTAATTATAACTCTACTCGTCACTGGGGAAATAATAATATTACCTTCATGTTTTACTATTAAGAGACAGCCTATATTAGTACCTAACACTCAATTCTGGAGCACTGGAGAGTCATGCTGTCTGAGCCAATTAGTGCAGTGCTTCCCAATCAATGGGTTGGGATTCAGTAAGCATTTGTGGGTTGCAGGCATTTTATACACTGTAGCACATTATAAAAATCTACAAGTTCACAATGTGTTGTGATGTGACACATTGCAGGGTTATAGATTGGCTATTTTCATTATTGCTGCCTGGAATAGGGCTTTGTGTAAGTGGTTTATACTCGCATTTAATTACGTTTGGTCCCTAGGGAGAGAAAAAATCACTCCTTGGACTGAAAATGGCCAGCATAGTCATCGTCAAAAAAAAAGGAGTGAGGTCATCACATCTTCGCATATATTTGGACAAGTGGCTATGACCAAAATGAGGTATTTTTCGTGTAAACCTAATGCTTAGAATTGATTCAGAATCACGGCAATCCCTTGGTTGGTACACATCACCATTACTTAAAGCATAATTATAATTAGAAAATGTTAATATGACCGTATGTATTTGACTGCAGTGGCGACCCCAAAGGTCACCAGCCTTGGTGCCCTAGCTAAGTGATTACAACGTGCCCTGGACTACATCTGTGCAAATCTTGTCACTTTTCGACAAATTAGCTATTTTTGTACTAGACAAAGTTCCCATTGACAATGAATGGAGAATTTACATAATATAGCTATACAATGATAAGAGCGCAGCTCACTTCACACAGGTGTGATTTTTTTCCCCCTGGAATGAATGTCATATGGCCTTGGCCTTAGCCGATATCAATGCCATATGAAAACAGCTGATACAATCATCACAATATGTTGTGATGCAAAACATTGTGAGCTTATTAGATATGCAATTTTCACTTTTTTATGTTTTAAAAATGACTGTCTGTAGTAATAACTTTTCCAAAATGCAAGGCAGAAAAAGTGTTGTGTGGCTTACATCTGCCTTAGGGTTGTATGTAGAAATATAAATATTAAAGAAATGAACAAGAGCTTGTGACTCAATAATAACATCGGAACAGTGCCCCTCTTTTCCATTTTTATCAAAAATAACAGTTTTGGATATATGAGGTTTCCGCCCACGTAACAATAGTCTATATTCCTCTTTTAGATAACCTATTCACACAATATTTTCCATTTTAGTCAGTGCCAACTGTTAGGCCCCATGCCCCGTCATTTCTGTGCAATTCCATCCCATAAGATAAACGGAGAAACAGAATACATACTGTGATGGCCTTGCATTGTGCTCTTCCTTTGAAAACGTTCAAATGACTTGCATACATTTCTATAAACCGGAGACTGCTGAATTATCAGCACCTTGAGGAAAACAGTCTTCAATCACTGAGCACAAAAATGAAATGATTTGAAAGTGAGCTTGACTGCTGAGCTCGTACTGCAAGCTGGCCATAGACTCTGCTGTCGGTATGTGAGTGAATTTAATGGCCAAGTTTTTTTGTGGTATATAGATTCCAAGTTTGGCCATTTCCTCTCATTCACGATCCAACCATCTGGGGAATATTAATATTTAAATTCACAGTCCTTGAAATTCCATTTGCGACACAACACTTCTATTAATATTGATAACATGCTATGGTGGCAGCACACATAATCTATGATTTCACTTATGTCAAAATGACCTCTAAATAGATGTGATTTATTATTTTTTTCTTTTTCTCAAACAGAGACATTTTGGTTGAATCATGTGCAGACTGCTAGATTGTGATTTCTCCCTACCAAATTATAAGTCAGTCAACAACAGCCATTGACAACACGCATGAAATTCTTAATCACATTTCATACCTTTTCATTTTGCTGTGTGTCTACTGTCTCAAAGATATCCACTAGTCTCAAAGATATACCACTAGTACCTATAGTTAAAGGGACATTTCACTGTTTTCACAAAAAATATATGTTAATGACATTTAGAATTTACACGTTCCTGGTTGTCTGTATGTGTGTAATGTGTGGTTTTAGATATTTTAGATGTTAGCAGTGAGCCCAGTGTCTCTGATGTCATGGACACTACTTACTTGGACTACAATTCCCACAGTTCTTTGGTGCGCCATTCCATTCCAATCTCTCCATGACGTCTAAAACATATAAAACCACACATTGCACACATAATGACTACCAGGAAAGTAACTAAATATTCTAAATGTCATTAACATATATGTTTTGCAAAAACGGTGAAATGTTCCTTTGAAGGAATATTTCATTAAAAAAATCAACAAAAACCCTAACCCTAACAAACAAAAACTTTTGGTAATTTTATGGTCTTTTATGGTTATTAATAGTGAAAAAGCACAGCCTCCTCACATGAAAATGAGCTCACATTAGCTAAAGTAGATAAAATAATGACCAAAGAATTGTTTTTAAAGTGAAATATCCCCTAAATAAACAGCCTAATGAATACTTCCATCAATTCAATTGACGACCAGTATAATTGTGAATGACAGAACAGTCTGTGGAATGCATGATCTGTATATCGCGTCACCAGGCTTTTCCACACAATACCCATGGGTTCCATTACAGTTCAGTGCTCTGATCCGGTCTAAAGCCCGCCCTACTGTATCCGGTAGTTTACACGCACACATACATGCAAGTGCTGTTTCCATACACGCTTTAGACGCAGACCGGATACGCAGGCTGGAGCGTATTGACCACAGCCTAGATTCTTATGTGACGCTGCTCGCACCCACCAGTGTTGCCGTGTCTGCTTATTATAAGCGAGGTTGGGCTTCTTTTTCGGTAAATGCTTATGTGGACTTGATTACTGATGGTTTGGCACATTTTCATCAAATAATTGCACATGGTCAAGGTCACAAGTCCTAAATAAAATCATCAACGCTTGAATTTAGTCAGGGATTCCTGAATAAAATAAGCGAAGATTCCATACATACAGTATAGGCTAAGCCTTAATAAAACTGCATATGTACAGTATTTATCCACACATAAAACATTTTCAGATTGAATCAGAAAATATTTTATGCCAAGAACAACCCCAACACAATAGCCTGGATCCAGCCCTGGATCGACAGCTTAAAGGGGGATTCCACCTATTTTCAAAATTTTCTTGAGAGGATACAAATGTGAACCAAATGAACCCTAGCGGGTCCATTTGGTTCCATTTGTACCCTCTCAGGAAAAAGGGGTCTGAAAGAAAAAATCATTAACATGGTGAAATACATCTTGATAATGTCATCAGATGTACTTCACGATGTTAATGATTTTTTCCAGACCTCCATTTTTTATTTTAGGAAATACAGAATTGAGGGAACTTTTTTTATCATGTCCACACAACATCTCTAAGGTATATTAATGACATATTAAAATGTTGAAAAGGGGTGGAATCCCCCTTTAAACCTTGTGTTTAGTTGAACTGTAAATCAAACTGTTCAATCAATCAATGCCTTTAAATTCTCCCTATGTATTCGTAGACCTGGGTTGCTTGTTTCTGTGGCACCATCTGGCAACACAGACAGTCTCCCACAATTCAACAGGCAACAAAGGAAGAAGAAAGGAGGAGGCCGAAGGGCTAGTGTAAAAAAAATGTCCTAGCTATCCTTTATAGTGAACGGTGTCGCCCTGCCGTTGTTTTCACCTGGACTACAATGACATTAGCATTTTGTACATAAAGTATTACGAACACTGCCAGCCATACGAATGGATTATTATGTCTGTGTGCGGAAGCAGCAGCAGCAGCCCGACTAAACAGAAGGAAAGAAATGTGCTAATATAAATCTAAGCTAAGGTGGCTAACGAGCTAGTGGCTAACGTTAGCCCACCTACTGGACACAGCAGACCAGTTTATTATTGTTGTGTAAAAAAATAATAATAATAATAATCGTCAAAAAGCCAAAACCTCTTTTTTGGGAACGTTTTGGGTCCATCCAGTCCAATGATAACATGCAGACATGAATACACTGACATGGTAAGAAAGAAACGCAGCATTTACATGTTCTTGATGGATGTATAACTGTGTAATAATTACCTACATATGCTTGCAAATTAGCCTATACTGTGGTGGTTATTTCACTAATATTTGCGCGAGATTATAAAAATAAATAATAAGACATTTTCACTTTAATCTATGGGGAGTAGTTGAAACGTTTTCCCTTTCTTTTTTTCTTTTTGTCTTATATACCAGTGGTTTTCAACCTTTTTCATCCCAGGGCCCACTATTTATTCCGCATTTTATCCACGGATCACCATTTGATGTTGAGTTTAGTCTCTTGGACCCAAAACTAAGGATTTTCAAGTTTGTGTCCACAATTTAGGAGATAATTGTCAAAACGTTGGTCAAAAATAACAATTGAAAGGGTCTATTTGGTTTCATTTTACTCTCAAGAGTTACAGATCTGTAAGGGTCCATTTGGTTACCAACTGTCTATCATTTAGCTGGGGACCACCTGAAATCCTCTCAGGGACCACTGTTTGAAAAGCTCTGTTTTATACTCATAGGCATCCACGCTATAATGTTAATTAATATTAGCATTTAGTTGGCAGTGGTGGGTAATCTGATGGGATCCATCCCTGGGATGATTGTGTATTCTTTTAATTAATGGCGCAAGTCTTAAAAGAGATTTTCACCCACTTTCAACATATCACTGTGTCATCATTAGTACACCATTACCGAGATGTTGTATGTGGTAATAATACTATGCTTCTCCCGTCTGTGTTTACTAGAAATGGAGGTCTGAAAAAAAAAACACTAACATGGTGAATCACATCTGTATTGACGACATCATCAAAAAGATGTGATCCACCATGTTATTGATTATTTTCATACCTCTGGTTCTTCTAAACACATAATGGTGGGTGGGGTCCTTCTTATTATATCCACACGATATCTCTAAAGTATATTAATGGCTTACACAATGTTGAACATGGGTGTGATTCCCCTTTGCCATTTGATGCTTTCTAAGTTTTTCTATCCAAAAACGCTAGCTAATAACAGTTGGCTAACTCACTTGGCTAAGCTAGGTTTCATTCTGTGTGTGTGCGTGTGTGTGTGTGTGTGTGTGTGTGTGTGTGTGTGTGTGTGTGTGTGTACTGAGTAGGCCATACCAGATCAGCACAAACCTGGTTATTACCTGGTTATTGACTTGCCTGTTAATATGACAAATATAGGTTTTTCAAGTGATACTATTAGACTGCTTTACAGCCCTGTCATTACTGGGGACTGAAAAAAGAAAGGTGCTAGAAGTGCAGTCCATCCAACTGAGTCACCATTTTCAAGCACATATTAAATCAATGTGAGTAATCAAATAGCAGTAGGGTCGGGTGGCAAGCAGAGAGTACTGTGTGTCCATGGAATTCTATGTAAAAATGTTTTTATAGATTTTTCAAATATTCTGGTTTCAGATGACCAGATCAGGATGTAATATGCCATCAACAAATGACCATGATTGTATTCCCTTTGTATTTAATTGTTGATTAATTATTTTGGGCCAATACAGATGATGTGCGCAAAAAAGGGCATGCCCTTAGTTTGTCTTAGTTTTGTGAGAAAAATCATTAAAAATGTGTGTTTGTCCTTTTCTCTTACAGAATATGTCGACTCCATTAAATGTATGACTGGTTTTACGCGGCCTGATGGGAGGACATTGTGGATAGCACCTTCGTCAGGATACCAGGCGAGACACACCGTCCCATGTCTCCTCCTCGGAGGGCCTGCAAGAATGAAGAAGATAAGCCTTAAAACCATCCGCAAGTCCCTGAACATAAAGGGCAAAGAGGAGGGTGACTTTGTAATGCTCCAGCAGCCCTCTATGACGGCTGACTTTTCCAAGGAAGAGTCGCTCTTTGGAGGCTGCTACACCAAAGACCTCGCAGGCTGTGACCCCCTTGCCAGCGAGGAGGAGAAGGGGGCCCAGAACAAAGGCCGCTCGAAGAGCGAGAGCCTCATGGGCTCGCTAAAGAGGAGGCTCTCTGCCAAACAGAAGGCCAAGGCCAAGGGCGGCTCATCGGCCACGGGATCTGCGGACGATGACGACACCTTCTCGTCCGCTTCTGTCCCCGTCAGTTTCAACGAAGTGAAGGCCCAGAGGCCCCTTAGATCAGCATCGCTGCGAAGCCACCATTACAGCCCCTCGCCATGGCCCCTCAGGTCGGTCAACTCTGACGAGGCGTGCATCAAGATGGAGGTTAAGGTGAAAGCCATGGTTCACTCCCCGAACCCAAGTCCTAATCTCAACGTGGTCCGGAAAGAATTCCACGATTTCCAGATGGAAGGGCTGTTCCAGGACCAGGCGGACTCGCTAAAGAACATGCAGCAGCCTCAGAACGGCGAGCTGCACCTAAACATTGACGAACATGACGTGCCTGTGGTGCTGGGGCTGACGCCTCAGGACTACATCCAGTACACTATGCCTTTAGATGAGGGAATGTACCCCGAGGGATCCCACTCCTTCTGCCTAGACAGCTCCTCTCCCATGGAGGTGGTCACAGAGGGAGACAGCGGCTCCATCCACACAGACCAAGGCCCGGAGGAACACGACCTGGTCGGCGGCATGCATCCGGACCTTTTCATGGAGCCTGCCGTCAACGGCCTTCTCATCGCCTCGGCCGGCATGATGCTGCAAAGCTCCAGAATGGAGGCTCCTCCGCCTCCCCTTTCACCTCTCCTGCCTCCCATGGCCAGTGCCAGGGACATCCCCAGAACATTTTCAGGGTTCAGCTCTGCAGACAGTCAGGTCGCCGAGCGGGTAAGACACCACCTGAACTTTGACCCCAACTCTGCCCCCGGGGTCAGTCGGGTGTATGACTCGGTCCAGAGCAGCGGGCCCATGGTCGTCACCAGTTTGACGGAGGAGCTGAAGAAGCTGGCGAGGCAGGGATGGTATTGGGGACCCATCACGCGCTGGGAGGCAGAAGAGAAGCTGGTAAACCTGAGTGATGGCTCCTTCCTGGTCAGGGACAGCTCTGACGACAGGTACCTCCTCAGCCTGAGCTTCCGGTCCCAAGCGAAAACGCTCCACACCCGCATTGAACACTCCAATGGCCGCTTCAGCTTCTACGAGCAGCCGGACGTGGAGGGCCACACGTCCATCGTGGACCTGATCGAGCACTCCATTAAAGACTCGGAGACTGGAGCTTTTTGCTATTCCAGGTCCCGCTTACCAGGGTCAGCCACGTACCCTGTAAGACTGACCAACCCTGTATCTCGTTTTATGCAAGTGCGCTCTCTGCAGTACCTATGTCGCTTTGTCATCAGACAGTACACAAGGATAGACCTGATTCAGAAACTGCCTTTACCCAACAAGATGAAAGATTACCTGCAGGAGAAGCACTACTGAGGACAGCAGAGACGGGACATTGGTAGCAATTTGCACTTTTGGGTTCAGTTAAGAGATTTGAAACAAGGTTTACAGACAACCATAGTTTTGAGACGATTGTGTCCAGGTGACTGTCTGTATCCAGTCCTCCATTCCACTGTTCAGGGTTTTTTATTTGGTATTGGTCAGAATCAGGGTGGCGCTATGTCCAGAGAATTTGGCCTACTATACAAAAACTAATGTAGGAGCGGTATACATCAAAAGTTATAATAGATGCATTAATTAAAACATAAACATGCATTCTGATGCTGAATGGGGATTTATAGTAAGAGGGGCAGATTTCACAGTTTCACCATCTGCATTGTATACCTGTAGAAAAGGTTTCCACACTACACCTTAGCTTAGATCAACAGTCAAAAGATGGCAGAAGTTCTACCGGTGGATATATGAATATTTTGAAAAGGCTGAGGGTTTGGGTTTCCGTATGAGAAAATCATATACTTTACATCTGTAGATAAAAATGGGCTGATTGAGATGTGACCTATCTTGAGTGCCCCGCAGACAGCATTTTCGACCATCTTTTGTCATTCATTAATTTAGGTTGTGCAATGGAATGTCAGGATCTTTACCCGCCTTGTCAAATTAAATGCATTGCAGTCTGGCTTACAACTGGTTTAAAAACAAAGCTGGGTCTATCATGAGCCAGAAAACAGCATAATAGCATTGATGCAGTTACTCCCTTAACCAAAGATAATCAGCATAAATTTTTAAATTCATCAGCTGTACTTAAACACTTAAACTGAGGTCTCATATCTATCTTAGCTATGCCTTTTGGGGCCCTGTCATGGTATATTTCTGATACAACATAAAACTATAAATGTCGATGTCAGAAATAGCTATCTCTTCTACCTTTACACCTGTGCCAGCACAGCAGCTTGTCATTATTGCCTGGCAAGATCCCTAGTCACTCCCTGATAAACGTACTGTAACGCCAACTGCACACAATTATGGCACAAAATGTATAACTTTGGGAGAATGTTGCAGTCTCTGAATCCATCCAGCAGCATTTAAAATCAGCTGTCCTTACTGTCATAGCAAATGACTCGATGTTTCCAACTATTGCTCATTCACCATCAAATGATTATTCCAGAGTAAGTCGTCGTTTGATGGCTGGATTATTTTAGGATGGTCTAAAGGAGCTAGTCTGCTGGGGGGCTTTAACAATTTCGTCGAAGGCGCTAGGGAATCGAGTTGTATGGTTGGCATGTAGCCATTTTATAATGATCCAAGTATAAAGGTACTTGCTATACGCTGATGCTGGTTTCTCATGTACTCTTCAAAAGTAATAGTTGGTTTATAGTCCTGTATAAATTCAAATATGAATACATAACCATAAGATAACAAAAGCTAAATGTTTCTGCATAAGGAATGTTATAAAAGCTGCACAATGGCTCAGGAGTACCAAATTATCGTAATCTGTAATGCTTGTATCTGCATGTAGTTAAGACTTAAAGACTGTCAAGTAAGTGCACTGTAGACCTACTCTAGTCTAAATGACAAATGATCTCATGACATGAGGGTTTAAGAAACAGCTAAATATGTTAAAGGGTAGCTTGCGAAAAAATGGCTATTTCTCTTCCATTCACAGTAACATTTCTTAGTTTGTAAGTGAATTAAATTACCATCAGTGCTACAAGTTATATGGGAATTGACGAGGCCCATTTGTATATGTAGGGGCAACTCTTGTCTTAGTCACCCTGCTACTTGGTGTTGGTTATGGAGCCAGGTCAAAGAAATACCAAACATGGTGTGAGCTGAGGTTGAGGGATTTTGGGGAAAGCCAGGATTAAGCCTCATTGACATTTTTTTTTTTGGAGTTTGTGGGTGTGGGCTATCGCGGGGTTGGCACATGACAGAAATTCCAACATAGACGCATGATGTCATGTCATTACTCTCTGCTGTCACATAAGTTCCGAGGACACTGAGAAGCGTATGACCATTGCCTTTTCAAGTTCCCCAGTCCCCACAGAGCTGTACTACCACGCAGATCGTGTCTGGGCAGTTGGTGCCGGAATAAAGGGAAGAGCACACATAATGCTACTTAAGTGCTTTTATATGGATACTTTGCCAGGGAATTGTGTTTTCACATTATGTCTGAGGATTTTTCTTTTGACATTGGTGTCCTTAAAAAGTATTTCGAAAAATGTCTTTCAGACAACATTGATAGGTTGGTTTAGTGCATAGAGTGTAGTGTTTAGTTATTAGAAAGATCTGTTAGTGTCTGAGGAAGTTACCATGAATCTAGCACAGCAGAGAATAGATAGGAACATTGAATGGTGTTGCATGTTTAAAGACCATTTTACTGCTTTGAAATGTATAGGAATGAAGGATCTAGGTTGTGTGTTTGGCTGTGTCGCGGGATGTTTTTTTTTTTTTTTTCCACTTATGATCACAAGCTGGATATTCTGTGTACATTAATTGTGTTTCCATTAGGATGTTCTATTGGTTGTTTTTGTGACATTTGCCATCCAGGGGCTTCTGAGCTGTACTAAAGCTAATAGGAATGTACGCTTGTTTGAGGGGTATCCATTTTATCAGTTTCACAGACCATCACAGAGTGCATGTGTAATCATGACATAAGACAATATTTTGTTTTGTTTTTTTTGCACTTGAATTTTCACCATGGACACACTTGGATCCTCACTCCTTAAGAGTCATGCCTCAGATGGCAGTGATGTGGGTGTTTTATGTCATAACAATGTCAATACACAGTCGTTGCCAAGATTTGTTCATGTAAATCCTGACTTATCTTTGTTATATGCCACTGTCATGCCTTTGAAAATAGACTTAATTGGCTATTTTAGCATGCGACACTGGCATGCAACTAAGGTTAAATAAGTCATAACTTTCAGATTGAATTGACATGGTTGTGTTATCATTGTCTGGAATACAAAGGGTAATAATGCACCAGCATCATCATTATCATCATGCATGAGAATGTCATCATGTCCTGGGTTGTCAAAGGAATGGGATCACGGGCAAGAATGTGGATGTAAAATTGAACCTTTTTAATTTGTTTTTGTTTAAGTGAGTTCAAATGTGAAAATGAAATGTTAGTCTTTTTTTTAATACAGTGTAATTTGAATTATATTTCCAGTTTTATTTGCATTTTGTTGACAAGCGGGAACCAATTTGATAAATACAAGATGATGGTGTCTCTGCTGTGATTTTTCTAAATATTTTCGTAGTCTGGGATTAATTCAGTTCATTATCATTATGGTTATTGCCTTCGGTGTGTGAATCTAGAGGTTGATGCTTTTTTAAACTGCTGAAGCATTTTGAATTTCATAACAGTTCTTTAGCACTTAACAAGCTCCAACATTTTTGTGCATCTCTATGAATGAAGGTAACTGTTTACAATATTTTGTTTTGGTAGATACCCCTCCCACCCCAATACACACATTTTTCTTTGTTTACCCCTTTTCACATAAACATCTTGGTACAATGTTTGAAAATGTTTATTTCATTTGAATGTGTTATACACATTTTTGCTGCTTATGGATATGATTGCCTTTCTTGTATTTAACAATGGGGAAATAGAATGTCACCATTTACATGTAGATGTATACACGACACAATGATTTTGGTTCTGTTGGGAGAGCAACGTGTAGACTTTGAACTTGTAAACAATAGTCCGTAACAAAGATCATTAGTAGCCATTAGTAAATCCTCAGTAGAATAACACTCCAGTTTACATTTGTTGTCAACTGTCATTTTACCAAGTAGATTATTTGTCTTCTTTTTTCTTCTTTTTGGAAAGAATCAACGGTGATTTATTGCACATTTTGGATACAGTTCAAGAAGATTTTGTATCTGCCGATTATAAATTATAAATAAAAACTATATTCTGAAAGTTTTCTTTCAACTGTCTCCGGAATTTTATAATTTCATGATGATCGTTACTGTAATTAATGTTGAAACTGTAGGGTTTTTAAAAAATAAATAGCTTCATTATCCTTTTGTTAAGTTTGCTCAGTTGATTCCAGCACTGAGTGAGTTCTTGTGTTGTAGTGGAAGGGGAAGAGGGGGTGGTGTAATGGTGTCGAGTTTGGACTTGGATCTGCTGGAACACAGTCTGCATGATGATGAGGAGGTAGACCTTGTTAACCGCTGTGTCTGACAGCCCTCTCCAGGCATCTGAGGTGAAGATATACAACTGTTTACTCTCCGCCCGGCCCGGGATGATTTATTCATAGCACACGCCGGTGGTCGCATGTCATATGGAGATGCCTCCATCATGAAAAGGCTCATCTCTGCCTTATACTTTTTGGGGTCTGTTTTTCACTCCCCTCCCGCCCCACTTTTTTTTTTCTTTTTGTAAATCCTCTTTTCGACTTTCCGAAATGTTTATTGTCAAAAATTGAGTGGGTAAAACTAAAAGTTTTATTTTTCCCAGCAAGTGAAACTTGTCATGATGGGACCCAACAACTCAGTCGCTCGCTCAGGGGTCGACGCTGGCGAACATTACTGTATTATTCTACTGTTCACTTAGCAGCTCAGAATGCTCACACACAAGTGTTAGCAGAGTTTTTTATCTTTGTCCTTCTTTGAGTGCAGTTTCCCTGGAAGGGAAACTGTCACCGGAGAACAAGTCAAATATGGTGCTGTTTCAGCAAACATTACTGCAAGTGGGAGGGAGGGAGGGTGGGGCTCATCTTTGCACCTCAAGATAAATTTCTACTAGAATAGGACACTTTGTCAACCATACTCCTAATTTTCAACACAGCAGATATAAATGAAGATGTATTCAGGAGTGACCAAGGTGTACTTTGGGGCCTATAGGGAAGAATTTGTCCAGCATTCCACTTTCTCATACCTGCAGTGATTCAATATATCCTGCGTCCACGCAGTTCTTTTCTAGTTCTAAATCAAGTCCCAGTACAAGTACATAATGCATGTGACACTTTTGTTTATTATAAAAAACAGCTGAAACTGTCTCTAATATAATATAGCATACCAGTTATACTCTTGGTTTCTCTGTAGGCCTACGACTATGAGGTTTTATCATTCCTTATTACCTTGAGGCCTGGGAATAATTATCTGTCGTTTTTATTTATGGCATGCTTAGGTCATATTAACTATATAAACCCTAGCGTCCATATTCTAGAGAATAGTCAGCAAAAATAGCAGATGTGTTGGGACACAACGCATTGTAAGCTATTTCTGGCTATTTTCTACAAATTAATTTGATGCAGAGGGGGGGAAAGGATGGTATTAATAGAGCTCCTGCTTCCCCAGTTAATCAATATGTAGTATGTTAAAGTATATGAGGATTAAGTGGTTAAAATTGTTAGTCTTGCATAGCCAGACAATCAGAGTTCTCCACCTATAATGGGGACATCTACATTCAGTGTAGAAACATTTACTGGCTGGACACATTTTGAAAATGCAAAACATACTGCATTGCAGAAGCAATGATGGTGACGGATGGTGGTCCTTTAGATTGGGAGTTGGATCAGGTATCAGGATTGGTTTACAAAGCAATATATGTGAAGGTTTGTTAGCAGCTGTTGTTCCCACTGCTGTTCTATCCCCTAAATTGGATTTATACGTCCCCAGACATTTTGGCAGTACATAAAATACAAAATAAATGGTGGGCTTATAGTGCGTCCATCCAAAGCACAATGTGCATTATGTTCACAGATTCACACCAGTGGAGTGGGGAAACCACACAAGGCACCCGCAACCTGCTCATTGAGGCTGTTTAGGGAATGTCTTGCTCAAGGACACTTCCGCCACATACGGTATCTACTACACTATCTAAAGTTACTAGTATGCAGCAATTAAACAACAGATACAGCAAACTGGTACAACAGGTATTAACGTACACATTTCATGTATTCCCAATTAGTCCCCAATCATTTCTGACCTACATGGTTCCTGAATATTGCGGCTATTGGTGTATAGCATACACATTTTCCAATGTGTATGTTTCAGTATTGGCTAAACATCATTGTGCAGTTAAGATAGAAGAGAAGTGAAGTTATACAGTATATAATTGATCACTTTGAAGCAGTGGTTCTCAAATATGTTCCTGTAGGACCCTTAAATTGATATGGATATTCTTACCCTTACATTGATCTCTATATTCCATATAGAGATTTAATGCAGAATTCTGCAATTGTATCTACAGTATATACTATACTATATGCAGTACTATATTGAAGTTGGTGAGAGTTTAGAGTGAAACCTACAGTATGATCTCAATAATCATTCTTTTTTGTCTCATTGGGCTAACGTATAGTTGATGAAATACTATTCAAATTAAGCTATTAAGCTGGAACCCCTCCAAGGACCCCTGGAGGTCCTCAGACCCCAAGTGGGGGACCATTGCTTTATCGACATCCACAGGCCACAACATCGTAGATAAAGCCTGTAGCCAGGCTTAAATGAAAGATGAGAAGTTTATGATTCCACGAATGCATGTGCTGAATCATTTAGTGTTTCAAAAATGTATTAGAAATGAGAAATTCATTGGATTTAGATACAGTAATAAAACATATACAACCCCTATACCTGCCCCGCCCAAGACAGTGTTCATTTTAAAGTGCGGCGCCTACACACAAAAGTACCTCGCAAATTTCCTTGCGCTGTGGTTCTTTGTCAAAAATCTGTTTACTCTGGAATAGCCATCCATCACATGTCTGCTTCTGTAGATTGATGATCGAGTCGTGCCATCTGGCGCACTGCATGGCGTACCCATTTGTCACCTGCAAACAAGGATGATGAAGACAGCTTGAATTAGCCGACAAACATATATATCGTTTTAAATTGTCATACCAGGAAAGCGTCGGTGGGGCTCGTGGGTAATGACAAAGCCGAGGTTACCTGCTGGCAACAGCTGTCTTTCAGTCCAGAGCGAAAGGTTCGGCTCTATTAATGCTTGTGATCTCATGCCAGCAGTGCCTCACACCACAGAGACCCCATCTTTCCCCATCTATCATGCATTAGATGTCTTTGTACCTCAATTAGCCCTGTTAGAGAAGAAACTGGTTGCGTGATTACCAAATCCCCACTGTAGCTCAGGCTCGTCCAACTCCATTCCCTGTGTGTGTGTGTGTGTGTGTGTGTGTGTGTGTGTGTGTGTGTGTGTGTGTGTGTGTGTGTGTGTGTGTGTGTGTGTGTGTGTGTGTGTGTGTGTGTGTGTGTGTGTGTGTATGAATTATTTGTTTAACTTCTGCCTGGGTTATCACTTTGTAAATCTCACACTGGCCGGTTTGTTTTGGCCGCTCCAGACCAAAAAAAAACATGTTTTCATATGTACTAGTAATAGTACAGTATTTGTGTTTGTCTTTCACTACACTAGGCCTAAATTTCCAAGACAGATATTGCACTTCTGATGCCAATCTATAAAGCTCAAACTTGTTTTCACCTTTAGGCCTATTGATATCACAGAGACACAGCAACTTTCACTTGTAGTGGGGTTATATTTGGCCAGGACTATCTATCTATAACTTTGGCTCCACAACTGGGGTTGAGCACAGTGTCTGGTTGCTACCATCTCTACTACTACGCCATGCAGGGACATGGTGCAATTACAGGTACAAAGTGCTCATAATTGTTAGCATGGTATTACTGGCCATGTACTATACCCGCATGCCTTTCCTGGAAAGAACCAGTCTTTCAGACCAATGGGCTTTGTTAATGAGCTAGAAATGACCGTGCCAGATGGCGTCGGCTCCAAAGAACAAACTTAGCAGTTTTATTATATTTGGTCAATCATCTGTTCTGTCAAATTCAACATTCTTCTTGTTATGCCTATTCATCTTTCCTGTTATGCAAGCCCATGAACTAATTTACACTGGCTGTTGTGGGCTGTTTCTTTCTGTTGTTTTTGTTTAGACAGCAACACATACAGTATGCAAATTAACTACCTCAGTAATGTACATTTGTATAAGGTTCAACTGTTTGCAATTCTATATAATTATAGATTGCATTAAAGCTCTCAAAGTCATATAATGGGGCGTGTGTCTGGAAAAAAAGAGTGTGCAAACTGTGCATGTTTTTGCATATGCGAGTATCCACATAGCATGCAAGTACTGTATATGATATTTGTATTCTTTCGCGGACACACAGTGAAGGCCATCGAGAGCCATATAAGATGTCTCTAATTATGTCATTAAAAGTAGTGACATCTGGATGGAGACCACTACCCCTCCTCTACCCCCCCCCCCCCCCCTCTGCGTCCCGTGACACTAGTGACAATGCGTTGTCACCCCCTCTGCAATCTGTCCATCCCTCGCGCCGGGGGAAGAACAGGTGGCTGCCATAAGGAAATGGATGGGGAGTGTTTTGAACGGGAGCCGTCCCGCCATACCTCAAGGAGTACCTGGGTGTGTGCCCTTCACCACTACGTCCAAGAGGCACAGTGAGGACGGAGGAGATGGAGAGAGAACAGGTGGCGTCTTGTCATTTTACGAGCAATGGAGGAGTCCCCCCTTTGGCATGGGAGAGAGAGAGAGCGGCGATAGAGAAAGCTTGGCTATGGGTTCACACTGGAATCCATTCGGCAGATTTAAAGACACTTAAGGGTAGTATACATTGCTTTTTTATTACTCAGCCACTGTTCAGTGGAATGCCCAACACATCTAAAAACCCCAAATCCCCTATTTAAAATTTAAACTGATCTTAAATCATTGCTTCACCTACACTGGGCAAACTGGGCGTAAAATAGAGGTCATCCTATGTTTTGGATTTCGACATGCCTCTACTGTGTTGCTTGTCTAATGCGTGCAGTCTTTTTTATGTGGTTTTGTTTTCATGCGTGTTTTGATTTGTTTATTTGATGTTAAATGTCTACTGTATATATTCTATTGCCATGGCAGTCACCTCATTTCACAAATTGTATTTTCCTGTGTTTAAACATGCCTCATTGGGACCCGTATTGTAGGGTCTGGCTTTTAATCTGCATGGCTAAAGTCTGTGATACATTTTTACATATTTGTAGATCTGATTCAGTGTGAAGTGAGGGGCATTCTTATCATCAAACATCATTACTTTCTGTGCTCAGCAAATCAAATCAACACATTCTGTGGCCATTCTATAAACACATTCTGTGCTCATATGGACGGGACTCAGACATACACACAAAGCTAGCTTCACTCAAATAAATAAAAGAAAGACATGCACATGGGGAGAGTGTCGGAGGCATCTGCTGTACCTCATCCATGGAGAGAATAATGTACTTACTGAAATATTTAGCACACTGTTTAGTGATGAGTTGTGTGTTCATTGATTTAATCATTGAAATGAACCACTTCAACCCCGCACTTGACCGGATTCCCAATGACAATATTCTACACATCTACAATGAATACCTCTGCCTGAAAATAACTGATCAACGAGCATTACAGCACATTGTGAGCTGGTAGATCTGCAATTGTCACCAAATGTTAGCCAGAGAATTGATTGATTAATTGAGTAAACAGCACAATAACGTATACTCACGCCCTGTTTAAATGCATAACAACAAAAACCTGGGCTCAAATGGTAAAGAAATAAAAATCACTTTGTGTACCAAAGCATCAATACTGCAAGGGATTGGCAATATTGATTGAGGTATAAACATCAATACAAATTAATGAACAGCCTCCATATAGCCTCCAAACATAACAAACGCAACAAAAAAAAAACACATAGAACTGCAATCCTCCGCTTGTTGGTTTCAAGACAAAGCTTCAAGACAAAGTCATTGGCGGCTCCACTGCCAATGACTTTTGAAAAATGTATAAGAATTAATGACAGATCTGCCTCTAATCTCTTTTTTCGTCGAGGGTAAAACTGACATCACTTTGTACTGTGATTGAACTGCTCCATACCCCCCCACTGTTTGCACTGCTGCTGCCCCAAGAGGCCCATGATGCCTCTCCCACCACAGCCAAGATGTCGCCTGGCAATTAACAGATCCTACAATGCTGAACGTGCCACACTTCACGGGGCCCCACCCTCCTCTGAATCTGTGCCCTGGAAGCCTCTCTCTCTCTCTCTCTCTCTCTCTCTCTCTCTCTCTCTCTCTCTCTCTCTCTCTCTCTCTCTCTCTCTCTCTCTCTCTCTCTCTCTCTCTCTCTCTCTCTCTCTCTCTCTCTCTCTCTCTCTCTCTCTCTCTCTCTCTCTCTCTCTCTCTCTCTCTCTCTCTCTCTCTCTCTCTCTCTCTCTCTCTCTCTCTCTCTCTCTCTCTCTCTCTCTCTCTCTCTCTCTCTCTCTCTCTCTCTCTCTCTCTCTCTCTCTCTCTCTCTCTCTCTCTCTCTCTCTCTCTCTCTCTCTCTCTCTCTCGTAGCCCAGATGTGATTGCAACAGTAGCTCACTCAGTGTTTTGAACCACCGGTGCTAGTATGCCTATGATGAGAAAGAGCCCCGGCGCGCACTATGGCGCGCTCTGGAAAACATGTGCCTGCCTCCCACGCAGCAAGCATGGTGACTTTCAAGCTGTGCCCCATAGTTGTGCGAGACAGGAACACTCGAGTTCCTCTTCAGGCTCCACGCGGGCTTATAATACCATGGGTGTTTTATTTGATAATGGTAGCTAGGCAATTATTCCAGTGCTAGAACTTGTCCTCCCACGACACACATTTTCATTTCAAGCGAAACGGATATTAATAATTATTTTTTTGCATTTGCTTCTTAGCATCCTGGGTGGCTGCATCTGATCCACACGTATCAATAACAGCCATAGGGCCCTACATGTTGTCTCATTGAGACAGCCTCAAACCTACCCACAAAGGAGGAGCAGTGCGCCAAAGCATCATGGGAATTGTAGTCCAGGAAGGAAGTGATCCCTTAACATCAGACACACTGGGTTCACTGAAAAAATGTGAAATGTCTAAAACCACATTTTACACACATAAGGACCCACAGGAAAGTGTTCTAGATATATGTTTTAACAAAAATAGTGAAGCATCCCTCTAGGTTAACTCAGTAAACCTTGTACTTAAGACACGACAGAGGATATGAACATATTTTCTGAAGAATTCAGAAAGCTATGATGCACACTGAGGATGATCACACAACTGTTCATAACCAAAACTGCTAATACATGCTATATCTAGCGTCTCGCATGGTCCAGGCTGGTGCCTTTAAGATCAAGAGAGGCCTGTTTGGTTTCTGGCTCTAGGCTTTTGTATCAACTCTCCAAATGCCTGCAACGTCCAGGTGACTCACAGTTTCCCCACGAGGCTGATTTTTTTTGGCGCGCTGGGGTTCCTTTTTTCAACGCCCACAGCGTGAACGACGATACCCCGGAATGCATGAGGAACGAGGCAGTCTCTATGGAGACCATGCACCATGTCACTCCTCATTTCTACAGTACAGTCGCCACGTAAAGAACTATTAGTCTAATTATTCTCATGATGTGATATTAAATACTCCAAGAAATACCTGTACAACTGCCTTTACAAACTGATTGAATACACCCTCTGATCAGGTTGAGAATGACAGCCTCCACATTAGTGGATACTTCAATGAGAGAACATGCAAATACAATTTGAGAGCAATATCTCAAGGGCGCATCTTTCATGCATGTTATAATTCCTTCCAGTGACTGATCTTTCCCTGTGTGTTGTGTTATGCTGTGTGTGCATGTGTGCGTGCGTGCGTGCGTGCGTGTGCGTGTGTGTGTGTGTATACGTGCGTATATGATATCACTACTACAGACCTGACTTTATGCATGCTGCACTTCTCCCTTACAAAGTCTCTACCCTCTGATGGATCAGATCTGAGCAGCCAGTCCAGTGCCTTGTGTGATTCTGTAAAAAGCACACGTGGGCAGTTGGTTTGAAAGTAGGCCTAGAGGGGAGTCTTTTAAGAGGAGATTGATATTGAAGTAACCGTGAAGTATGTCAGCTAGTACTGATTGTAGTTAAATACAGTGAGTGGATGTGATAAGTTGCTTTCCACCTCAGAATGTGACTCAAGCCTAGTTAGAATAAAAAATACATCCCTTCTGAGCACAGGTCTCCACTATACGTCAGGTCAGGTTGTGGCCTTCTGATGGCGCTATAATAGGCCAACGTGAAAAAAGTGCCTTTTCGTCTCATGCCCTCTTATGATTTGAGGCATTTTGTTCCAAAAATGTGTTTGGCAAAAATCCACCTGTTGGTGGCATTATAACAGACGAATGTGAAAAGGGTGGGATGTATTCTTCAACCTAGTAGGAAGCTGCGTTAAAGATTTCATGTCCATTGCAGGCTGCATTCGGATGGATGACAATTATAGCCCAATTTATAGCCCTTTAGGATGGAATATGAAATATGCAGGATTTAGGGGACAGAGTTTGGATGATAATATGTGAAAATGTGCTTTACAGAACTTGGCCTCCTGGTGGCGCTATAAAAGCACATGTGAAAAATAGAGGTCAAAGGTTTGTCCTTGTCCTCTAGGCCCCAGAGGACAAGGACAAACCTTTGACCTTGTCCTTGCACATTGATAGAGTCTAGGGAGTGTGCATGCAACATGCAGATTGGTGAAGTTATAGAGAAAATGTGAAAAGATGCCTCATGGTGATGCTATAACAGATCGTTCTGGAAACCTTGGGGCGGAGGTTCATTGGCATCCAGGGATTGTGTGTGTAAAGTTTGGCTTCAAGCAGATTAACGGTGCTGTAGATTAGCTGTTAACAGACAGACATGTCCATTTGTACACTCTGAGTGACAGTGTATACAAAGGGAACCAAATGGACAATTTCATTCCATTTTGTACACTATCTCAGTTACACATCCATAATTATTATTTAGCTGGAATTATTTAACAGATAATTACATTTAATACATGTGCCGGAAACTGTCAAAGACCGACACTCTCTCAAGTTAGTCAACAGTTGAGTCCGTCTGTCTACTCCAATGTTGTCTCACTTTTAACTCCCTGCAGGGCCAGTATACTGTATGCATGCCATTATCTCATACATACAGTGCAGCTGTATTCCTTTGCCCGATGCCTCCCGCCTGCATAAGTGAGTCAAGTCATACAGTAGAGAACACTTGTCCTAGATCTGTCCACTTCCCCTCTTCTAAAACAAATGAAAGCTTGGAGGAAAGGGCAGGTCCCTTAAATACACCTTCAGCATGCAAAAGGTGCCGGCCGGATGTAATACCTGCATGCTAAATGACAAGGGCTATTCATTCATAATTCAGGGTCTGGTTTTTAATGGTGTCTCCCAGCCCTGTAACACAGTGCCCCCCCTCAATTGTTTCCAGTTTGTAAATAATGTAATGCAGTCTTGATGAGTAACAGTGGCCGTGGGCCATGCAATAGTAATGAAGACAGGGAGCGGGCTAGAGCAGAACTGAAATAATTCTGTTTGAGGAGAACGGTTAAATATCCACAGCTGTCGCGAGACAGATCTGCAGGGATACGCATTGGATAAAAGAATATGTGCCTTTATTTATTCATCTCACAAACTGTCAAGTGCTCTGAAGACATGCTGGATTGTTTAACTTCAGAGCATAAATGAAAGGAGACCAAAATGCACCGACGTTACGTATGTTCATTGACTAAAAGGAAGAAAAGAAATCACTATAGAGCACAAAGAAATATATCCATATGACTCATCTTCAGGGCAAGTTCTCTCATCAATGATAGATGAT
The DNA here is from genome assembly GCA_039105355.1 of Benthosema pterotum. Classification (NCBI taxonomy): domain Eukaryota; kingdom Metazoa; phylum Chordata; class Actinopteri; order Myctophiformes; family Myctophidae; genus Benthosema; species Benthosema pterotum. Next base: position 19,945,394 of record CM076982.1, read on the forward strand.
TGGGCTTGGATGGAAGATCTGAAGTGTGGATTTTTACAATAATTCATTACTTTGAGGTGGAAAATTGGACCGGACGTTTTTGTACAGAGGTTCCGGTACGTTACTCTGCTGATGATCCAACTGGTCATGTCATTCCTTGTCCCTTTTAAACCACTACTTGGAGATCCCTGAACAGAGCCCATATATGGGAATGTGTTGGTGTCTGAGACACAGTGACAGGCCATCTAATGGCCTCTATATGGTTGTGTCTGAGTTCTAAGGAGTGTAATGTTGAAGTATACATGTAGGTCCAAAAACAATATGTCACAGCTCAGAAGACAAACAGCCCCGTGAATAATTACAATAACAGTAGTGGACTTGGTCGTCGAGCTAACTTAAAGTTAAATGCCTTTCAATTTTGGAAGTTAAGGGAGAACATGAAAACTCCACACAGAAAGGCCCTTTCTGAGGTCTGAGTAAAGGATTTTCAAATAATTTCAAAAAGCTATTCGCCGTTGCCCAAGAATAAAGCATTCATAGGAAGACAGAAAGGGGTATTTTTCGATACAAGAACATAGACTATTATGGTGTGCTGCGATATCTTGCAAAACCCATAGATGTCCTTGTCAAGCAAGTTTTTCTCTTCTAAAAATGCAAAAGTCCATTTGAGAGAGAACAGTAACAACTAGGAATTAGATAGCTTACAGGCTGTGTCAGCAGGGTGTGCATGGCATAGCGGACTATTAACGGTGGCAGGTCACATGCCATGAAAGCAGTTTTGACAGACTCTATGTCCTCTTCATTCTCCCACTATATACAGCCTCTCTGCATTCTGCATGTGTCTCTGCATGAGCCTCCAGTCTGTCTGCCTGGTCTCTCTCTCTATTCTCTCTCTCTCTCTCTCTCTCTCTCTCTCTCTCTCTCTCTCTCTCTCTCTGTCTGTCTGGACTAGCACATGAAACATACTGTTCCTGTACATCAGTGGTTGTCAAAACTTTTCATGCTATAGACCCACACATTGATATCCCTGTATACTTGTACCCGTGTCTAACCTCACCACCTGTTATTTCTTTTATGAAATATGTATAAATGTAAGCTATAATATTTCTCTCCATTCTTTATTCTTCTTTCTGTTATTTTCCTTTGTTTTAGTACCTAGTACCTGGTAGCTTTCCCCCTGTTACCCCATTTATTTCTTAAAAACTATATATGAATGATAGAGCTTACAGCCTTGCACATAAAAGGACCACGTCACAATAAAATCTCTCTCTCACTCTAAATGGTAAAATAGTAAATGGTGCATTTATATAGCGCCTTTATCCAAGGCGCTTTACATAGATTGTGCATCACATTCACCCATTCACACACACATTCATACACCTATGGCGGCGGAAACCATGCAAGGCACAACCAGCACATAAGGAGCAATTAGGGGTTAAGTGTCTGGCTCAGGGACACATCAACACTAACTCTGGGGGAGCTGGGTTCGAACCGGCATCCTTGTGGTTACGATCCAGTGAACCTAACCCCTTGCTCTCTCTCGTGTTTTCGTGTTTTGTTAAGCATTTAGCTATCTTGTCTGGACTTACTTACATACTGAGTAACTGAACTATTTATTCTAATTTATTTAATATAAATTATAATTCTTGGTTCATTAGAATCAATACAGTCTTGTGTTCAACTTGCATGTTGATTAATTTTGATCTATGGGAATTTATTCTTCACAATGTGCCCTAGTGCATAACTGCATATGCAACTTAGTTATGAAGCACACACATGCACACACCCAACACACCAGCCACATATGAGTTTCATTCAAGCATATTTGATGCAAAAAAAACAACAACTAATGAGATACAGAGATAATTTCATGTCTTTGTATAACATTTTGAAATGCACCCATCCATGTTAGTATAAACAACAATTTAGAGAAGAGTATAGGAAATGGCAAGCACTATAGTACAAATACTGCACCTCCAAATACTTGTATTGTACTTGAGCATATTTACTCCACTGAGCGCTGCAGTTGCCAGCTAAAGTGCAAAAATGCTGCTGCTATGAAAAAAGGGGGGGGGGGAATCTAATTTAGGGTGCTGTAATACCATCTCCTTCTGTTCTTTTGTCTTCTGTCTTCTCTTACTGCTACTTTTATGTTTGAAAGGCATGATGACTGCTCACTCAGCACTCATATGTGTCAGTGTTGACGTTCATGTTTTTCTACTTTGCACCTAAAATACAAATTGGAGAAACAGAGCCATGTGTCAACGAGTGTCAAAAAGCTGTTTGATTATTCCATAGCATTTGTCTGGTTTCACATTAGAGGGAAGGGCCCATTAAAAACAATATAACAACAACATGCCATGTATCATCGAATCAACGTTAGTCACAGCAAGTTTATACATTGCATATGTTCACAATAGTTTGTATACCTACTTGGCTACTTATAGGCCTACTAAAGTTTGTATATTTGTATAGACTACTGTACAGTTGACTTTTCTATCAACTTCATTATTTGTATGCCAATTTGGACAGACATTGAGGCCTCTGTGATATGCATTTCTAGCTTGATTTGTATTCCCATTTTCCCTCCCAAAGCACAATAGCATGTACCACAGACAGACAGACAGACAGACAGACAGACAGACAGACAGACAGACAGACAGACAGACAGACAGACAGACAGACAGACAGACAGACAGACAGACAGACAGACAGGCCTATAGACTTCTCCCTAAACTACTTCTGGTAACTGCAATCTGTGTGTGAGAGACTGGCACAGGCAGTAGCTCGCCTAGAGCACAGCGCACCTCCCAAGCTTCAAGGCCTGGTAGATGGTGTGCCTGACATCCTTGATTTGAAGTTAAATTAAAAAGTCTCGCATTTTTGGAAAGTATTCTACAAATGCAGGATATTGAGTGAAGCAGCTTGTTTTGAATGTAACCAAACCAACTGTGAGACCAAATGTTTGGTATACCGGTGGATTGGTATATAGAGTGAATTTCACATATTATAGCAAAGTACATATTGAGCATAAAAAGTGAGGACAGAAAAGTGAAGATGGTAGAGTGATATCACAAATTATGATTGGCCTGGATGAGATGATGTTTGATGTTAGAAAATGTTAGAGTGGCCCTCATTTCAGATGGGTGTGATTTTTGGCTGCTAGTCTGTTAGGGCTGAACGCACTTTCAGAGTAATTAAATAGGTGCATCGTTTGGATGTACGGTATGATTCATTCAAAGCCTGTTCACTCATTTGCATCCATGCCTATTAGAGTCGAGACAAGAAGAATGTGAAACAGACCTGGACCTGGACTTAATACCAAATAAATAAAGAGCAAAATAATATATAAAATAAATAATTCACCTCTGCATTGCTGATCTGATAGATTTCTTTTGAGGTGAATTCAAACACACTGAATGTGTGGTGAGCTGTTAACATTCATGGTTATAACCTTGGATTACAGGCACGGTTCTACACTTCACTGTTTACTTTCCTACTTGCCATTCCATACACAGTTTGTTGTCTTTTTTTTTTATAATGGATTCACATCTTGAGAACTGCACCAGTGACGCACCTTAACAATACAAGTCCATAAATGTCTAATTTTTCATTTTTAAGGTGGCTTGAAGACGCAGCTATCGCCGACTATGAATTCCTCCCTTGCAGTGAACTTTAGAGAAAAATGTTCCCACTCAAATTAACGATAAAACCCCCCAGCACTTTTCACCTCATTATTCAAATTGATCTGTCTCTTTCATAAATAGAAAATGTATAAAAAGCTATCTTAGAAGAAAAAGTAGGAGAAGAAAAAACGATGAGCTCCAACAGTTAAGTGGGATTCTTGGTGGAGTCCAAAATCAAAAAATCCAGTTACCATATTCCAGAAAATATTAAACAGGTACAATAGCATATCTCAAGGTGAATGATGAAAAACAACCACGTTTCGGGTTCCTTATTTTGTTCTTTGTCGTGAGAGGTTTTCTATTTGTCATTTGGGCATTTAGCAGACACTATAACCAGAGCGAGGTAAACACATAGATCAAATGCAGAGACGGTGCGCCTCAGTAAACTACAATGTAAACCACGTAAGAACAGAGCCAGTCTAAAACTATTATCAAAATAATAATCTTTACATTGAAACTACAAGGTTACCAAGTATTGCAGGCAGACCCGGATGTAACATTTCCCAATTGGGGGGGCAGGAGAAAATGGTATAGGGGCGGCTTCATGAAGCTGCACCCATACCATTTTCGGTTACAGGACTTTTATTAGGCAAGTAAGCATCAATAATAACATCAGTTGTTGTTGAAGTTGCAACAGGAACGCAGCATGCATAATGCTAAAGGTCTGACTCAGAGAGTTTTCTGTTTTCAATGATGAAATGGTGTTGGTTTAGTGGTGCCACAATTGTAGTTAGTTAGTAGCAGTAGTAGTTTTTCAAATCATTTTAAATATAACCACTTTAACGTGAAATATCTTTGAAATTTAGCCTGTTTTGCATGCCAACATGTTTGTCTAGGCATGCCCATGCCTAGATCCGGCCCTAATTGCAGGTAAAGAATGAACCTATCAAAAGTCTCTCCTGTGTTCTCCCCTTCCCTGTCATCAGCACCCATACCGTATAGGTGGGATTGGTGAAATGGCCGTTGTGGCGTTTCGATGTTCTCCCTGCGTCCCCTAGGGTAGGTACTCTAGGAAAAACATGCAGTAACACTGGTCTCTGGAGGGGAAACTGAGGAACTGGTTGGAATAACATGTGCTAGTACGTCCTGCTGGGAAAACTCCCACCCTGTCAGATGTGCTGAGAATCGGAAGGTGATAAGAAGAAGCGGCATGCTCACTCCTCACGCCTTGAAGGTAGCATGAGCTCGCTTCAGGGCTCTCTCCAGGTTGGCAAAGGGAAAGTAGTGCCCAGGATTACAACTTAGCGATGGCCTTAAGGTGAGTTTTCAGGGGAAGTGATTTGAAATTCATGGTGTAGTACCAGCCAGGTGCACTAGGGGTCCCCAACAGTAGCTACACTATGTGAACCTGCTGCTCGCTCCTGATTGGAGGAGAATTGGTGGTGACCTGGGGAACTTTTATTAGCTCCTCTGCTAACGTGGGGGAGGGGGAAACTCCATATGTGGTTTCCACACCTTATAATAGAGCATTTTAACAGAAAAAAATTTTTTTTTGGGTGATATCTGACAAAAGTGAAATCACTTCCCCTACCTTTAAGGTGAGTTTTCAGACTACGACAGAAAATTGAGACGCAAGTCATTATACTTGCACTCAATCTTCCATCTACAAGCCATATTCTTTAAGTAACATATCTCAATCTGTACTGACATATTTAAGGCACACTGAGTAATTTCCAACTATGCTGTACTTGAGTTTATGGCAAACACTTTAATGCTGATTCCAACCAAGCTCTTTCCTGCCGATTTCTGTAACTGTTTCTCTGAGAATACCATGTGGAACAGTGGAAATAGCCTACAGTATATGGTAATTCTATGCCCAGCACTGGTTTGCTAATAGTTAAGGTGCACTGATATAGACATCCAGGGAGAAAGGCTGGCTAAATGTAAACAACTATATTACACGATCCTGTACTGTACGCTGGGCTCCTTGGGGACAGGGAGTGTGACCTAATTATGGGACACAAGATGCAGCATGTCATGTAGTTACTGCATGTTTTGCTTATTAAAATACCACCGTGGCCACCAGGATAGTAATTTATATGAGGCTAATTGAGAGGCAGATTTGGGGCAGCCAAGTATATTCCTGTAACAAAGTTATTCCATGACAGATCATTCTGTACTGCATACATCGATCCAAGATGGGAATTTGCTTCCAACACTGCGATTGTGTAATACAGAAACCTCTGTGAACCTTTACTCTCAGTGCGAGAATATTTAAAACCATTTCCCCCTCGTGTTTGCAAAAGCGAACAAACAGTACTGCCAATTCAGCAAAAGAAAAAGCTCAGAATTTCTGGAGTCAACTTGTAAATGTAATTATATTATGCTATGTCATACTGAATAATGTCCAACAAGCTTTAGAAAGTGATTTTCTAAGCAACAACTAACAGTTATGGTAAACAAATACAGTTAACTCAACTCTGAGAGTGTACCATAGGGTTCATTTATACACACTCAGAGGTAAATGAAAATACAGTACAGAATTTCAGAGATGCAGTCTTTCACCTCTCCTATTCCGGTTCCGTCATTTCTGCCCCTTGTATTCAGGGGCGGATGTAACATGTTACATTTGGGGGGGGGGGGGGCAAGAGAACATGTTGGAGGGGCAAGAGAAAATGGTATGGGTGCGGCTTCATCGCCCGTGTCGCTTCACGCCACGGGCGATGAAGCCGCACCCATACCAATTCCGGTTATAGGACTTTTATTAGTCAAGTAAAGCATCAACAATAACATCAGTTGTTGTCGAAGTTGCAACAGACACGCAGCATGCATAAAGCTAAAGGTCTGACTCAGAGAGTTTTCTGTTTTCAATGATGAAATGCTGTTGGTTTAGTGGTGACACAGCTGTAATTGGTTAGTAGCAGTAGTAGTGTTTCAAATCATTTTAAACATAAGCACTTTAATTTGAAATACTGTATCTTGGGTTGTTTTGCATGGCATCGTGTTTGCGGGGGCAGACTGGGTATTTAGGGGGGCATTGCCCCCCATGCCTATGCCTAGATCCGCCCCTGCTTGTATTCCATATCGTTATTAGCCTATTTAAGATTGATAGAACGTCCAACCTATAACGCCAGTAATGAATTGCTCTGTGCTCGATACATAAGCCTCGCGGCCGTCCTACCCTCTCCTACGACGGCAGAACGCAGTAGAAGAGGTGGATCCAGCCGGCGTCGCCTGCTTTCTTAACTATGTTGGGCTTCTGTTGCAACAACGACGGACCACGCCTACTGATCTCGTCCTGTCCAAGGCCTAGACACAGAAACTTAAATACCCTATCATCGGGCAGAAACCTCTGTGCATCTCATTCTCCATATGTCAATGTTTTAGGTTTGCACATAAACAAATACCTTACTATGCACTAAAGCAGTGGTTTTCAACCAGTGGTCCTTGAGAGGATTCCAGGTGGTCCCCAGCTAAATGATGGAGAGTTAGTTAACCAGATGTAACTAAATGGACCCTTGGCGGCTCCATTTGGTTTCATTTTATAATCTCAAGAGTTGAAATGGTCATCATCTGAATTAGCCCAAGTCTACACAACTAGAGAATGTAGAATATTAATGGTCATTTTGATCTGTATGTTTGCATGTTTTCTTTCCCAAATCCAGCCTGGTATAGTGGACAAAAGCAAAAGAAATCTTTAGTTTTGGGGTCTGTGGGGCCACAAAATGGGCCTCAAATGGTGGTCCGTGGCTCAAATGCTGAATATATAGTGGGCCCTGGTATCAAAAAGGTTGAAAACCACTGTACTAAAGTGTCACAAAAATAGCAATTTAGATTGTAGATCTGTTAGCTTTTTATGGTATTAATATTGAACTATATGGGCTGACAGTTTTCTTCATGCGAGGTTTTCCGTCCGACAGTGAGGATATTTAAAAACAAGCTAATCTGTTGACCTGGGTGGAGCCCTGCATGTCGGTAGCCACACGGCAGGATTCCAAGGTGTTCTCAACGGCACCAGCTGGTGCGGCACTTGTGCATGTTTGATCCTTTGGCAGACCACCTGTCTGTTCAGAATGTATTTTTAGGATATTAGTTAATGTGGAAGTGATGCTGCTGGCCCACTGTCATGTCTCATCCTGGACCGCTTACATAGTTATAGTTGTCACTTCAGTTCACACTTTAGTTTCTTCATAAAGAAGCTCTTACAGGCGGACTGGGGCCAGTTAATTTGTGCATACTGCAACTGTATGTTACAGTTTCACTCCGTGTGTGTGTGTGTGTGTGTGTGTGTGTGTGTGTGTGTGTGTGTGTGTGTGTGTGTGTGTGTGTGTGTGTGTGTGTGTGTGCGTTGCAGAGACAGAGGGATGTGTTACCAACCCACACTCTGGTGGTCAGAGCCAATGTAAATTTAGAACCATCAAACTGATGGTCTTCGCTCCCATCACACACACACACACACACACACACACACACACACACACACACACACACACACACACACACACACACACACACACACACACACACACACACACACACACACACACACACACACACACACACACACACACACACACACACACACACACACGTATACATGCACAGCAGCCACACACTTCAAATTCTCACTTGTCATCACAGGCATCGGACTGGGGGGAAAGGTTAGAATAGTGTATTTTTTATTATAATTATTTTCATCAGTATTATACAACTAATAACCAGAATTTGGTGTGGTGCCCCTGCTTGCCAGTCAAACTCCCCAATTCCCGAAATTGCTGACATCTGAGTGAAATTAGACAACTTTTGCCATGTTGTTTCCTCCACAAATTGAATCTATTCATCACTGCAGAAGGACAGCTCCCTCCCTCTAAACTTTATAAAGCATCTGAACAGAATCGGAGGCAGAGTGCAGACAGACCTCATAGGGGTGTGTTCGTATTATTCCATGTGTATCTTCTCTTCAGAATATGAGAATACATGATCACTCAAGCACCTCCTTTTTCATTCTCAGGGAAAAGATTTTGGCAAGTAAGATCGATTGGGAGGCAAAAGCGTGGTCTCCGCGGTCTCCTCCCTCGCTCTGTGTATGTGTTTATGTCTCTCCCTTCCTGTAGGGAAAGAGGTGCTAAATGAAAGTCGCAATACCACAGTAAAATGATACTCTAATAATACAAACATCACGGCATCCCCTCTTTAAATACCAACTTAAAACTGCTCACACATTTTCAGGAATAGCAGATCAACTAGCTCGTAGCTCAGCTTGCAGACCACAGATATTTAAATAGCCATGGTATAAACTAGGTGGTACAATATGTTTTGGTTTAATAACCTAAATCTGCAATGTAGAAGTATAACATAGATGTCGACAGTATCAAAAGATGGACATTCTCAAGTTACAGTAAGTGAAAGTATACTACTGCAAACTACTAATTTTGTTATTTTAATCCTGAAAAGCAATATTTTGGACATAATGGGGCTTCCACCTCACAGGATGATACCAGACTTTGTGCTTGTTTCTAAGTCTTTTGTAAATATCGGTAGATGTTTGTGTTTGTGATTTGTGTATTGGAATGTTGCGATAATTTCTTTGTTAGCCGTTACCGATAACAGAAACTGATACCAGTGTTATAGCTATAGCCTACTGTATATCTCGTGTTGTGTCTATAGCTATCTAACTATACAATATATCTTGTGTTGGGTTTATAGCTATCTAGCTGTGCTGTATATCTCATGTTGTGTTCATGCCAGGCTACTCACTCGTATGTGAACTTGCAGTTTGGGAAACTGCAAAGCAAACTCCACATGCCTTGACATTTTATATACCTGCCATAGTCTCACTCTCAACCTCTTAGCCCTGTGTCGGACTGAGGTTTAGACTGGCATATTCGGATGATATACTTTTCCGATGATTCAGTATCGGGAGATAGTTTGTATTTTGGGGGGGGGCTTGTTAAGTTGCTTATTTGGCCTTGTGTTTGTAGTTCAAAGACATTTTCATGTCAAACCTGCATTTGAAAATATTTTGTGGTAGTAACCCCATACAAAATTTGTGTATATAAAACAAAACAAAACAAAAATACTTCACATACTCAGGATTGTGTTTTTTAAGAGCTGATCTATAAGCTCAACAGTATGTCATAAGTTGAAACCGTTGCAAGCTTCTAAGATGAATATGCACTCACGTGCCCTCAGTAGTTTGTATTTTCTTTTGAGCATGTTTTTCACAGCCTTGGGTGCACGATTCTCTCTCACGGAATGTAGCAACACTCGCACTGACTCATCGTTGTTGTTGTTGTTACTTTAAAATTCTCCCTGTGCTCCTGCCGCGCTACTGTGTGTGTGGCACCTCCTTCACTGTATTTGGTGACATTTTCTTCACTTCCTTTTCCCTTTGTTAATCGGCAGTAAACAACATGGCTGTCTAAGGCTGGGGACGCTGCATGGTGCAGGGACATATTTTTTTTACCACGTCACCCCCACCCACCCACCTACCCACCCACCCACCAACACCCCACCTTCACCCTAACGGCCCCCAAAAAACATTGACGCGTGATTAAAGATGATGCCTCTCACACTCCACGCTGTGCAGTGATAAAAGGCACTCAGATATTCTGTTGACAGGTCAAAGCGGCGCACCCGGTTAATTGACGGGCGCCTCTAGAATCACACCACCAAGTCTCAGAAATATTTGCCGGTTCCGCATTCGTTAGTGTGCATATTTTACTCTCCTGGGTGCTGCGTGCGAATCCGTAGCAGCAGTAATGTTCTAACTCGAGCGAGCCGTCACCTTTATTTAATTCTTGCAAGACCTAAAGTGGTTCAGATATTAGGTGTTAATCTGGCTTTGGCCAACTAGGTATACATGTATGCCGTGCGTGGTCTGAAAGCTGTACCATAAGTGCGTGGCCAACTCAAAACATTTAGTGCACATATACTGTACATACAGTACATATTCTGAAAAGGGCAAAAGGGGTTAGATTTAAGCTTTGAATTAGACATCTGTGCGTTTTGGACTTGATTCTTCCATTACCCCTGTGAACTATGTGCAACTTTGTAAACACTGTAATTTAAATGATGTATTTAGCATATTGCAGGTCAGAGACGCTTTTCCACTGACAGATCTGCTCGTGCGTGACACTGTCAAACATTGCCACCATCCATATGGGAACAGCGTTATTAATATGATATACTGATTTCACGAGACAGGGGGTTATTTTTATATTTTCAGGAATAAAGAAATCACGCCTTCCTGCTGCAAATTATCTGCGAAATCTTGACAGGAGCCTAATAATGACACACTCGTCCTCAGTTGCGTTCTTTATTTAACCTGCTATTAGAACATGACAGCCAGAGACACCTGTGTCACTTGAGTCCATACGTTGGAGCCAGAGCCTTATAGTGGGAGAGTTGCGATATTCCTGTTCACTCCTATGTCCCCGGGTGCTCGCACTGCTGGAGGAGCATAGAGCCAACAGCACCCATTCACACAACTGTTAGCAACTGACAGTCTCGCAATACGGGGCGTCTCACGAGACTGTCTGCGAGGCTGTGGTTGAGTCCTATTGGGGGTAGGAGTAGCAGTAGGAGTATGCAGAAATGTGTTTGACTCAGGTATTTAGTCCAGCTTTAATGACTTTAAAACCAGTTGTTCTTTAATAATAATACAACATAAAAATTACAGAGACGGTAGTTGTGACTGAACAATACTTTATAACAGTTCTCGTTTTGCATAATGCATACGTATACCTAAAATAGCTCTTATTTGTGCCGTTCTCCACCAGCTTATGTGTTACGTCAACTGTTACGTCACCTTCATGGGTGATGTAACAGTTGCACAGACAGACATACAGTATGGACGGACAGGGGGTAAAACATAGTCACCTATACTGGTGGAGACAATCAAGAGAAATCACTCAATATACCTTTAAAGATCTGTGCCTCTAACATTTTAAGATATGGGATCAACTATTAGTATAGGGTTCATCCTCTGCAGGGTTACCTGACAGGGTGAATTCCATGGCACCAACAGATTGACATTGGCATTTGTTAGAGCCCTGTCGCAAAGCTATGACTGATTTCAATCAAACGATTATTCTGTATAGTAACAAACATAGAAGTGCTATTCAAACAAATTCTATACCAGCTGAGACTGGGTTTACATAGGATTATGTGCGGTGCATGCATGTGTGCGCGCACGCGTTACAAGAGCCCTTTCAGCTGATTAAATATGTGAATATTTAAAAATGACAATTCTGGGCGCCAGCTGCAGATAGACGGCGGATCCGTTCCTCAGGGAGAGCGCCGAGCTGTTGTTGCCGCATTCAGCGCCACGCGCTGCGCTTCACAAGGAGGCTCCAGCGCCGGTGGAGGGGGCTTCCGTGTCATTTGTATAATCTGCTCCCCTCCCAACCCTCTAACGCATTCTGAGCGGACTTCGCACTGCTCTGTGAACAAACAGGGCAGAGCCAATCCTGGACTGTGGAACAGTGTTTGGGTCTTTAATTAGTCAGAGGCTGCCTTCTTCACATAGCTGAAAATCCCAGCCAATTCTGCCTCCTGTTTGATGGGTTGGTGGCAGATCGTGGTTTAGGTGGTGCCACTCGGCTGCAGAACAAGACACTGCCTGTGAATCATCCTCTGATGGAGAGCTGAGGGATGCAAGTGGGCAAAAGCCCTGCGGAAAAACACAGCAGAGTGCTCTTCTGTGTCTGGGTGGCATGACACTTGGTAGTACTTGGTACTGTTTGTTTTCCATATCTAACAACCCTAGATGACCAGTCATTAGGAAAGCGATGCAACAGGTATTTGTTGAGGAACAGAATTACGGCCTATAGTTTGGAAAATAAAAGATGTTGTTCCAGGGACCCCACAGAAGCAAATGTATGAGATAAAGAATATACCAATTATTTGAAGATTTGTAGCACATTTTCAAGATTCTTCAAAAACTGCATGCAGCTCTATAAGCTCATAGTGCTGCACTCTGTGCTCTGCTCTTTTTCCATAGCTAATGTATCTTAATTAATGTTTGTTTGTTTGTTCATGTTAGGGTTTAACGTTCTAACTGGAGCCACAAACCACCAGGACACAAAGGGTACAATTATCCACTTTTATTTTCAGGATAATGATGGTAATAAATGGTGAATGACAAATGGTTCTATGAACAGAAAACAGAGAAAGGAAAACAAATTATAATATTTACATTCACAAGTATGACCTTTTAAATAATTATAGTTTACTTTGATATCAAATCATAAATAGCCATATAGTTAAATTACATCAAATATCAATTTCCATAAATCATATAAAGATATAATGTCATTGGGGTGAACTTACAGGTCAAAAGACGCATAGGCAGACATCGCACACACAGCAAACAATGTGGCTGTGCATTTGTATAGGCAAAAGAACCTTCCAACCATCTATGTCCTCCTTTATAGGGAGGAAGTAGGAAGGAGGAAGTGAGGGAGGCAGTGGGTCACTGCCACAGGTTCCTCCTAGAGCTCTGCTCTCCTGCTGGACTGGAGGGGAATACACTTTACAGTTTGTAACAGTTTAATACTCTTCAACCAGGGGTTTTCAACCTTTTTCATACCAGGGCCCAGCATTTATTCAGTATTTGAGCCACGGACCACCATTTGAGGACATTTTAGCCCTACAGACCGCAAAACTAAAGATTTCTTTTGGTTTTGTCCACAATTCCAGGCTGGATTTGGGAAACAAAACAGGCAAAACATAAAGACCAAAATGACCATTGTGTCATCTAGTTGTGTATAGACTTGGGCTAACTAAGGTGGTGAATAAAGATGGTGAATAAATGAAACCAAATCGACCCTTGCGGGTCGATTTGGTTTCATATTTACGTTCTCAAGAGTTACATCTGGTTAACCAGCTGAGCTGGGGACCACCTGGAACCCTCTCAGGGACCACTGGTGGCGATCCCTGGACCACCTGTTGAAAACCACTGTCTTAAACAAACAAACAGGATTCCTGTGCAGGATGAGTTGTAATTAGGAAATACCACTGAAAGCATGCTTTTGTTTGCAAGGATGCCGTGTGATCACACATACAGAACATCAACTAGCAGTTTAACATAAGGTGAAATATAGATGAGCACCGTTTACAGGCTCTTATTCCCCTGGAAAGTGAACGCTTTTTATACAAGCTTTCCACCCAACAGCGGCGACAACGTTGAATACAAGAGGTCAGGGAGTTGTGCATTCACCGAGTGTTTGTCTCCTTTGGTGTGACAGAGGGAAGGCAAGCCTGAGCCTTTTGAGACCAACTTCCTGAGATCATTTATTCATGCCTGTCACTAAATACGTGAATACTGAAACATTCTCACACGCACAAATAAGGCACGCACAACGTGCAAAACATGCACACACAAACACATGAAGGCATATATCTGACTAACTGGATAGATACTTTACATAATAGATCTGTGGACGAGTCTCTGGTTTGATTTGTGTTTTGCGGATTTATGCGAATTCATTTGTACCATTTAGATGCTGCTCTCAGTCTGGTCCTTTTATCTGAAGAGCCACAGTATGAGGGATTTGTCAGTGGTAGAACACAACTATAGCAAGTATATATACACTCAAGTTAGTTTGAGAAACTTTTACTTTACTTTAATTCCATTGTTTGATATATTATACTTGTATACACTACACTACAGTCAGTGCATATCAAATGTAAATATCACACTTTTTATTAAACTACAAATATTTGACAGCTATAGATTTACTAGTTTGGGTTTTTATACTTGAACTCATAGGCGATTTTAGGCTCTCCCAGCTGGGGGGGGGGGGGGCAGTTTTTAGGCTACCATTTTGTTTTAGATCGGTAACTCATCAGAACGTAAAATTTTACTCTCTCAAGAGTTAAATTATATTTAAACATCTGAATTATGTAATTTTCAAGAGTCTAGACCAATGTTTTGACATTTCTCTCTCTGTAATTGTGGACAAAAACGTGGGTGCAAGAGACTAAACTCAACATCATATGGTCATGTGTTTCATGTCAATGTCAATGTGGTATTTTTATGTCAATGTCATTTTTTTTGCCACCGGGGGGGAGGGCAAGTGCCCCTTTGGAACACCCATAAAATCGCCAATGCTTGTACTATACTATCTGTAATTTTCTAAGTAAAACGGTTAGTTTAGGATCTTTACTTGTAACGTTACTTTTCTGCATTGTGGCATTGCCACAATAATATGGGTAGTAGTGCACCAGCACCACTGGGGATTGTGCAAGGTTCTCCCTCACTGTCTCCTAACATTAGCAGCTGAATGCACGGGGACCTTGCCCTGAGCACTTCATTTGTTTCTCCAAAGGAAGGAAACAGACAGATGTCATTTGCATTACACACCGTCTACTCTGGATGTTTCCCTGCCAGTGCTCTGGCCAGTATGGAGAAAGCCTAGGCATGTCAAAGCATAGAAAAATGTTCAACAAGCTGCCTCAAAGCACAATCATGATGCATCTGCACACCAGGGGCGGATCTAAGCATGGGCATGGGGGGGCAATGCCCCCCAAAATGCCCAGTCTGCCCCACCAAACATGATGGCATGCAAAACAACACAAGATATTTCAAATTAAAGTGCCTATTTAAAATGATTTGAAACACTACTACTGCTACTAAGTACAGTTGTGTCACCAATAAACCTACAGCATTTCATCACTGAAAAAAGAAAACTCTTTAAGTCAGGCCTTTAGCTTTATGCAACTTCAACAACAACTGGTGCTATTGACTGATGCTTAAGTAGTAAGTAGCCTTGCCAGGCCATGATGTCAGGAGGCCCAGCTGAGCCATTAAGGCCCATATAGGTCAGGAGCCTATCTCCTGTTTCTGTAGCGTGAGGCAGCTTGATGTACAAGTACACCCCCTGGACATGACGCTAGTATATCGCAGGGACTTCCCAGTCTCAGGGCGGACACTCTAACCACAAGGCCACTGAGCTGGTTTGACTGACGCTTACTTGCCCAATAAAAGTCCTGTAACCAAAAATGGTATGGGTGCGGCGTGAAGGGGCACGGGCCACTCCCATACCATTTTGTCCTGCCGCCCCCCCCCCCCCCCCCCCCCCCAACTGGGAAAGGTACATCCGCCCCTGCTGCACACACACACACACACACACACACACACACACACACACACACACACACACACACACACACACACACACACACACACACACACACACACACACACACACACACACACAGACATCATCTTTCTATAATGTTGATGGTGCTCTGTCTGTGTACATCAGATTGTGCCCATGGGGGGGTGCTAGGGAGCCTGCCGTGCTCATTCAGAGAACTTGATCTCATGGTCAAATATTGTCTCACTAATTAGGATTGCATCAACAGCGCATTGTGGGAGTATGGGATTATGATTATTTTTAGCCGCTATCACTAATACAGGGTGAATTTCACCCAAAGACTTGCCTGTGGAAGCAAACACTGTGATGTGGATATATAGGGAAACACACCTACCGCCCATGATTTCACTGAGCATCCCGATGTACCCAAGGGGACCCACTCACAGGGGTGGATATAACATGTCCCATTTGGGGGGGGCAAGAGAAAAGCATGTTGGAGGGGCAAGAGAAAAGAGAGTGACACAGCTGTAGTTATTAGTAGCAGTAGTAGCGTTTCAAATCATTTTAAATATAAGCACTTTGAAAGCAATTTGAAATATCTTGGGTTGTTTTGCATGGCATCGTGTTTGGGGGGGGGGGGGGGCAGACTGGGTATTTAGGGGGGATTGCCCCCCCCCCATGCCCATGCCTAGATCTGCCCCTGCCCCTGCCCACTCACCCATTATGACTATCTCATGAACCTAATTGTCCAGGTGAAAATCACCTCCGGGGTTAGTGTTCTGTGGTTAAGAAGCTAATGTATATTCTAATATATAATATAATGGATTTTCACTTCCAGATTAAGTTCTACCGATATAGCCTAACAGCCAGCGAGGAAAACCGGGCAATGCGTTGGACGCTTGAATATCATTGGCTGTAGCCTAAATCGGCAGCTCTCGTAGACAAATAATAGAGTTCAGGATACATCGCCTCTCCGTCGTTCATTGTCGATGTTGTTGTTAGCCTACTCAACAGTTTGCTGGATTTTTACAGGACGTTGCTTTAAAATCATGAACAAACATTTTTTTGTTTGTTTGTTTTGTCTTCCTTTTTTATCATTTGGCCATGTGGTGCTGTCCCTGAGAGAGAGAGAGAGAGAGAGAGAGAGAGAGAGAGAGAGAGAGAGAGAGAGAGAGAGAGAGAGAGAGAGAGAGAGAGAGAGAGAGAGAGAGAGAGAGAGAGAGAGAGAGAGAGTGCTATTCCTCATTAGAGGATTAGATAACTATGGATGTTTCCAGGTGCCGCTGACTAAATATTTAGAGTCACAGCCACTTAGCACCCGGACTTGGCACTGTGCCAAGCATGTCCCACAGGCCTTAGTCCAAAAGGTAGGTTGCGATCTACCTGTAGATCACCAAGGCTGTGTGGGTAGACCACATGAAATGGCCCTAAAATTATGGTGACTTTATAAGAAAAAGGACCTTTTTGATGGAACAACATTCTGTTCACTTGGACAGCAAAACGCAGATATGCATATGACTCACTTCAGTGGAGTGAGTAAATAAGTAATAATTGACAGAAATAGTAGTACATAACACGGCTGCTTTCATTTATCTGCAGGTGTGTAGGCTACGTTTGTCTGGGCTATAGGAGGTCTGTTGTAGAGCGGAGCGGTCCATTGTTGTGACATATGTGACCCAGCATGTGACCAGAGCGCTTCTGATTGGAGAATTCATTCAAGCCACATAATAAGTAGTAATATGAAAGCTAAATTGAACTACCACTTCATAAGCCTATACTTCATTAGCCTATGGAACACACACTATTAAGAAAGCCATTGCTATTATCTGTTTTGTTCTCAAAGCAGATAATAGCAATGGCTATAGCAAGTGTAGTTGCCAAGCTGTGCTTTATTTCCAACAGTGTGACATGCAGCAGGTTATTTCTCTAATTACACCCTAAGGTAAGTACGTTCCGTAATCATAAAATCTTGAGTTGGCTATTTTTAAAGCCTATTAGCTACCACCCAATCGTGTGCAAGCAAATGGATGAAGGCCTAGTAATTGTCCAGGTGCACATACTGTAGAAGTGAATTCGTGGCCATGCTTGTGATATGCATGTAGCCTGTGCACCACTGTACAGTACATGTCTGTGGGTGTGTGTGTCTGAAGTGAACAGTCACTCTCCCCCAGATCAAGACAGATACAATAGGTTTGGTGGCTCTTTTGTGCCAGCTGCCATGAAAATCTACAATAGGAGATGCTA
The DNA here is from genome assembly GCA_039105355.1 of Benthosema pterotum. Lineage (NCBI taxonomy): Eukaryota > Metazoa > Chordata > Actinopteri > Myctophiformes > Myctophidae > Benthosema > Benthosema pterotum. The sequence goes on from CM076982.1 coordinate 19,963,347, forward strand.
GCCCATACCTGGACATTATGCGGCCCGGGGGCCAAATGCGTCCCTTTGGCTGAGTCAGACCGGCCCGTGAAAGGCATGTGGTTTTTAACCAGTGGTCCGGGGACCACCAGTGGTCCTAAGTTGAGAGAGTTCCAGTTAAATATGGAAAGTTGTTTAATAGTAAGGGACTTTTATCAGATTTTTGGCATATCTGGGAATAAATTCGTTACCAAGCAAACTCTTCACCAATGTGTTTCTAAAGGTGTCTAATAACATCTCCTAAAAAGTTGAAATTCAACTCCTGTGGGAAACCTAATAAAAAACTGCACAAAGTTGGTGTACCAATAGGCGATTTTCTAAAATTCGGAAATGTTTATTTTGGCCTCAAGTTACTTGTGAGGAGTCAAACTAGGGGTTTTTCATCATTCTGAGTTCATTTATAGCATTTGTTTTACAGTACAACCTTTCCTTGGTGGAAAAACTGCCCCACATCTTATTATATTTACATAAAGTTGTGTTTATTACAATTCGTTTAACATTGGTCAGAGCAAACAGTGATTTCACTGTGTGGAATGCTTTATCAGTCAATGTGTGAATATTCATCCTCAATGCCTTCATCATGAATAGCATTCTTATATATGTATATATTCTTAATAGCAGGTAATGCCTTGACAGAATTCACAAGCTGAGATGCACTTGACGTCATTATTCCTGAAGCTGCATCGTTGACTGCTGCAATCTCCATGGCAATTGCAGCTTGCAAACTGGAGCAGCTCTTCAGGAGCCATGGGGTCCAGAGTTGGAACTGGAACTGTCCATCCGGTCCGGAGACATGCTCTGTAGAAGGAGCCAGTCACAAGTCTGTAGGTAGGCACGGAGCGAATATTGTGCTGAGGCACCCTCTGTTGGAGGTAGATTCTCAGTTTGATCATCCCAGCCGTTACCTTGCATGAGAAGTTGCTGTATCGAACTTCACCCAGAGTAGTACCTGGTACATGTAGAGGAAGATCACAGTACCAGCCCAAAATATTAGTATGAGTACCTGTCAAATAGAATTGTTTTACCATGACCAACGATAGCAGAGACCATATCACACCCAGTGAAGGCTTGACAGAAAACCAGGTAGCATCTCTGTTTTTCAGAGCTTCTCGAATCCTCCTGACATCATAGAGCCCTTTGATGTCATGAAGAGTGGGTGTTTGGTGCCTGGGCTATGGTGCACCAACATTACAATATGTCAACTGCCTGGACCTGAAAATATAATAATATATGCAATGCATGTCCAACTATGCGAAAATAATAAAATATATAAAACTAGTCAAAGCTCCACCTTTCCATAGAGCCAACTGTAGCAGCAGACAATGGCTCTCTCACAATTAAAGTGTCGGCATCATTGTCAGTCGGCTCCACGTTGATGTTAAGCTTCCAAATATTGAAGAGAGGAGGTAAATGAGCTGACTCTTTGTGTGGCAGTTGTCCAAGAACTTCGCTCTTGGTGCCCAGTGTATCAGATCTGGTTGAATCTGGACATCATAGCATGACTTCTTGCTATGGCAGATGTGATCATGATCTTTTGGCAAGTTGTAACCATCAAAGACCACAATGATGAGAGTTCCGGCCAAGATGCTGCAAGTAGCTTAGGTCACTGGTGGCAATCTCCTGCCAAGTCCGACCTTGTTCTCACCATATAGAGAAGCCATCCACCATCAACCACCAGATCTCATACACTGAACACCAAAAGCAATTTTTTTTTCTTGAACAAATGCCAGAAAAACAGTCAGCTCATTCACCTCCTCTCTTAAACATTTTGGAAGCTTAACATCACTATGGAGCCAAGTGACACTGATGCTGACAATTTAGTTGTGAGAGCAATTGTCTGCCTTGTCAGTAACATACATACTTTTATTAGCTATGACTCTCTTAAAAGTAAGAGCTTTGACTAGTTTTACGTATTTTCACATAGTTGGACATGCATTGCATATTATATTTTCTGGTTTGGGCAGTTGACACAGACGTACTGTAATGTTAGTGCATAGCCCAGGCACCAAACACCCACTCTTCACAACATCAAATGGCTCTTATGATGTCACCTGGATTCGAGAAGCTCTCATTGAAAAACAGAGAGGTTACCTGGTTTTCTGTCAGGCCTTGTGTGATATGGTCTCTGCTATCGCTGGTCATGGTAAAACAACTCTGTTTGACAGGTAATAATACCAATATTTATATCAATGTTTTTTTCTATATTGAATGAAACAAACCTTCAACTGCATTCTTCTTCAGGTTTTGGGCCGGGTACATACAGTATATACAGTGATTAAGGCTGGTACATCGATCTTCCTCTACATATACTAGGGACTACTCTGGTGAGGTTCGATACAGCAACTTCTCACACAAGGCAGCGGCTGAGATGAACAAACTGGAGACTCTACCACTGGAGACTCTATTTGCTCCGTGCCTACCTACAGACTCGGAACTGGCTCCTTCTACAGAGCATGTCTCTGGACCCCAGTAACCATGGATAGGTAGTTGGTGTTCATGGTTATGAGCCAGTTCCAACTCTAGCCAGTTCCAGTTCCCAATGGCTCCTGAAGAGCTGCTCCAGTTTGCAAGCTGCAATTGCCATGGAGATTGCAGCAGCCAACGATGCAGCTTTAAGAAGAATGACGTCGAGTGGATCTCAGCTTGTGAAGTCTGTCAAGGCATTACCTGCTATTAAGAATATATAATAATATAAGAATGCTATTCATGATGAAGGCATTGAGGATCAGTGTTGGGCAATATTACTTAGGAGAGTAATATCTTTACTTTACTTATGACCCCTTAGAAAAAGTAATACTATTACTTTACTTATTACTAGATTTTAAATATTACATGTTACTTTCCTCCCTACACACCCACACCCACACACACGCAAAGGAATAGAAATGTACAACACAATCCGTTTAGCGAAAACTGTGTTAATTTGTAGAGTAGGTCATGTGTGGTGGGTTAGGATCTACTAACTACCATGGATCTCTGTTGCTACCTTGTAAATCTGTTCTATTTTCACATGCAACAACAAGCTCAAAAGTAGTAAAAGAGAGTAAGAGTAACTAGACATGTTTTGACAGAGTAACATATTACGTATTACACATTTTGGCAGAGTAATATCTTTACTTGCTGGAAAAAGTAATAATATTACAGTAATTAGTTACTGCCAAACACTGTTGAGGATGTATATTCACACATTGACTCATAAAGCATTCCACAGGATGGAATCACTGTTTGCTCTGACTAATGTTAAACGAATTGTAATAAAATACAAGTTTATGTAAATGTAATGAGGTGTGGGCCAGTTTTTCCACTAAGGAATGGTTGTAGTGAAAAACAAATGCTATAAATGAACTCAGAATGATGAAAAACCCTAGTTTGACTCCTCACAAGTAACTTAAGGCCAAATTAAACATTTCCGAATTTTAGAAAATCGCCTATTGGTACACCAACTTTGTGCAGTTTTTTTTTATTAGGTTTCCCACAGGAGTTGAATTTCAACTTTTTAGGAGATGTTATTAGACACCTTTAGAAACACATTGGTGAAGAGTTTGCTTGGTAACGAATTTATTCCCAGATTTTCAGATATTTCCCTTACTATAACCAGATGTAACTCTTTGAGAGCGTAAAAATGAAACCAAATGGACCCTTGCTGGTCCATTTGGTTTCATGTTTACACTCTCAAGAGTTAAAATATTCATTATCCGAATTAGACAGAGAATGTAAAAGAATGGTCATTTTTAAATTATGTTTAGCTGTGGTAACGCTTCCTTTTACAGTACTGTAATTACCATGTATTTACATGGCAATTACAAGGTAAGTACCATGTAATAAGGGAGTAATAACTGCAAAATGACCATGTAATTACAAGGTAATTACATGGGTAATTACCTTGTACTTTTAAAGTAATTACCAAGTCAATTCCAGGCAAATACCAAGTAACTACCTGGTAATAAGTATTAATTACTGGATAATTTGTAATTATATACCAACTATTTTGTTAATTGCCAAGTACTTATTAGGTAATTGCCAAGTAATTCCTTAAAAAGTACCTGGTAACAGCCAGGTAATAAGAAGTAATTCCTCAGTATATATAAAGTATTTATATGGTAACTATGTGATTAATTACTAGGCACTCACTAAGTAATTATTATATTATTTCCTAACAACCACATATAATAATTAGTAATTACTGGGTAATTACTGGGAGTAATTAGAAGGTAATTGCATAGTAATTAATAATGTACTTGTAACTACCCTTTAATTGTACCTGACAACTACAGAGGAAGGCTATGTAAATACACAGTAAGTACTGTGAAATTAACAAAGAAATTATTATGACACTACCAATTACTTGAATAAAAGGTGTAATTACCAAGACATCATAAGTTTCTATTAGATACTTACCATGTAATTACTAGGAAATGAAGAGTATTTACGCCATGTATTTTCCTAGCAGTCAACTGGTTTTTACTACTTACCTGGTAACTTCTTAGTATTTACCCAGTAACTACAACATTTACCTGGTAATTACAGTTGAACTGTACTGCAAAAGGAAGTGAGGCCTGTTTCCATGCTATTATCTGGTAATTACTCATTTGTTACCCAGGAACTACAGAAATACATACCTAGAAAGTACCTAGTTATTAAAGTGGATTTGTACTGTAAAAGGAAGTGAGGTCTGTTTTCATGTTATTAACTGGTAATTACTCATTTGTTACCCAGTAAATAGAAAAATATCTACCTGGAAAGTACCTAGTTATTAAAGTGGATTTGTACTGTAAAAGGAAGTGAGGTCTGTTTTCATGTTATTAACTGGTAATTATGGACAAAAAAGAGAGAATCAGATGCCTGATGAAGACCTGAACAGGTCGAAACGTCGCTGCCATAACCCTTGTCACTGAATAAAGTTTGGAGCACTTTAAAGTGAGTTGCGAGCCCCTTCTCTCTTTTTTGTTCTCTCTTTTTTGTCCACGTTTACTGTGTTCTTGCAGTTTTTTGGGGCTCAGCACCAGTTAGGGATGTGCGTTACTTTTTTAAACTTTTCATTAACTGGTAATTACTCATTTGTTACCCAGTAAATAGAAAAATATCTACCTGGAAAGTACCTAGTTATTAAAGTGGATTTGTACTGTAAAAGGAAGTGAGGCCTGTTTCCATGCTATTATCTGGTAATTACTCATTTGTTACCCAGGAACTACAGAAATACCTACCTAGAAAGTACCTAGTTATTAAAGTGGATTTGTACTGTAAAAGGAAGTGAGGTCTGTTTCCATTTTATTACCTGGGAATTACTCAGTATTTAGCCCGTAACTAGGAAACTATCACATTACCCAAGACACTTGGACTGGAAATGCCGCAAAACCGACCAGTGTCTATGATACAGTGTCAGAGTACACTGATACAGTTACAGAGTCTGATTCTCCCCCTGAACAGCACACTGTATCTGTCAGGAGATAAGAGTTCCCATCAAAAACCACCATCACCAGCCATCAAACTACATTAAGATGAATGCATTACTTTGACACTTCCTCACTCAAAACACCTCCCTGTGACAGATATTTTTCTATTTACTGGGTAACAAATGAGTAATTACCAGTTAATAACATGAAAACAGACCTCACTTCCTTTTACAGTACAAATCCACTTTAATAACTAGGTACTTTCTAGGTAGGTATTTCTGTAGTTCCTGGGTAACAAATGAGTAATTACCAGATAATAGCATGGAAACAGGCCTCATTTCCTTTTACAGTACAAATCCACTTTAATAACTAGGTACTTTCTAGGTAGGCATTTCTGTAGTTCCTGGGTCTAATAGAAACTTATGATGTCTTGGTAATTACACCCTTTAGTCAAGTAATTGGTAGTGTCATAATAATTTCTTTGTTATTTCTTTATATATACTGAGGAATTACTTCTTATTATCTGGCTGTTACCAGGTACTTTTTAAGGAATTACTTGGCAATTACCTAGTAAGTACTTGGCAATTAACAAAATAGTTGGTATATCATTAAAATTTTCCAGTAATTAATACTTATTACCAGGTAGTTACTTGGTAGTTACTTGGTATTTGCCTGGAATTGACTTGGTAATTACTTTAAAAGTACAAGGTAATTACCTATATAGTTACCTTGTAATTACATGGTGATTTTGCAGTTATTACTCCCTTATTACATGGTACTTACCTTGTAATTGCCATGTAAATACATGGTAATTACAGTACCGTAAAAGGAAGCGTCACCTTAGCGGTTTTGTTTGTGAAATCCAGCCTGGAATTGTGGACAAAAGCAAAATAAATCTTTAGTTTTGGGTATGTGGGTCTAAAATGTCATCAAATGGTGGTCTCTGGCTCAAATACTGAATAAATTGAGGGCCCTGGTGTCAAAATGGTTGGTCTTACTCTTACTTTTATCTTGGCCCTCCACAATATTCTCATAATCTCATTTGGGCCCTTGGGAAAAAAATAATTGCCCACCCCTGGTCTAGATGCTAGCCAATGGACTGGTTGTGGCATGGCATTTACTGTACTTGACTTTAGTTGTTTATCGATAACCATGCAACTGTAGGGTAGAAATACCTGTGCACTTTATCCTTGCTGTGCACTTTACCACTGCTATGCACTTTATTCTGCTGTGTACTATATTGCACAATATGGGTAGCAGGCAATGTTGTTTTTTATATTTTTACGATGTGATTATTTATAGTTTTTAGTCTTTTAGGATATCTTGGCATGTGTGTTTCATGTATGTTTCTTACTGTCTGGGCTTCTGTGAGAACCTTGAATTTCCCTCTGATGAATTAATAAAGTCTATCGTATCGTAGTTCTAATAGCTGTACATCTACATTGTCTCTCATCTAAATCTTATATACTGTACTGTATGTCCAGGGGGTACAGTTAATATAGAATAAAAACGGTTAAACCACTTTAATGGAATGCATTGTGGGTTATCATATTGTATATGCTATATCTTTTGAATCACAAATCATCTTGTAAGTCTCTGACACAAAATATGTTCAGATTGAAGTCTGTGGCTGAATATATATTACTGGTAATCCTGAGTGTCCCTGACATGAGAAAGCTTGCGAACCAAAGCATACCTCTCTACACAGCTCATATTTGAGTTCTCATACCTTTCAGGAGATCTGGAGTCCGCCTCACTTACTCACATCTCTCTGTATGCCCCCTACCGAGTGCATTGGCAAGCTCACTATAGGACCCCCACCCCCCGTCAATAGCTATGCTTTTCTTCGTGCTCCCTATCTTGCTTGTCACTTCTTTGAGTGTGTCTGAGCTCAGCCAGCTCACCCCATTCCACACAACGAACCCACTTGCACTTACTCAAGAAACAGCAGGGTGGGATGTATTTTTAAACACAATCATCCTCTTCAAGAAGACTGACTTGTAAACTGTATATATATGCAGGCTGCACTCAATTACCCAGTGTGTGGTGATTGGTTGGTCGGAAGTGAAGAGAGTGTAAACTTCACACTGTGTGTAAACCCCCCCCACCTGGAGCTAGTGAGGTCCGATATTGACTTTTTTACGGATATCCCAATATTGTCGGACTCTTAATTTCCGATATCAACCGATACCGATGTATGCAGGCCAAATAAATCATGGAAGCATTCAGTGAGTTGTGTGAAATTTGTGAATTGAACCCCCCCCCAACAGACCAACAGCACGTGCACCAAGGCCTGCCACCACTCAAACGGAGGAAGGTCCACATATATATGTTTTTTTGTTTTTTTTTTTCTGTTTGTGTGGCTCTATACATATATGTAAATGTTGTTTTATCGATTTTTCAAAAAAGAACTAAAATAAAATAGTCATATTTTGACCCCCCCCCCCCTTATCGGCCAATAATATCTGTATGGCCGTTATCTGCCCATCCAATCGGCAGATAACGACCATACAGATATTATTGGCAATTGCAATGCCCCCCTAAATGCCCAGTCTGCCCCACCAAACACAATGACATGCAACAACAACCAAAGATATTTCAAATTACTACGACTGCTAATATAACTACACTGTGGCACCACTAAACCAACAGCATTTCATCATTGAAAACAGAAAACTCTCTGAGTCAGACCTTTAGCTTTATGCATGCTGCGTGCCTGTTGCATCTTCAACAACAGCTGATGTTATTATAAATAAAATAATAAAATATAAATAAAAGTCCTGTAACCAAAAATGGTATGGGTGCGGCTTCATCGCCCGTGGCGTGAAGCGACACGGGCGATGAAGCCGCACCCATACCATTTTCTCCCCCCCAATTGGCAAAGGTTACATCCGCCATTGTCCCTACCTGTAGGAGAGTTCTCTGCCATTCACCCCTCCTTCACTATACCTTGACCTCTCCAGAGTCTCACCACATTACTCCCATCAGTCTGTTTATCTCTCACAAGTCTCTCTTCAGCGTCCCGCCATCTCTCATCATGATTGTCTATACAAACAGAAGGCCACTGCTTCTCTATAGTTCCTTACTCTCCATCTCTCCCTCTCTCTCTCCCTCTGTGCATGCCACTACTCAGGGGCAGATCTAAGCATGGGCAAGGGGGGGCAGTGCCCCCCTAAATGCCCAGACTGCCCCACCAAACATGATAGCATGCAAACAACCCAAATTTCCAAGAAATTTCAAATAAAACAGTGTTTATATTTAAAATGATTTGAAACACTACTACTGCTACTAACTAACTACAATTGTGGCACCACTAAACCAACAGTATTTCATCATGCAAAACAGAAAACTCTCTGAGTCAGACCTTTAGCTTTATGCATGCTGCGTGTCTGTTGCAACTTCAACAACAACTGATGTTATTACTGATGCTTTACTTGCCTAATAAAAGTCCTGTAACTGAAAATGGTATGGGGACGGCTTCATCGCACGTGGCGTGAAGCGTCACAGGCGATGAAGCCGCCCCCATACCATTTTCACCCCCCCCCCAATTGGGGAAAGTTACATCCGCCCCTGCCACCACTCCTATCTCACACCTAATCTGGCACCTGCTCAAGGAGCTGTTGGAAATGTGAAAAGCTAAATGTATGAGATATCTAACCAGCACTTGAAATATTCCTTGCACTTGCCCACGTATACGCCTCTCAGTCCATGCATAAAGGAGACAGAGCGGCTTAAAAGTTGTTAATACAGCTGAACATTATGCATTCTTTTCACACTACAATGCTCCACAGAGTTCTACTGATTAAGATCTCACAATAGGCTTATAATCTCTGGTCTACAGTAGCTACTGGTAATAGCTCATACTGTCTACAGAAGACATCTTGCTCTGACTTTGTAGGGCTGTCAGATTTGTGGTTGTGCATTGTTAATTATTATAGTGTATCTCAGGTATACCTCGAATTACAGAAATATCAGAATCAATTATATTGTCATAATAAAGTATAATCATGACGTACGTCATACGGTAAATATTAGTTTTACGAAACCCCTTGATACAGCACAAGAGAGCGGCTGTGATATGACAATTTGTGACATTTTAATTAAATGTCAATTAGCATGAGCTTGAAGCCACCTCCTCCTCCTCCTCCATCCCTTCACAACTGTCAGCTGAAGCATCCCCCACCCTGCTTTAACACAACCAGTGTGTGAACCCCAACATGTTATGCCTGTCATCACTGTCACCTTCTCACCTCTCTCTCTGTCTAAGTCCTAAAACTGGTGACTTCCACACCTGTTCTCTACCCAAGTGCTGCTCAAACCTATTCCAGGCCACCCTGACAATGCTCACAACTAGAGCCTGACAGATATATCATTGATATATCGTTCGTACCGATATATCAGCCGAAACCGATATTGGTATTTTCTGTCAGAAAGACAGAAAATGGAATTATTGTAAATGATGTCAATGTCGTATTCTATTGTTTACTTGAAAAGAAAATGCATTTGAAGTTTAGAAGTTTTTCAAATGTATTTTTTACTATTTTAATTCATTATTATAACATCGGTCCAAAACATCGTTGACATCGGTGTAGTTTGTTCCAAAAATCGGTATGCATCGGTCCCAAAAATATGGCATCGGTCGGGCTCTACTCACAACATGTAAGCGGGTGGATATTGGCCTACCGTTTCCCTTTGAAGTGAAATGCCCCCCCCCCCCCCCCCCCCCCCCCCTGTTTTCTCAGCTACTACAATATTTTCCAGTTTGAACTCCACCTGTTTAGAAAGGCTTTGTACAAGACAAAGGGGAGACAAAGTGAACCTTGAACCTTATACCATTCAGGCAGGATATTACAGAAAATGCTACACAGCAAAGATCCTGAAGGCAGGTTTACACGGACAGGGACAACCATACTTCTGCAGTCTTTTTTGTGTGTGTTTCTGCAATTCAATTCAAGCCAACGGAGTACTGTACAGCATGATAATGAAAACGTGTGAGAGTTAACTTGTGCATGAAGTTTAACTTACAGTATACAGTATACAATAAGACAAACAATAAACAAACCAGTGGTTTTCAACCAGTGGTCCAGGGATCAAAAGTGGTCCTTGACTTACAAGTGGTCCCCAGCTAAATGATGGAAAGTTGGTTAACCATTTGTAACTCTTTGAGAGTGTAAACATGAAATGGACCCGCAAGGTTCCATTTGGTTTCATGTTTACACTCTCAAGACTTAAAATATTCATCATCTGAATTAGCCCAAGTCTACAAAACTAGATGATATAGAAGATTAATGGTCATTTTGATCTGTATGTTTGCCTGTTTTGTTTTTCAAATCCAGCCTGGAATTGTGTACAAAACCAAAATAAATCTTTGGTTTTGGGGTCTGTGGGGCCAAAATGTCCTCAAATGGTGGTTTGTGGCTTAAATGCTGAATAAATAGTGGGCCCTGTTGTCAAAATGGCTGAAAACCCACTGTTCTAGACAATTACATGTCGCAAATAGCTGTAATGCAAAATGGGTCCAACCTAGATCTTTTGCAAAGAGGTATAGTCTCAATCATACATACTGTATATACATTTTGTGTAAACCTTGGCCTATTGCTCATTCTAGTCTCCATTCTAGCTGCACTGTAGGAGAGGAAGCTGCTGTGAATCTGCTAAATCCTCAGAATATTTTCATACCAAATGAGAGCATATTGCCGCTACATTAGATAGTATATTGGCCGATACATTATTAACCCACTGCTCGCTGCGCTAAATATAGTTACCTCTTCTGCACGCCACCTATGTTGAATACGGACATTCATTAAATACATTCTTTAATCCGTTTTTTTTATCTGGTCATATCGCTAACTGTTTTGTCGTTATTTCATTTTGGACAAAATGGACGCGACCATTTTGAATTTCTTTTGCACCCACACCCGTTCTATGCATTCAAATGTAGTTATTTCACATTCTACCCCTTCAATTTGGGCTGGAATGATATTGGGACCTCATGATATGATATAGGTGGCGATATTAGACCTTCGATAATTAATATATCACGATATTTGATATATTGTGATATTTGGGATATATAAATATATTGCATGAAATTCATCAATGATACAGTATATCATGATACTGTAACTGCAGCTGGAAAACAAAAACAAAAAACAATAAATGAATGAATAAAACTAAGGCAAAAATCAGAACTTACTAATGTACCAGTATATCCTCAGTAATCTTAGCTTTTATTTGTCTCAACTGATTCTCATACCAGGCTTTTTGTTTCTATCTTGTGTTTGCTTTTGGGAATGAAGCAGCTTGTCACTTAACAGTCACTTAATATTTTAGTTCTCCTCCCGGAATTATCCCTGTTGTGGATGCTCTGCAACATGTTTTTACTCATTATATTTTCTGAGGAATATACGATATACTGTATATTGCGGGAGGAACTATACGATATTATCGCGATAACGATATTTCAGCATACCCCTATCTTCACTGTACTTCCCCTGGCAGACAATCCGATTTCACTGGCAGAGAGCGGTGATTTTGCACAGAGGGGTAGAAGGCAGAATGATCAAGACACTATGCAGGCATGTGATTAAGTAGCCATAGCATCTGATTTCAGAGATCTGGTGCTTCAATATAAGGGTTGTGAAGAGGAAAGCCGTGGCATAGAAATCCTCCCTGTACGTAATCCTCGTATACATGTACGTAATCCTCGTATACAGCACACTTTGGGTTAAAATGATGAAAGATTATTATAAAAGATTCATGACCCTAATAAATTATTATATATCTTTAATACATTGAACAAATTCCTCTGTCTAATCAATGCTATTCATCAGCTGGACAGGCTTCTGACGGTATATCATTTTGTTGGTTATTTTCACTGTTTCTTTCGTTTCTTTTTGTCCACCCATATCTGTCTACCTACAGTACATACAGTATATATACCCCCTCATCCAGGCCTTATCTTATAAAATCTGTCCTCATGATATGCTTCTATAGCTTTTGCACATCACCTCGCCGCCTGACGGTCCACATAAATTTAGACTGCCTCTGCCAGGACTACAGCACATCCAATTAGCGCCAACCCCAGCTGTGCTACCCTGTGACAGGGGTGTGGCACCATCACAGATTATAATAATGCCCACCGTATTCCACAGGGGGGAAAAAATAGAGCCACACTATCACAGATTGTGTGCCTGTGACAGACCATCATGGCACCCCAACGCTTTCACTTCTTCTTACCTCTGTTGTTTTCCTCATGGTTCTCTCTCTCTCTCTCTCTCTCTCTCTCTCTCTCTCTCTCTCTCTCTCTCTCTCTCTCTCTCTCTCTCTCTCTCTCTCTCTCTCTCTCTCTCTCTCTCTCTCTCTCTCTCTCTCTCTCTCTCTCTCTCTCTCTCTCTCTCTCTCTCTCTCTCTCTCTCTCTCTCCCCCTCCCTCCCTCTCTCTTTGCCTCTCTCTGTGCCTCCCCAGTGGCAGATGTAACATGTCCCATTTGGGGGGGCAAGAGAACATGTTGGAGGGGCAAGAGAAAATGGTATGGGGGCGGCTTCATCGCCCGTGTCGCTACGCGCCACAGGCAATAAAGTCGCACCCATACCATTTTCGGTTACAGGACTTTTATTAGTCAAGTAAAGCATCAATAATAACATCGGTTGTTGTTGAAGTTGCAACAGACACGCAGCATGCATAAAGCTAAAGGTCTGACTCAGAGAGCTTTCTGTTTTCAATGACGAAATGCTGTTGGTTTAGTGGTGCCACAGCTGTAGTTAGTTACTAGCAGTAGTAGTAGTGTTTCAAATCATTTTAAATATAAGCACTTTAATATGAAATATCTTGGGTTGTTTTGCATGGCATTGTGTTTTTGGGGGGCAGACAGGGTATTTAGGGGGGCATTGCCCCCCCCCCCCCCCCTCCCCATGCCTAGATCCGCCCCTGTGCCTCCCCCAAACCCTCTCTCCACCACTCCTCTCTCTCTCTCTTGCTGTCACTTTCCGTCACCACCTACGCTCCCTTGCTGTACATATAGCGCTATACTGAGTTAACACCGGTACCGCCAGGACATTTCGCCACCACATTTACAAGCTTACAGGTATGCACTCACTGGAGCAACAACAATCTTTTCTTTTCTTTTTTCTTTTTCTCCCCCTCCCCCCACCCCAACATGGGAGTCAGATTGGATCAAGTTATAGTTGAGCACATGTGGTTTCTGTTACAGAAACTCATCACTGAAAGAATTTGATGGATAGGGTCCACGTGTGTGCATGGCGGCTGTGGCTCAGGAGTGTATAGGGTTGGGTTTGTCCATGTGATCCGTGGGTTGGCGCTTCGAACCATGGACAAGACCCCCTGACCTCTGACCCCAAATTGCTCCCGATGTGTTGGTCGTTGCCTTGCATGGTTTCTGCCGCAATATATTGGTGAATGTAATGCATTATATAGCGCCTTGGATGAAGGCACTACATAAACGCAACGTATCTAACAGTTGCTTTTGTACACAAGCACCCCCCCCCCACACACACACACACACACACACACACAGCTGCAAGTAAAATAAGCCTTTCAATATAGAAAAAAGTAGCTCATTTGTGTGTTCACACTTTCCGTCAAAATTCAATAATGAGTCGTAGATAAGGAGTAGAGAATGAGTAGTAGAGATGTTCAAAGTGAGCCACTACATTATAATATACTCAGCATTACAGTGGGGAACTGTTTAGAATTTATGGTTTTGAAAGACAGAAGACTGAAGCAAAGGATGAAGGGAAGCGAAATCATCCAATTTGTCTCTCTCTCTCTCTCTCTCTCTCACTAACACACACACACACACACACACACACACACACACACACACACACACACACACACACACACACACACGCACACGCACACGCGCACACGCGCACACGCGCACACGCACACACGCACACAACCACACACACACACACACACACACACACACACACACACACACACACACACACACGCACACACGCACGCATGCGCACATGCACAGACAGTATTCAATTGATGTTCAAATAATCTCCGTTGTTAGTTGTGATTTTACCGTCTAGAGAGGGGCCACAGGTTTCTGCATGGGATTCCATCAATATGCAAATCCTGGGTGCTCAGAGGCTCCAACGGTATCATTATTACTGTACGCCGTTATGTAAAGAGTAGAATGAGGAATAATCAATATAGTTGCCTGACTGATTACAGCACTCTACTTTTTACATAGGAGAATGAAGTTCATGCGGTCGAGGGGGCTTTATAATGTATAAATGATAATATATGCAAAGCAAATCGCCATGATAGATGAATTAGCGATACAGCGTGCAGGGTAGTGCAGAGCGGGGTGCTCCCCTCTGCATTATACCTGCTGGAGGGTGCTGGTGGTTGAAATAGGGGATCGTAATCTTTCACGATGAAAGTTAAAAAAAAAAAACATATTTTTTGAATAGCACACACACCAATTATATAAATATGATCTGTTCCATATGTCTATCACAGTGAGGTGAGATTCCGCCTACAGATTGCGTTATTTTTGATTGGATATGTGATTACAGAGCTCGCACAGGTGCGCACACACACACACACGCACACACACACACACACGCACACACACACACACACACACACACACACACACACACACACACACACACACACCCCCCCCCCCCCCCCCCCACACACACACACACACACACACACACACACACACACACACACACACACACACACACACACACACACACACACACACACACACACACACACACACACACACACACACACACACACACACACACACACACACACACACAGACAGTGCCGCGTGCCAAAAAGACAAACAGCCTTCATGTTCTGCTGCAAGTCCAAAATAAGCTAGAATACATTTAGCCTCATATGTGAGATGACAGATTGGTTAAACAGGCTTAACACGGTCTAGAGTGCAGAGCGTCCCTCAAGCATTGCTCGTCTGAGCTATAGCTTTGTTGTTTTCGGTGATGTCCTTATCCATCTTCTGGACACACACATCCCAGGTTGGCAACCTGGAACACTTTTCTACCGTATTACTATCCCAGGCTCAGAGTGGATCCGTTGCTCCACTGTGGCGGCGTCTGCAGTAACTAAGTACTGTACTTAAGTACAATTTTGAGGTATTTGTATATGTACTTAAGTATTTCCAATTTCCAGTACTTTTACTAATACTACACTACACCTCGGATGCAAATGCTGCACTTTTACGCCAATCTTTCTTTGTAGATTTTGATACTATTTGTTGATAATTTTGCAAAAAACGTAGCATTCTGGCAATTCCAAAATATATTCATACATTTGAATACTTGAAATGTCTTGTACTTTTGCAGTGATTGATGCCAATTACTTATTATATACTTCCTCCCGCAAAACAATAGCATTTCTATTGTAAAGTATTGATGCTTTTACTTTATGTGAGTACTTTTCCTTCTAGCCCAGTGACACGCAAACCAGGGATGCCCTGACTGTGACCGGTGGACTGGACAGTAACAAAATACCTTTACTTTTTGTTTCAGCTCTAGGCCTACTTTACTTGAGTATTTGTATTTTTGGAAATTACTCCACTACATGAGAAAAATGTTGAAATTTTGACAGATAATATATAAAAAAAGTTTTTTTTTTTTTTTTTTTAAATAATTATACTGTTGAATGCATCAACATTAACTTGCATTTCAACCAGGAGTATTTCTACTTTGACTACAGAGCAGGCATGCCCTGCATGGTGCCTGGGTCTCCCCCCTTGCACGGTTCCACAGACCCCGCCCCCACACAGCCCTGTCCATCCATCCATCCGTCGGATTGACAGGTTATGAGCCAATCCCTGCATAAATGACTCTGACACACCAGGATTTCAGACCAGCTGGGCTCAATCAATCTCACTTAAACTATTCTCCGTCGAAGCCGCGCTCCCTAATACTGAGACAGCAGAGAGGGCAATTCCGCTGTAATGTTATCAAATCTCTTCTGGAGGGATGGGGTGATCACTCTCCCGCAGAATAAAAGGGAAGGAGGAGCGCTACAGTGGGAGGCGGAGGGGGAAAAATAACAAGCTTTGGGGAGGGAGGAGAGAGGGGAGGAAAAGGGGAAAAAGGAGGGCGGTGCTCTTGTCTCCCATTCTTGGATTGCAGCAGCAATTACGGATGGACGGGTCACAAGACAAGAAGCCAAGACCACTATAGACAGTGTATACTGTCGGACATCTGTTAGGTATGGGGCAAAACTCATAACAGCAAGTATTATTCTCTTAATAGTGGCAATAAAACAGAACGGACATAGCAATCTATATTGGACAGTAGGGAGGGAAGTGTTGTGAAGTCCCGTGGGTTTATGGCAAACCATGTGGCGACAGCTTTGCAAGGGAGTGTGAGAGAGAAAGCACTTGGACTGTTTTTGACACCGTTGTTGCTGGTAGAAGGCATCACACCGTTGTTGCTTTGTGTTGTATAGGTCTGGCATCGCAGATACATTTACAGTACACACAAAACCCTCAGTGGCAGAAAGAAAAAAAAAAGTGAACTTTCATTATTGCCGATTTTGTCGACCCACAAATAACTTCACACGAGAGACAGAATGATTGATACTCTTTCATCATCGCCGCCTCCCGCGCAACCCCCCCAACCCCCACCTAATTCAATTCCAAATAACTGCCAAGCTGTGTCACCCATACCAAGGAACTCACCAGTGGAGCAACACTATTGATCCGTAAACAATAGAGAATCCTATGCATTTTTACACAGACGGAGAGAGGTGGAAAAAAAAACAAGACAACATAATCTCACCAGCTGGAAAAAACTCACCAAAACAGAAATGTGACCAAGCTTGATAACCGATGAACACGGTGCCATACCTTATAGATGGAGGGCCATGATTTTTTTGTTCCAAAGACACAATCATCAATACTATTATTGTTATTTATTACATGGCTTGAATGCATGATGCAATCAGAAGCCAGTGGTTCTGGTCACGTGACCGGTATCATCAACTGACCGCTGCGCTCAACAACAGACCTTGCTGCGAGGACAAATATAGCCTACACAACTGCAAATAAATAAAAGCAACCTTGTTGTGTACTATTTCTGTCAATTATTAGTTTTTTATTAATGTAGCCATGTAATAAGTGCGATAACGCCCTTCTAACCGGTGATTTGTTTCCTAACAATTATTAGGAAACTTTTAGGAACAACAACTATTAGGAAACAAATCACCGATTAGTCGGGTGTTATCACTTACATGAGGGGGAGTTTTTTTCCCCAAAAAAGTGTTTATTGTTTAAAATGTTGTTTTTATATGGGCACCCCCACCAGTTCATAAGTATGCCTGGTTTGCCTGGTGGGTGATGGTGATCCGCCTGAAGTGTATGATAAAGGGGGAGGAGTTAGGGGAGGGGCTGATGTGTGATGTCGCTATATTACTGTTTATTTTTTATCATCGGCACGTTTGTTTCAGCCTCCAGGAAGAAACCATGCATACAAAGGGAAGACATCATTGCACACTAAAACCACACCAAGGGGTCTAATTAAGTACTGTCACCTCCTGTAGAAAACTGGAAAAAATACCAAAATCATGGCATCTCCTCTTTAACGGAGAGCTGAACGTGAAGACACACACATGGACATACTAATTTGCATTATGGTGGATAATAGAGGTGATGAATGTTCTTAATTTTATGAATATGGTTTCCTCCCTCCAACCAACACCACCACCTCCACACACACACACACACACACACACACACACACACACACACACACACACACACACACACACACACACACACACACACACACACACACACACACACACACACACACACACACACACACACACACACACACACACACACACACACACACACACACACACACACACACACACACACACGCCACACATGCATGCACGCACACAGCTTCAGTTCACTGTCCTTTTCCGGAGGTTGCTACCAGTCAGCATCCCTCTCTACTCCTGAATAGTCATCATTTTTCTCCAGCCACAGCGGTATAATCGGCCCGATCAGGAGACCCTGGAATCTGAACCAAGCACTTTTAAAGAAGAAAAGCCCAACAGCTACAGCCCCATCTCTCTGTTTTTAAGGACACACACACACACACACACACACACACACACACACACACACACACACACACACACACACACACACACACACACACACACACACACACACACACACACACACACACACACTGCATCCATATATAGTATAACAGCAGTGATCAGTGCCTGCAGACCCTCCGGTCTGTGTACTTTTCAGCAGGCTTCAAATTTATCACATCAAAGACACAGCAAATTGCTCCATAATTCAGTTTGGGAGAAATTCTGCCAAGGCTGCACAAAAAAAGGAAGGAAAATATATAGCCTTAATTTCCCAAGAAAGTGAAGCACTTATTGCGAAATATTATTCAAGGGGGGGGCTGGGCCCAATTTTATTTTTTTCGGGGGATATTTTGGTCATGAGAGAGAACAAAAGTTTGGGTTTGTATTGGACTTTATTTTTTATTCTTTAAGTGCGATAACCTCCAATTTCCATATAGCACCAATTTGAGTTATTAATCCAATAATAATGATGCCCGTGTCACTGCTAACTTTACACATGGTCATTAGGAGGGGTGTAGATAACTATGTGTCTCTCCTTTGAGTTTTAGTGTGAGTGAGTAGCCTACATCACACATGCAGAGGAACACTATATGCTAAACCAGGGGGTTTTCAGTGGTCCGGGGACCACCAGTGGTCCGTCAGAGGGTTCCAGGTGGTCCTTAGCTAAGTTGGTTAACCAGATGAAAAGTTGGTTAACCAGATGTAACTCTTTGAGAGTGTAAAAATGAAACCAAATGGACCTGCAAGGGTCCATTTGGTTTCATCTTTGGTCTTTTTTACACTCTTAAGAGTTAAAAAAGCCAAAGTCTACACAACTAGAAGATTGTGTGGACAAAACCAAAATAAATCTTTAGTTTTGGGGTCTGTGGGGCTAAAAGTGTCCTCAAATGGTAGCCCATGGCTCAAATGCTGAATAAATAGTGGGCCCTGGTATGAAAAAGGTTGAAAACCCCTGTGCTAAGCAGTTCCACTCCCTGCTGAACATGCGCCACAATCAACCAGTAGGAGTCACTGTAGTGCAGTGACAGAGAACACCCTCCCTCCCCTGCTGGCATCCCACCTGAGGACGGCAGGCAAATTGTGTTTGTTTGAACTGCCCGCCTGGCGTAGAGGAATGAGCTTTGTTTTAAAGGCCAGCTCCTCCCCTGGTTTCTTTGTGCCACACCTCCCCCTACCTCCATCCCACCCCCACCCCCTCCTCTGTGAGGAGGGCATGATTTTCATCTCCCGCTCAGCGGAGATGTCATTTCCCAATTCCCAGGATGCTTTGCTCAAACAGCTTAGCTCAGCAACCAGGAAGAACGGTGGCAGATATTCCAGACACATCGAGGAATATCACATCTGGCTTAAGAGTGAGTTTCTTTATCTGTCTTATTGTATTCCATGACACAGGCATGATCCTCACAATCTGGCCCGTGTGTTGTGTATAACGGTCAGCTACGCCACAGAGGACCTGGTTTATTGTTGGGGCCTTGTGTTGTGATCTAATATTACCAGACGAGACTGTGTGTTTAACAACGCGCCAAGTATTATCATCAGTGAGCAACGGCTTATACGGTAATTAGTCTGCAGCACAGCAGTGACGCAAGTGTGGTGTTGCGTTCACATGAGGTATGATCGTTTCTTTCAAGAGGAAACCTCCTAACTCCATTTTTGACATTTTGGATTTTTTGGGGGCATAAATCAATGCCATTGAGCACCCTTGGAAAGTAGTAAAAATCTGCTTTGGACAAAATCTGATTTAATTGCTTTATCAAAGAGTTTGAGGTTCCAATGGAGCATTGGTCCCTCAAACTGTCTGATAAAGCAACTAACTCATCCACCTCTCTATACCAAATGGACCAGTAAGGGTCCATTTGGTTTCATTTTACAGTCTCAAGAGTTACAGATCTATATTTACCTGGGGACCACCTGGAATCCTCTCAGGGATCACCAACCCGTACCACTAGTTGAAAACCACTGGTATAGACTGTATGTTTGCATAGAGGGAAAAGTAAAGTCTGAACATAAATCCACTGTCCACATACAATAAGAATCGGAGTGCTCTGACTCTTGACTTTCCCCTTACACAAACGATTGTTATTAACAAATTATGTTCTGAAGATGGAACAGGGATTCTGGCATTTTAAAACTATATCACCAGTTCTTGTTTGGATTGAATCAACAGTAGAAGTAGATTAATATTTCATCTCATCTGTGGGTGTGGGTGAATGCCAATGAAAAATACATAATTCATATTCCAACAAAATCATTTGAGTATGTCACAGCCGTGCCAGTGAGCCGCATTTACCTGTTAACAACAAGGCAAAGAAAGACAAAGCACTCCAACATAATTTATTTTCAATGTTATTGATTTTGGGGGCAGGCGGGCCACACTCAGCTGTATTGTAACCAGCATACATGTTTTTTTCCACTTCTTGATTAAGTTGTGGTGTTACACATCAGAAATCCCTAGCTTGGGCCGCCGATGCTTTTCACCATCTTTTCTTTTAAAGCGAGCATGCATTCGAATAACAATGAGTGGAAGAAATGAAGAAATCGAGGATTCAAATGTGAAAACGCGCTGTGGAGAAACGGAAAAGCGTAAGTAGGAGGGGGGAAAAAATGATCTTCCCGCTCTGCTTCCATACGTCCCATCATATGATTTATGACTCGACGGTAGAATTGCATGTAATGATTCAGCATGCTGATCAAGGGTTTGTATCGCGGCGCTTGTTCCAGAAATATTGCAGCGAAACACGGAATAGACAGGAACGCAGATCAATTACTCCTGAGCTTTGCCTCGTGCTTTCTGGCGGCCTATATACCTGCAAGACTATGGTCTCAGTCAGCCCCCCCCTACCCCTTATTGCTCAACATACTGAAGAAATATTCTATATCCTTTACCTGATTACTGAAGTATGTGTTTAATGCACACTTACACTGGAGAAAAATGAGAAATGATCCAAATGTGTTCCCAAAGACATCTTTGTTTTTTTGGGGGGGCAGGCTTGGTCATATATTAATATCACTGTATGAATCTTCAAGTCAGTTTGGCCAGCCGTGGAGACGTTTTCAGACACATAAATAATTAAGTAGGTACTTGGTCACAAGGTGCTCTATCTAGAAAATCAGCAATTACTTCCCCCTCCTGGGACCAGGGACTGTTTATGACAGAAATGTGGGAGGTAACGAAGACCTCCTTAGGGCAAACTAGCATCAAATCCCTCCTTTGCTGATTTATTTATTATATACGTGGGCCTCTATGATATTGGAAAACCTACATGAGGACAGCGAGGGCTATTACACATACAGTAGCTATAGGGGATTCCTCCATGTTAACAGATTACACGGTCAAGCAGCAGAGGAAGAGGACATAACTGCTTGAACACCTTGATGATAGTACAGTAGAAAACTCTGACCCCTGCCCACACACCTGTTTTCTCTGTATACATACCATATTCTAGTTCCATTTTTTTGTCTTTGTATTGCATTTGTATTGCAGATTCATAAAGTATTCAATTCACTCAATCATAGCTTATAGGAGGTTTGGTGCTTTCATCTTCAGTCTGTATATTGGTGGTGTTTGTTTTGTTTTGTTGACAAATGTCATTCAGTCCCACAATGCCAATCTCCTGGTCTCTGCAGAGAGGTGAAAAGTAACAAAACTACATTAAACGGCACAAATGTTTTTTTGTAACAATCTATTTGTTTCACAATGTTTAAGTAAGAGGGCACAATGGGAAAACATGTCTAGTTTCAAAGCCACACAGCTGGCAACGGTGAAACAAGGCAAGGCTGCTTTCTGAGCGATTCAAAACAAGAACTGTCTAACTTAATGGGTGATTTAAAAGCCGATCTAAAAAAGCTCAGAATGCGTGGCGCTATATGTGACTTGATGTGCGCTTGGAATAGATCTGCCTCTTTTGGGTATAACTACAGTAAATACAACAGGGCTCTAAGGGTGCTTTTGAATCCAGTTGCAATTTCAGTTGCAGGAGACATGTTTGCGGTGGTAATTAATCTCTCCACCCCCCAATTACAGCCAGCCTGGCTAACTGGCATCTTAATAGGGCTTAAGGAGGAGCAAAGACCCCCTGCAACCGCATCCACACGTACAGCAACCATTAACCTCCGGTGTTTTGGTATCTGTCAACGATCCTCTCGCTTAATCAGCTGCAAATCTTGTTTTGAAATAATTAGCAGGCAGACAAAAAGGGAAGACGAATTAAAAACATGTCAGAGCCATCAAAGCCGTGCGCCATTCGTCTCCCTAAAGATCCATATCCGCAGCCAGCGGTCAGGGTTCTTCTCACCGCCACAAACACGATACACAGGCGGTCGTCAGGTCAGTAATGAGTTCTACGCGCTTTGAAAGGAGGTTTATTTTACTCGCCAGCTTTAGACTACGTTGGAAAATTGAGATTGTTGTCAGTACGACGTTGAAGGCCACATCCATTTATATCACAGTTTAAGCACATATACACATACGTATACCTAGGCTGCATATAATAGCCTACGGTATGTAGAGTATGTATGGTATATAGCTTTTACAAAATTAGTTTACAAACTGCACACAGCTACAAGGAGTTAGTAGACCTTTCTGGGTGGTGCAAATCACTTCAAAATGTGGTTTTGTGTGTCGGTTACCAAGAGTGATTTTTAATTTAATCCGTGAGCAGCAGCTCTATCATTTTGTAAACCTCAGAGATTGGTGCTTCAAAATTCAAACACTGCACAGTATGATCTAGATACATACTGTATACCTAATCACTAAGTTCCACAACATTATTTCCAATCTTCTGACCTTTAATTTCTGCCTATGTTTTTCTTTTGTTTTTTCATCGCTCAGAGACCTGGGCTTGCACCTGATGCATGGCTGCATACGGCTATTCCTGTTGTGATGTCATTACAGTGAGAATGGTTTGCAGGGTTACACGGCGAACGCGCTCTACTCCTCGTACACACATGAATGTGTGGCTCCTAGTACTAAAATTGTACATGACCCAGTCAAGTACACGGAATGACATCATCACACCTGGAAATACAGTATGAAATCATTAATGTACATAAGAGCAGTCTACATACATTATATATAATAATAGAATTAGTGTAATTCCTCATTTTATGTTACAGAGTATAATGCTTTAAAGGGGAATTCCACCCATTTTCAACATTTTTTTCTGAACCCTAATGGGTTCATTTGGTTCCATTTGTACGCTCTCAGAAAAAAAGAAGGGTCTAAAGAAATCCATAAACATGGTGAAAATACATCTTGATGAAGTCATCAAGATGTTTCACCATGTTAGTGTTTTTCTTCAGACCTCCATTTCTTGGGAACACAGAATGGGGGGAACTTTTTTTTATCATGTCCACCCAGCCAGCACCTCTAGGGTATACTAATGAGATATTAGAATGTTGAAAATGGGTGGACTTCCCCTTTAAGCTGTATTTGTCTTATTAGCCAGGGATCCTTTTAATAAAAACATCACACCTGTGTGAGCTGACGGCTGCTCTTATCATTATTCATCAACCAATCAAATCACATTCAGTGCTACAAATCCCGGTACAATCCGTGCTCAGACACATCCTGTGCTCAAACACACCTACACACAAAGCTTTGCATACAGTAGGAGCCTCTCAAAAAGCACACATTGTGCCTTTTCTATAGGGCTGTCACACTTCCTATACAGTCATCTATTTCTCTGTTGCGTTCAGCCGTCGACTCTAGCTGGTACTGTGTGTGTGTGTGTGTGTGTGTGTGTGTGTGTGTGTGTGTGTGTGTGTGTGTGTGTGTGTGTGTGTGTGTGTGTGTGTGTGTGTGTGTGTGTGTAGCTGCACTAAAATGACAGCGTCTAGCGTTGTTAACCAACAGTAGCAGCTCCAAGAAACCCACTGTATAGAGACAGAGCCTAAACGCTCCAGCATTTTCATGTGGATATCAGCGCCTGATTAATACAGTCATCTCCCAGCGTGTGCTGCTGACGGGGAGTGCATTCATGTTCCTCCAGCCTGGAGTTGACACCCAGGAAAAAGCAGTGGTGGTAAATTAAAGACAGTAAAAGGTGAATAAGGTTTTTGGGGGTTCTGTCAGTAATTGGGCACATGAAAGTCGCCAGCAGGGCGCAGAAGCCACCGCCGCTCCTCCTTATTAGGCCTCTAAAGTGAAAGTTAATGTATTTCAGGACAGTGCCCATGTACCTGCAGGGGCTGTAGCACGCCCCTCTTTTCCCCAGACAGGTAGGGAGTGAGGTAGGGAGGGAGAAAGGGAGTCCCACTGAGTGCTTCTGAACACTAGGAACATTGTTCTCCTGTCTCGGTGGTTTTAAACCATTATGGACTGAGGTCGAATCTAAAATAAAAATTATATCTTCTACATTCTGATTTTTTCAGGAAAAAAAAAAAACGATGTTTTTACGTCAATGCTGCTCAACTATTTCATTCAAGGGGCTTCAATCTGAAAATACCGTATGTAGTTTCCCTGGAACTAAACTTTTGTCCCTGGAACTCAAGTATTGTTCCTGGAACTAATATTTTGTCCCTGGAACCAAAATTATGTTCCTGGAACTAAAATTTTGTTCCTGGAACCAACATTATGCTCTTGAAACAAGCAAATTGTCTCTGGAACTAAAATGTTGTCCCTGGGACAAAAAACATGTCCCTGGAACTACAAGTCTTGTCTTTCGGAACTATAATTGACCCTAAATTGCTGCTAAAATGTAAATTTCCACAATATTTAAAACAAGAATTGACGCATTGTCAATTAATTGGCAGCTGCTGTATTATTTCTGCGGAATTGTTCTCCAACTTCTGAGCCTTGGGATGGTTTTTGTACAGCAACCCTTCCATCTCCAATCTCCCAATGTCCAATCTCCCTGTGACTGTTTATTAGGCAGCCTGCAGCTGCCAAAAATAGCAGATCTACGAGCTTGTATATCTGCTAAAACACTTAAAGGCGTTCCCCTTCAGACTGGCTTAATTCAGAGGAACAGCTCACAGAGACGGCGGCCCGGTTTCACAGGAAATTGATCGCATTAAAGTACTGTGCGGTGAAGAGACGGAGAGACTTGAGAGAAGTAGCCGGAAGACATAAACAGAAGGCAGGATGAAAAGACTCATTTAGTCGTTTTCATTTTCGTCACTGCCTCATTAGCAACTTCTCTGGCTGTTTTTTTGTTCTACTTTATTGTTGACTTAGCAATTTTGTGTGTATCACATCCTGTGAGATGTTTGAGTTTTTATCGCACTGATTAATCAGGACATGTGCATGTGTAGTTGGAGCTATGCTTGGATTATTGTCTGGGTAATCAAGCACTGGATGGTCTCCTGATTCACTCCCCAAAAAGGTGGGGGTTACAACATTGTTATCCTCGGGCCCCATAGGGGATCCTGGGATGGATCAGAGGTTGCAGTAAGAATTGCTTTGACTTGACTTGTCTCCTTTTTATACAGTTTTTATGCCTGCTGTATTTGGTTTTAGGAGTATATATACTCTAGTATATGGTAAATACTCTGTTTTTATATTTTATGTAGACCTATGAGAGGTAGATGAATGAATATTATAATATGACTTTAATGAACCTATATAAAATTGACATTGTTAAATATCAATTGTATTAGTAATGTCAATGTGCTATGGGAAGATGTATGGAGAGGTAAAGTTTCTGAACATGCATTCAGCCATATACCACATATAGCCAACTGAGGTCATTGAGAGGTGTGTGTGTGTGTGTGTGTGTGTGTGTGTGTGTGTGTGTGTGTGTGTGTGTGCGTGCGTGCGTGCGTGCGTGCGCACGACGGGTGGCTTCTCTATGAAACGGGCTTCTTCCAGGGTAGCTGATTAGCATAACACAGCTTAATTATGTATTGCGCTGCAGTGCAAGTGTGAAAGTGCCTAAATAACTGTTGAATGTTGAACCTTATGTTATGTCTTTAACTAAGTAACAAATTTTTGTTCAAAAAAGGGTCAGTGGGTTCATTTCCTTACCGGTTATCCAATGTAGAGTAAATTAAGAAAAAAAAACTGTCATTCAAAATGACCATCATGTCTTCTTAATATAGAAATACGGCCCAATACAGTAGCTTAAAACCCTGGCTGCTATAAAACCCTTGTGTGGCTTTTCAACGCAACTTCTGAAACCAAATGGACCCTTGCGCATTGTCCATTTGGTTTCATTTTTACACTCTCAAGAGTTAAAATATTCATCATGTGAATTACCCCAAGTCTACACAACTAAGTCTAGCCCAAGTCTACGCAACTAGAGAATATAGAAGATTAATGGTCATTTTGATCTGAATGTTTGTCTGTTTTGTTTCCCCAAATCCATTCTGGAATTGTGGACAAAAGCAAAATAAACCTTTTACTTTTAGGGTCTGTGGAGTGAAAATGTCCTCAAATGGCTCAATGGCTCAAATGGCTCAAATTCTGAATAAATAGTGGGCCCTGTTATGAAAAAGGTTGAAAACCACTGGTATGTACAGTATGTCCAAGTGTCCCTGAGCATTTCACTTGACCCTAAGTGCTGCCATATTTGGGCAGACTGGGTTTAAAAGGGGGAGAAAAAAAACATAAAACAGACACATTTATGAACGTGTTACCACTCACACATACAGTATAGTGCACACAAACATGGCAGGCAAGTGTCACCTTGAAAATGGGAGCAGGTCTCATCCTGCAAAGTTCACAGACCGTCACCCGAACCCACTCACAACCTATCACGAGTCAGGACCACACTCAGAGGCGATGGGATCATATGGTGATTTTCAAACAGGAACACAACGGAACAGAACAATAATGTGTAGCAGCAGCATCATGCTGACTGCGGAGAGAGGGACATATCTCTTTCCAATTCTAATCAGTGTTTTCTGGCTTTGAAAAGGGAATGAAAACTGCCTCCTACAACCGTTTTGGACACCTTATGGCACTGCTGGACTTCAGGATGCAGGATGGCATTATAGAGCTGCGCAGCCCCGCCGCTTTCATGACGTCGCATTGGTTCCAGAGATAGAATCCTCATTCATTTTCCTCATAGACTTTTCGAAAATGGTTCATAAAAACACGATTGTGCTGCGGACAAAGCCAACTCAGGTCGTGACAAATGAATCATGAAAATGAAACAACAAACACAATATTACCATGCAATATCTAATTAGCAAGAAGTAAAAAACACTTTTTGTTTCGTTTTTCATCTTAGAAATTATTTGGTTGTCCCAAAAGATTTTGTGTGTCATCATGATTTGTCACAACCCAAGTTGGCGTTGTCTGCAGCGTAATCATCATAAAGTCTATGAGAAAAATGAATGGGGAATCCATTTCTGGAACCAGAGCGACGTCACGAGGGGGCGTGGCTGCGCAGCTCTATTGATGTTGATGTTCTTGATATAGGAAATTATAATAAACATCCGAAGAAAAAGCAAGATAACACGGTGCTTAACGGAGGAGCCTCGCTCCCAACCAAAGCTTGTCCGAGCCTAGTAACAGTTGCCACGCAAAAGGCGGAGGCGGGTGAGTGCCATACCGAAAGGAGTAATACCCATTTTACATGAACCTAATGAAAAAAACATGGTCTATCTTGACGCTTGACAAGACACACACACATACCCACACACCCCGTTTCCGACATCCAGAACCCTCTCATACATCCTTTCATTTACACTTGCTTGCAATTTTCACATGGCAGCCATGCTGCTCTTATCGCATGCATGTACGTGATGAGTGATGATGTAATCCATTAACACATTCTCAGAGTTAAATTAACACCCACGTCTCTTTTTAGGAAGTTTTCCTTCCCGCTTTTTCTAGTGCGTCAAGTATAATTAATAATAATAATGATGATAAAAGATAGCATCTTTTAAGAACAAGCCACAAAGTGCTCAACAGAATTAAGACATAGAAAACAGCATCAGATCAAGTACAATAAAATACACTCATCAATCACGGCATAGCCGAAAATAACAATGGAAGGATCAAGAAGACACAGGATAAGATAACAGTAAAAACGTAGGGGGGTAAAAGCAGCTTTCTAAAAGTCTTCAGAAGTGATTTAAAACGGGGCACAGACTCAGCGATTCTTATTTCCAGGGCCAGGGCATTCTAGAGTGACGGTGCCCGGATTGCAAATGCCTGGTCACCTATTGTTTGCAGGATGATTTTACTTTGAGAAGGGCCTTGCTGACTGATCAAACATCACAAGCTGGCTCGTACGGTTTGATTAGTTCAGAAATATAAGGCGGCCCAAAACAGGCAGCCAATGTAGGGAGGCTAGACATTTCTGGAACCTGTTGCTCTAGCTGCAGCATTTTGAATAAGTGGTAACCAGTTTATGCATTTTTGAGAGGCAGGAGTATAAGGAACTACAGTAATCGAGTCGTGAGCAGTTGAATCAGAGGAATCAGAGGACTTTTGTGAGATCATGGAGGGAAAGGAACAGTTTGATTTCGAAGGTGGTAAAATGGTTAAAAAAGAAAGAAAAAAAAGAAAAAAAACGTCCAGGGAGAGGTCAGAGTCAAGGGTGACACCTTTCTGGTGTTTTGATTTCCAGGTGTGCTCTGGTGGATGGTGAGTTGGACATCCAGGGCTTGATGTTGGCTGGGCACGAGTGCACTATGGCTGTGCTGGACATGATTTGTGGATTTATTAGCAGTGACAATTAAGGTTATGTTTACGCATGATGTTGCCAAGTGTGAACATGTATGTACAGTCAGGGAGAACAGGATGCGGCCAAGTATTGAGCACAAGTACATCTCCATATATATTAGTCTGTTTCTGTTTCATCAGTATACGTCTGTCCCACTGTCCCAGCTCTGAGTTTCATAAAGTCCTTTTAATAAACCCAGACATCACTGTGCAACTGGGAATGTAGAAATTAATGACTTTTGCATATGAGGAAACAAAAGATAACAATAAAAAAGAAAACAGTAGTACTCAGGAAAATTGAATATCTGATTGGATTATATAGTTTTTTTTTGCATGTTCTCATCGTGGAGCTAGATATTGCAGCCTCTAATATACTGTAAACAAGGACAACAGCAGCGTTTTCGAAACGCTGGTTGTTCTCTGTGAATAGGTTTTAGACGGAAGAGAACAAAGCCTTGCCGAGCGAGGGCATGACAGCTCTGCTGCTGTATTTCCTACCTGAACTTTTTTTTTTTTTTTTTTTATCACCCCCGACTAATGCATCATATTCTTAAAGGTGGTGAGGAAAACAAGGCTCAAGCAAGCGTCTGACACGGCTGGTGAGCACATCGGGGTCGCGGCAAACACGGAGACTCACAATTCAGTGCTTATCGAATTTCCCTCCGGTCCAACATGAAAGGGATGAACACCTAGCGTAGCATGAGCTTCTCCTGGCATGGGGTAGTCTCCCGCCACAGATCAAAAAGATTGCCTGCAAACCAGGACAGAGAGACGGGGGGAAGCCTGGAGGCCATGTCACCCTCAAGCTGTTCCTTAGATGGGAATCAGATAGCAGGGATTTCTCAATGGACTTTATGCTGCTGTTACCATCCGTGCGCGATGATTATGCGCCGTCATAGGGGGGGATTAGCCAAACTGAAAAAGAAAAAAAAAAAAAACAGAAATGCTATTTCTAAATGGTGTTTTTTTTTCTTTCCCTCTCTCTCGTACAACAAGTTTGAGAGGAAAGAAAGAAAACCAAACTAATCTGAAGGGTTGAATCATCCGGTGATATTCTGGGATTCCACCTGCAGGGGTCCTCTGTCATTATGTTTTGCTCTACTGACTCACTGTGTGTGTGTGTGTGTGTGTGTGTGTGTGTGTGTGTGTGTGTGTGTGTGTGTGTGTGTGTGTGTGTGTGTGTGTGTGTGTGCGTGTGTGTGTGTGTGTGTGCGCGCGCGCGCATGCTTGCCTGAGTGCATGTGTAGTCTATGTATGTGGAATGTGGCTAAGTTTAGAGCAGTGAATGAATCCTCCATAAAATGCTCCACTTCATACTTGGCAGAATCAATGGGCGTTTGGATTCTAGGCTCGAACGTGTGCATGTGTGTGTGACTAGGTGCGTGTGTGTGTGTGTAGGTATGTGCGTGTTTGGCTGGGGTCCTGGTCTTGTCTCAGTGTGCTAGCAAGGAGACATAAGCTACTTCCATCTGCCTAGAGTTCCGTCGTTCTTTGTGTCCCTAATGAAAGACAAATGTGCAAGATGTCGCATTTAAATCAACATTTTATCACCACATCGGCCTCCAGTTACGAGCAGGCAATATAGAACGAAGAGCTTAGCATTCTCACTGTGAAATGTGTTGATATATAAAAAAACATTCATAAACAATGGAAGACAGTTCAGATATAAATATCGTAACTTTTTACCGGTGCTTTAACGACTGCACCATCCATAAATTATTCTCCTGAACATTATTATTAGAAGGGTCAAAGGACTGTTACTATTTTGAATATATCTTATTTTTTACGGTCTACATTCTCACTCACAAGTACAATATTTAAGGTTGCACTTTATTGTTACCTACAGTACAAGAGTAAAACTTGTAGTAAGTAGTGCTGTAGTGGCAGCTCTGGGCAACAATAACCATCTGTCAACATTTGATGTGATGGGGCTGCCTGTCGGAAGCAGACTTGGGTTACTTGACCGCGTGAGGCTTGGCGCTGCAACATTAGGGTTGATGTTGGACATTGTAAACAAAGTTGAAATGCAAATTTGGAACTGAAGACTGAAGAAGGGGAGCAGGGTGCATTGATGACATCATTATGAGGCCAAACTCAGCCAAAACTAGCTGTTCCTGAGAGCAATTTCCATTAAAGCTCATTTGATATGAAACCCTGATTGTTCAAACCTGGTTATTTGTGGGGATAGAAAACACAGCACCAAAAACACCCCAACAAATAACAAAGCTGAATTTCATTATACCCCTACAAAGTCGAAAGGATGAAACAATTTAGTATCTTCGAAGTTGAATGTTATAAAATGCCCTCAATGTACAGCACAGCAAAGTCATTGTTTCTCAGTTTGTTATCAAAGACATGAAATAGAATGTATACAGTCATGTACAGTATAGTATACAAAGTACTCAGAGGTGTAAAATAGTGCATGTGAACAAAAGAAAGAACAGTTTTTGTTTCAAAGCGGGACGTGCATGTGGGACGTGCTTGGCTCAGTGCCACTTTAGGGTGCTGTGGCTCTGAGTAAATATTTAGTCAGTGACACCTGGAAAGAGCCATAGTTAAATTAGTTATCAAATCCTCTAATGAGGAATACCATCTCCCCCTCTCTCTCTCTCCATCCTAGATGACCCAGTTTAACACCAAAGGCCTGAGTTAACACTAAAGGCCTAACGAAAGCAAAGGACCAAGATGGTTTTAACAGTGTCTGAGCGCTATTATGTCCTGCTGCACATCGACCATGGCATTCAATGGACCAAACTACACCAAAGGGTCATGACCATGCAACTCCTTGGGTCCAAACAGATGCAAGAGCTATTACGAATGGAGAA
The DNA here is from genome assembly GCA_039105355.1 of Benthosema pterotum. Taxonomy (NCBI): domain Eukaryota; kingdom Metazoa; phylum Chordata; class Actinopteri; order Myctophiformes; family Myctophidae; genus Benthosema; species Benthosema pterotum. The sequence continues at coordinate 19,995,341 of CM076982.1, forward strand.
AATTCTTATTCTGCCTCGACTACAAAGGACTAGACTAGAACATGACCATGAAGTTACACCATCCACTCCAGACCGGCTCACAGGGCCATTTTGGAACACAGATCTGCAGGCTTTCTTCGGAGGTGGAAAGCGACGTGTTGCGAGGTTATGTTCTGAGCATGAATGCATGCATGTTCCATGGACACATTGCCAAAAATAGAAAGTCTGGGGTCGAGTCCACTTCAACTTGACATTGACAGACTGAAGCACAAACATTGCTCACTTTTTCTGATTGTCTGCACCTTTGTTAATTTGACACACATGCACGCACGCACGCACGCACGCACACACGCACACACGCACACACGCACACACACACACACACACACACACACACACACACACACAGTACATCCTGAACAAACACTGCACTAGTCATAAAAAAGCAAACTGTCTCGAAGCCAAGCCAAATATTTGAATGCATGCATGAGTGCACAATTTACTTACTGTTGTTTGGGAAATGGATTTCATTTTCATATAGTGCATGCAATTACACAATCCTGGAAAGTGGGTCTTTTGTCAAAGTGATGCCTCAAATTCAGAGCTGTATATTTAATACATTTGTGTATGCATTGGGTTACATTTGTACTGATTTCTACTTCGTCATAACCGACGGTGTCATGTGCTGAAAATAGTCTCCCTCGACCCCAATATGTTCAATCAGGCCTAGTCCTTCATACAGGCTGTCCATGCAGCCGCCTGGAGCGCCTGGCCTTAAAGGAGAAATAATATGGATTCCTAAAATTGTTTGTAATGCTTCATACATATACTGTATATATGTGTGTGTGTGTGTGTGTGTGGGGGGGGGGGGGGGGTAGAGATTGGAGATTGGATCTTCATCCAATCTCATCCAAACAAAAGCCAGCTGATTAGCATTTAAATATTTGTTGGCCTGTTGCGCCCAGCAATCGGCCACTTCTCCGCCCCTGAAGCCGAGTGTGAAAAGCCACAGCCCCTGTGAAGTCCTACTGAAATTCTCATGTAGGCTGCAGTATTGCAGCCTACACAGAGATTACTTCCCTGATGGTGCATGTTATAAACAAAGTGGAATTGCAAATTCGGAACTGAAGAAGCAGAGGAATTATACAATGCAGAGTGCATTGATGACATCATTATGAGGCCACAATCAAACAATCTGTTCCTGAGAGCAATTTACATTAAAGCTCCTATATGATATGAGTGTTCAAATTAGATAAATTATGGGGATAGAAAACACACATGGGAGAGCCTGAAATTAAAAAGTTGATTTTTTTCTTTAAAGTCGTACGGGTGGAAAATATTACTGAAATTAAACAAAAATAAATAAAATAAAATAATGTCCACACACTACGCTCCCCGTCGCGGCTCTGCGAACTTCCCATTGAACAAACAGACTAACATCCAATCTGAAATCACGCATTTCCCACACATGCATGCGTGCTTCAATGTGTGAGGGAGGACGATGGGGGGATCTCGCCTGGATCGCTATCTAGCGGCGGACCGGCACTGAGCTCAGTAGGTGTCGTTTCCCAGCGTGTAAGTAGGCGTGTTGTCTTCTGCGTGCGACACTGTCGGAGCACGGCTCGAGCACGAGGGCTATATTTAAATGTGCGTTGTCCCGATGACCTCTGCTGAACACCGACAAGTCAGGTAATGATGGTGTCAACACAATAACCTCTGCTCACACGCGGGCCAGATGGTCACTCAAGTCGCCCCGCTCAGAGCCCCGCTAGGCTCAGTGTGGGACAGTGACAGCCTCGTCTGCGTGTCTGTCTGTCTGTCTGTCTGCGCCGGGGTATATATTTGGATATCCACGTGTGTGTCCACGCGGTAGGTACCAAGACATTCTGTTTTGTCATGCCTCAAGTATATGTGTGAAATGGTCCAGAATGTGTAATAGATCCATCAGGGAATATGGGTGTTATAATCTCCACCAGCAGATCGTGTGTGTGTGTGCGTGCATGCATGCATGCAGCTAACGTTGCTGGAACAAATGTCTATCTGATCACATACTGTATGCAAATGCCCCAGCATATTAAAGATAGACCTTGCATGATTATCTAAACTAAAATGCTACAACGTAAATTATGCATTTATATAGCACCTTTATACATATTGTCTATACATATACCCATTCTCACACACACAAACTTATGGCTGAGGAAACCATGCAAGGCACAACCAGCACATCGACAGCAATTTGGGGTTTAGCGTCTGGTTTAGTGGATTCCAACCACCGACCTGGATCATGGATCACTGACAACGTGTGTGAGATGCACGCCCTCACTCACTGATATTTCTACCTGGCTTTCATAGCATATGGCACACTGCGTTTGCAATTAAAACTAGATCAGTGAACTAGAGTGCAAACCTGCGCGTTGTGCACAAGTAGGCCATGGCCTACTCGTGCGCGAGCGGAGCGAGCTAATACTCATGACATTAGCTATGAAGGTCTCTTACTCATGTCATCATTACGTCAACACCTAAACCGGCCAATCAGAGTACCAGCAAGGGCTGGTACTCCAACCGCTAAACACCAAAACCCGACCGCTTAACTTGCGCCTGTCCTGGAAACTGTTGGTATAAACATCTTAAACATCCCTCGTAGGTGTTTGTTATCTCAGTTGTGTATTTGCTCCAATCCTGTTTGGTTTGGGGGTTTTATCCTGTGACTGCCCATTTATTGTTGACATATATGTCCTGAGCGATAAACATGGGTTGGCTATGACATTTTAAATGCAATGTTTCCGATACATGAGGTTGTCATGTAAGTGATGATTCATACATTCCAATCTGAGTTGTGGTCTGCTTCATAGTTTGTGTAAATTCTTTTCTGAGCACGTACAGGTCTGCAGTTTTCCCCGACTCGCCCGCTCCGTTCACACAAGTAATAAAGTTTCCGGAATGCATCTTTAACACAACATCACCGTTGACAACATACCCCAAACCCCACCAGATCATGATTCTTAATGTGTGCCACTCAACAGTCAACTCAGCCCAGAGTGCATTTCTCTTTCTCCAGCTCATGTGGAGTGTCACACTCACACTCACACTGCACACACACACACACACAGCTCTGACGTCTCATTCCTGAGACAGACACGCTGGGGTATGGTCTGCCACCAGTTAGATATAGCTCACCCTACGTGATGCCGTCTCTGCTTTATTTTGACAGAGCCAGTGGAACAGAGAGAGACAGGAGAGAGGTGGGGAGACACGGGGGTGACATTCAGCAAAGAGCCTGCAGTCACAGTTGAACCCGGGCCACCCCGGCAAGGAAGGGGCCTTAAGCCTGTCTGTGCTGTGCGCCTTTTGGTGTTCTAAACTAAGCACAATTGAAAAATATCAGATCTGCAAGCTCATAGCGCGCCACCGAGTGGCGCGCTATGAGGTTGTAGGTCTGATATTTTTGAACAATCGTTAAAATGTGACACAAATCTCTCTGAATATATTCTTTCGGAAGCAAACGTTTTTAACTCAAATTTCTGCTTCTGGGGGGTCCCTAAAACGACATGTTTTCAGATGGGCGCCCGCAGCCAAATATAGATAATTCTGGGCATCCGTGGCATTAAGTATGTTGAGCATCACTGACACAGGAACATAGATTTTTCAGAAGAAAATAACCAATCTATTGTCAGAAACTAGAATCCTGTGTCAGCATCAAAAACTGGAATCTAGCGTCAAAAACTAGAATCTACCATCAGAAACTAGAATCTACCGTCAGAAACTAGCGTCAAAGTAATAGAATCTAGCATCGGAAACTAGAATCTAGCGTCAAAGAAATAGAATCTAGCGTTGGAAAACAAGATTGTAGCGGCAGAAACTAGAATGTAGTGTCAGAAATTAGAATCTCATGTCAGAAAGTAGAATCTAGTGTCAGAAACTAGAATCTAGTCAGGACAAAATGGGTTAACTTTTACCAGACAGACAGGAACAGGGAGAGGAGTACTAGTACACACCGTTAAAGCCTAACCCTGTAACTTTAATGTCCTACCAACCCAGATCATTTTTACATACTTGGGGAGCAATGCGGGTTGGAAATGCATGCACCACTTTTGAAATACATGTTGTACACGTTGTCCGATTAGCTTAGATTGGTGGTTTTCAACCGGTGGTTCTGAGGACCACCAGCGCTCCTTGAGAGGATTCCAGGTGGTCCCCAGCTAAATGATTGACAGTTGGGATTCTGAATAGACCCTTATAGATCTGTAACTCTTGAGTAACTCTCAAGAGTTAAAATATATACAATCACCTGAATTATTTAATTTTCAAGAATCTACACATTTATTACACAAAATGTAATGTTGTTATTTTTTTTTTTTTTTTTTTTAACTTTATTTATAGAATTTTCACAAAGGTATACAACCCCAAAGAACCCCCCCCCCCCCCGGTTCCTTCCGAAAAGAAAAGAAAAAAAAAAAAAAAAATCAACAACAGTGGGATAGTATAATACCTGCAGTTGCTTGTCTTATGATGGATTGAGGGAATACACGGCTAACAAACCAGACTCTAATCAGATGAACAATTATTCAAGGGGAGAAAAGAAAAGTGGGTTGTCGTACATGCAAACAATGCCATAAATAAGGAAAGCAAAACAAAAAAAGAAAACCATTTGCATGAGACATGGTTACACACTGACAATACATGTTTATATATATATACAGTGAGGAAAATAATTATTTGATCCCCTGATGATTTTGTAAGTTTTCATGATTAGAAAGAAATGAGCACTCTGTCATTTTTATGGTACTTTTATTTAAACAAATAGAAACAGAATATGAACAAAAATGTCCATAAGAAAATAATATTTAGAGGTTATAAATTAATTTGCGTTAATGCTTGTGAAATAAGTATTTGATCCCTAAGCACAACCTGACTTAGTAGTTAGTGGAGAAACCCTTGTTGGCAAGCACGGAAGTCAGACATTTCTTGTAGTTGGTCACCAAGTTTGCGCACATCTCAGGAGGGATTTTGGCCCACTCCTGGTTAGATCTTCTCTCCAAATCCTGAAGTTTTCGAGGCTGTTGCTTGCCAACTCGAAGCTCGAGCTCCCTCCATAGATTTTCTATAGGATTAAGGTCTGGAGACTGGCTAGGCCACTCCATGAGCTTAATGTGCTTCTTCGTGAGCCACTCCTTTGTTGCCTTGGCCGTATATTTTAGGTCGTTGCCATGCTGAAGACCCAGCCACGGCCCATCTTCAGTGCTCTGGCTGCGAGGGAAGGATTTTGTTATTGTCCAAGATCCTGCGGTACATGGCCACATCCATCGGTCACACAATGCGGTGAAGTTGCCCTGTACCCTTAGCAGAGAAACAGCCCAAAGCATAATGTCTCCACCTCCATGCTTGACGGTGGGGATGGTGTTGTTGGGTTTGTATTCAGCATTTCTCTCCCTCCAAACATGACAAGTCAAATGGATGCCAAAGAGTTGAATTTTGATCTCTTCTGACCACATCACCTTCCCCGCAGCCTGGTCTGAATCATTTAGGTGTTCATTGGTGAACTTTAGACGGGCCTCTATTCACCTTCTTGAGCAGAGGGACATGGCTGGGCACTGCAGGATTTCAATCCGTTATGGTGTACTGTGTTACCAATGGTTTCCTTGGTGACTGTGGTCCCAGATGCCTTCAAATCTATAACAACAACACCATGGCCGTCGTCAGGCATGGAGGTGGGAACATTATGCTTTGGGGCTGTTTCTCTGCTAAGGGTACAGGGCAACTTCACTGCATTGTGGCCGATGGATGGAGACATGCACTGCAACATCTTGGACAAGAACCTCCTTCCCTCAGCCAGAGCACTAAAGATGCGTCTTGAAGAAGCACATTAAGCTCATGGAGTGGCCTAGCCAGTCTCCAGACCTTAATCCTATAGAAAATCTATGGAGGGAGCTCGAGCTTCGAGTTGGCAAGCAATGGCCTCGAAACCTTCAGGATTTGGAGAGAAGATCTAACCAGGGTGGGCCAAAATCCCTCCTGAGATGTGCGCAAACTTGGTGACCAACTACAAGAAACATCTGACTTCCGTGCTTGCCAACAAGGGTTTCTCCACTAAGTACTAAGTCAGATTGTGCTTAGGGATCAAATACTTATTTCACGAGCTCTAACGCAAATTAATTTATAACCTTTAAATATTATTTTCTTATGGACATTTTTGTTCATATTCTGTCTCTATTTGTTTGAATAAAGGTACCATAAAAATGACAGAGTGCTCATTTCTTTCTAATCATGAAAACTTACAAAATCATCAGGGGATCAAATAATTATTTTCCTCACTGTATATAAATAAAAAAAAAGGAAACTCAAGAGGAAAGGTGAAATGTCAAATTATTCAGTATCCAAAGATAGAGAAAGGGTGAATTCGATGAAAGGAGACCACGCCTTTATAAATTTCTGTCGAGATTTATATCTGTTGTACCTGAGCTTCTCTAATGGTATCAAGGATAGAACATCTTTGACCCAACTCGAGAATGTTGGAGGTTTATCGGATTTCCAATTCCGGAGAATAAGCCTCCTAGCTACAAGTGTGGAAAAAGCTATGAAGTTAGCTTGGGGAGAAGTAACTGGTGCATCATCATTGGGAACTCCAAATATGGCAGTTAACGGATTGGGTGTAATTGTTACGTGGCAGATGGTTGAGAAGGCATCAAAGATATTATTCCAAAAAGGGTCAAGGAACTGCATCCCCAAAACATATGGCACACAGAGGCTGGCTCCAGGTGACACCTTATACAAGTTGCGTCAGTGCCAGGATAAATTTTGGATAGTTTTTCTCTCGAGAAATGCAAACGGTGTACTATTTTGAATTGTATAAGGCAGTGCCTAAGACATAAAGAGGTAGTATGAATACGTCTCAGGGAATGTTCCCATACATCTTCTTCTAGTTCTAAATTTAGGTCTTGTTCCCATGCTAATTTTGTGTTGTCCAAGAGAGGAGGACTGATATCCTGTAGCGCCTTGTATATATTGGATATACTACCTATTGTATATGGATCCCAGTCCAATATTGTGTCTATTGCACTCTTCTGTAGTATAGTTGGGAACGGAAAGTGATCTCTAGCAAAACTCCGAACTTGAAGATATCTGAAAAAGTGGGAATTTGGTAGTTCATAAATTTCTTGAAGTCTTTCAAAGGAGGCAAATGTGCCGTCTATAAATAAATCTCTAAAGAAAATCAAGCCATTGAAACGCCAAATTTTAAATGCTGCGTCTTCCCGGGAGGGTGGAAACAGGTGATTATCAGTCAGAGGCATGTGATCACACATGTCATTAAAATCAAAATGCTTCCTAAATTGACGCCAGATTCTGAGGGAGCTATTTATTATAGGATTGCTAGAGCGTGCAGAGTTAGCCTGTGGACGTGCGGAACATAGCATAGCCACTAGAGAGATTTTGGAATCTGAAAGCATTTCCATACTGGCCCAAGTTGGGCCACTTTCGCATTTAAGGAACTCAACCCAGTAACCCATTTTTTTAATGTTTGCAGACCAGTAATACAACATAAAATTTGGCAGGCCAAGGCCTCCTAATGGTTTTGCTAATTCCAAAAGAGCTTTTTTGGCACGTGGACGGGTTTTATTCCAAACAAAAGTAGAAACATAACTATTAAGATCCCGGAAGAAGGCTTTAGTTAAGAACATAGGAATCATTTGGAATAAATACAGAAAACGAGGCAAGATTGTCATTTTAATTGTGTTGACCCTGCCTGCTAATGAGACGGGTAGAGAAGCCCACCTCTCGAGGTCCAACTTTGTGTGGTCTAAGAGTTTTTTAAAGTTGTGTTCGTACAGATCCTTAAATGATCTAGTAACAGAGATTCCCAGGTAAGTGAATGAGTGAAGTTCCAATTTAAACGGGAGGTTGGTATAGTTAAGATCTAAGGCCAGCTGGTTAATTGGAAAAAAGAGACTTTTAGAAAAATTCAATTTATAGCCCGAAAGTCTGCCAAAGTGGTTGAGCATGTCTACGAGCGGAGGGACTGATTCGGATGGGTTGGACATATATATAAGCAGGTCGTCCGCATAAAGCGAGACCTTGTGTAAGGATCCCCCCTCACAATGCCAGCTATTTTATCATCTCCCCTAAGGGCTATAGCTAAAGGCTCAATAGCAATGTCAAATAGATACGGCGAGAGACTACAACCTTGGCGGACGGAGCGCTGAAGATTAAAGTATTCTGAGCATATAGAATTGGTCAATACTGCAGCTTTAGGTGCTGTATAAAGGAGTGTGATCCAGTTGATAAACGAAGGCCAAATCCAAACTTTTTTAAGACCGTTAGTAAGTACCCCCATTCGATACGGTCAAAAGCCTTCTCCGCATCAAGCGACAGTACCGCCTCTGGCCACTGGGAGGACTGTGAGGAGTAGAGTATGTTGAAGAGACGACGCATGTTATAGAAGGATTGTCTATTGGGCACAAAGCCTGTCTGGTCCCCAGCGATGATTGTAGGAATCACTGCATCAAGCCGACGGGAAAGGACCTTGGTGAGAATTTTATAATCACAACAGAGAATACTTATAGGCCTATATGCACTGCAGACCAGAGGATCCCTCCCCTTTTTAAGTATAACTGCAATTGTCGCCTGGGTCATCGTCTCTGGCAGTCTCTTGTCTCTGAATGCTTCTTCATATACTGACACCAGTATAGGGGTCAATTTTGCGGAGAAGGCTTTGTAAAATTCTATGGGGAAACCATCTGGCCCCGCTGCCTTTCCGTTATTCATAGAGTTTATAGCTTGAGTGATTTCTACTGAAGAAATGGGAGTCTCAATATCAGCCTGATTTTCTGGGTTGATTACTGGGATGTTAATTTCGTCAAGAAAATTATTAATCTCCGTAGTATCAACATTAGACTCAGATGAATAAAGATTACTATAAAACTGTCTAAACTGATCATTAATGATTTTAGGATTTGTGGATGTTTCACCTGGTCCTACACGTATTTCTGGGATAGCCTTGCTTGCCGCTGCCTGTTTAAGTTGGTGGGCTAGGAGTTTGCCCGATTTATCACCGTGTTCATAAAACGTTTGCCTAGATTTAAATAGTAGCTGTTCTGTATGTCTAATTGATAAATTATCAAATTCAGCTTGGAGCAGTAGACGTTCCTTATATAAATCGGGATTAGGGTTAACAGAATATCTTTGGTCTAATTCAGCTATTTGAGTGATCAGCTCTGCAATACGTTTGGTACGATTCTTTTTTTCAAAAGCTGAATAAGAAATAATTTGTCCCCTTAAGTAGGCTTTAAGAGATTCCCAGATAACAGTGGAGGACATTCCTGGTGTAGAGTTGATGCTAAGATAAGTATCAATCTGATTGTTGAGAAATCTTTTAAATTTGTCACTGTTCAGTAATAGAGGGTCTAGTCGCCAAGTACGTTGAGGCGCTACACTGTTGGGGAAGCACATATCCAATTGGACCGGGCTATGATCAGATATTACTATACTGTGATATTGGCAGTTTGTGACGAATGGGAGAGAGCCACTGTCGAGGAGAAAGAAATCGATACGGGAGAAGCAATGGTGGACAGGTGAGAAAAAGCTGTACTGTTTAGTGGTTGGATTGGTCCTCCTCCAAGGATCTGTAAGTTTGTAGGAGTCCATGAAAGACAAAACTACTTTGCTGGATTTGGAAATAGTACTATTAGGCCTTGGGTTGGATTTATCTAGGTTTGGATGTTGAACAAGGTTCCAGTCTCCAGCCAGGATCAGATAGTGTGTGGAGGTCTGGTAGCTTTGCTATAAAACGAGAGTAAAACTGTGGATTGTCCCAATTAGGGCCGTAGACATTAGCCAACACCACTTTAGAGCCAAAAAGACTTCCAGAAACGATTATGTATCTGCCATTAACATCAGCAATCACTGAAGTAGGGACAAAAGGGACCCCCTTTTTAATAAGTATGGCTGCACCTCTTGATCTATCATCAAATTTAGAACAAAAAATCTGTCCAATCCACCCTTTTTCAAGTTTAGATGTATCAGTTGTACGGAGATGAGTCTCTTGTAGAAACATGATTTCCGCACCCAAAGATTTCAAGTGTGTAAATACACGAGTGCGTTTGATCGGGTGGTGGATCCCCTTGATGTTCCAACTAATAAATCGGATTGAGCCTAAGTTACCAACATTTGAAGATACCATAATGTATTAGAGACATTATTGAAAGAAAAGGTCAGGTACAACAGATCTGAAAAAAATGAAACCCTCAACCATATTGGTTCAAAAATAGAAAGGCAGGCATTATAATAATGAAAACCACATGTCACAATGAGCAAACGAGAAAGAAAAAACAAGGAACCTAAACCCCTGTGCTGATCTACTAACCCAAAAGAGACCGCACGTACCTCCTCTACACTAGAGAAGGAAAAGCACATAAGGAGTGCCAGGATAGCTGGGAAGCCGCAAACAAGAACGGAAAAACACACCTTAAGGGTGATGTCGCAGAGCCCCTAACCAAACGGACGGAGCTCCGCCAGAATCCAAGGTTGTAAAATCGGTAATCGACACAGTATTGTCAAATGGAAGTATTCAACCCAAAATATATCCCCACCATAGAAAAAGAGAGAAGAGAAAAATAAATAAATAAATAAATTAGAAAGAGGAAAAGCAATAGAAACAAACAGGGTAGAAATGTAGTAAGTGAACCATTCAGTTGAGTATTAATCCAATTAAGTACACCAATATAGAATCAGTAACTAAACGTGGTTGTATAACATACAGTACATATATACGTTTACATAGCAAGTATAAGGCACTTATGTGGGAGATAAGGTGTTTAGGTTGTCCGATGTTACACCGTACATATACATTCACATACATGGACAATGATCCATCCCAAACAAACACACACACTTGTTTCCGCCACCCCGCGGGGACCCACGACCGCATCCCCCCATGCGGGGGGATGCGTTTCTATAGAGTTAAATGATGATCCCAAGGGGACCCCGTTTTGGGTACCCACAGGGTCCCCACAAGGTGAGTGTTTCACCAGATGCGGGTCCCCACAATGCTAATGTTGTTATTTTGACCAACATTTTGCCAGTTATCTCCTAAATTGTGGACAAACACTAGAAATTCTTCAGTTTTGGGACCAAGAGACTAAATTCAACATCAAATGGGGGTTTGTGGCTAAAATGCAGAATAAATTGTCGGCGCTGGTATAAAAAAGATTGAAAACCACTAGTTTAGATTATATAGCACCTTTATCCAGGGCGATTTACATTGGTGCAATCACCCATTTGCACATTCATATTCATACACCGACTACGGAGGACACCATGCAAGGCACAACCAGCACAGGAGAAATTTGGGCTTCAGTGTCTTGTCCAAGGACAATTTGACCACATGTAGAGTACAGCAGCTGGGATTCAAACCGCAAACCCACGGATCATTGGATGACGTGTCCCCTTTATGCCCAGGGAGTTTCAAGTCAATGCCAGTTAACAGCATCCCTACTACGATGTCATATTGAAGACATTAAAGGACAAAATTGAAAACTGAACAAAGCCACGGGCCAAGTTTGAACGAACTAACCTTTTAAAGCAGAATTCCACCCATTTTCAAAATTTTCCTGAGATGTGAACCAAATGGACCCTAGCGGGTCCATTTGGTTCCATTTGTACCCTCTCAGGAAAAATGGGTCTGAAAGAAATATCATTAACATGGTGAAATACATCTTGATGATGTCATCAGATGTATTTCACCATGTTAATGATTTTTTCAGACCTCCATTTTTAGGAAATACAGAATTGGGGGAACTTTTTTTATCATGTCCACACAACATCTCTAAGGTATATTAATGACATATTAAAATGTTGAAAATGGGTGGTCTTCCCCTTTAATTTGATAATGTCTCAAGGGCCAAATGAAATTACACGGCGGGCCAAATTTAGCCCGCGTGCCAGAGTTTGACACCCATGCTTTATGGGTATGTTTTTTTTTTATCATCTCCACACTTCTTTTTTGAGGTTTTATCTGTGTGTTGGCATCCAGAGTGGATGAAGGGTATTATTCACAGGAGAAAACTTAAGAGAAAAACGATAGCGATGGAGACAAAGGACCTTTGATACAAGGAGTGGAAATATCAAAGATGTTTCCACACACCACAATAGAGAAGAGACATCTGGCAAGCTAACTGGGATTTTTAACTTTTAACAGGTCCGGCCCCGCGGGAGAGCTGGCTACCAGCATTCTCCCTGCAATTTGTTATAAGAGTGGGAGTTTACATTTTGATTTAATAAGGCCCATAGGCATGGCCCCAAACAAGATTCAATCATCAGACTGGAGCAAAACGAACTACTGGCCAAGGGAACGAGTCGACTGACTCAGGGTTAGTACAGCCAGAACACACATACACACGCACACACACACACACACAGGTTCTCTCGTCGAATTCTGTTTTTCTCGGTACACTACGTGCATGCACATACACACACACACACACACACACACACACACACACACGCGCGCGCGCGCGCACCCACGCACGCACGCACAGACTTAAATGCACACCGACAAGTGCACAGGATTTCCGCAGTTGGAAATTTGAAAGAAAAAAGGTTTGAATGAGAAATGTTTTTCAGCTATGTTCAGAGCCGCACACACATGCCCACACAAACATGCACGGCGCACGCACACACAAAGAGGAAGCCAACTAAGTTTAATAAAATATGGCCGGGGACTTGGCATGAATCGAATGAATGCGAATGTCTTTAAACCATAGTGGATGGCATGCTGGTGGAGGACGGGTCGGGTGAGCCTACAGGCCCCCCCTCCCACACACACACACACACACACACACACACACACACACACACACACACACACACACACACACACACACACACACACACACACACACACACACACACACACACACACACACACACACACACACACACACACACACACACACACACACACACACACCTCTCATTAACGTTCTGCTAACCTGACTGGCTGGGCATGGAGCCCACAGCCTTCTGACGGGGCTATTCATAATTGATTCTGATCCGGGTTCCCTCATTACCAGGCAACAAGTGACTCTGCGTTGGCACTTTTCACACCGTGGCTCCGCGGGGCGAGTCTTTGCAGTCTGTGTGACTTTTTAGTTTTTGTCTTTTTGCGCCCACCGGCTCCAACCCCCTCTTCCCCCATCCATTTCTGTCTCTCTCTCTCTTTCTGCCTTGTTGTCCCTGCTCATAGTACAGAGAGAGAGAGAGAGAGAGAGAGAGAGAGAGAGAGAGAGAGAGAGAGAGAGAGGGATGTTCAGAGGAAGTCCTTAGCGGTGTACATTTTAGCTTCTCTTTCATCTGCTTCTCTCTTCCTCCATCTCTCTTCAGAATCTACCCGCCTCCCACACAACCCCACACTCTAGTTGGACGCATGCACACACACACACACACGCACACACACGCACGCACGCACGCACGCACGCACGCACGCACGCACGCACGCACGCACGCACGCCTGTCATAGTCTCTATTTGCGCAGTCTTTATTTTCCCTTGCATCTCGCACAAAGCACCGAAGCAGCGGGACGGGTCTGTTTTGCAGATGGAGGCAAAACGGTAATGATATCAAAACTGCCTGGGTGACATTTACAGAAGCACAAGCATTTGCACTCTTTCAAATTGCACTTGTTTATTTATTTTCTCAGGGCTACACAACAAAAAAAAGTATAGTGAGTAAACAGTGGCTATTAGGCTAAGCGGTGTGACGGTGGGTAAACACTGTGCCATGTCTCGGTTTCTTCTGTGTTAAAAGCACTTCAATGGAACGTTTTTCTTTGCAGTGTGGAATGTCTCCGCGGGAGTCGACCAACAGGGGCGGATCTAGGCATGGGCATGGGGGGGGCAATGCCCCCATAAATGCCCAGACTGCCCCACCATACATGATGGCATGCAAAACAGCAACATAATATTTCAAAATAAATGTTTAAAATGATTTGAAACACTACTACTGCTACACACACTACTACTACTACTACTACTGCTACAATTGTGGCTCCACTAAACCAACAACATTTCATCATTGTAAACTGAAAACTCTCTGAGTCAGACCTCTAGCTTTATGCATGCTGCGTGTCTGTTGCAACTTCAACAACAACTGATGTTATTATTGATGGTTATTTGCCTAATAAAAGTCCTGTAACCGAAAATGGTATGGATGCGGCTTCATTGCTCGTGGCGTGAAGCGACACGGGCGATGAAGCCGCCCCCATACCATTTTCTCCTGCCCCGCCAATTGGGAAATGTTACATGCGCCCCTGTCGACCAACCCCTCCCCCGTCCCACTCCCCACCCTCCCTCATGGAAAACAAATTGTTCGTATAACTCCCCTAGAAAGGATTCAGGGGCCAGGGACTTGGGGACTGTGCATGGGCTTGAAAAAAACACACACCGCTCAATCGGCACACATGGTAAGATAACAAGCTTCCTGCCTGGCCCTGACCTTGTCTAATATCGCCTCTTGTCGTATTTACAGAACGGCGTTCCTGGAGTGATTGCCGGCTCTCGCACTGCTGCTGCAGCCGCTTATAGGGGAGTCGGACGCACGGACGGACGGACGGACGCACACCGGGGCTGACGTGACAGAGCACCCGCCCCCTCAAAGCCCCCTGCACCGAGAGCAACCTTATACCCCCACCTACAATCTGTTCCTAATGCACGCAAGACCGGTGGGTTCTGCCGGCGACACGCCCCCTCATCTCTCCTCCGTCGGGGCAAGGGCACTATGCGCGCCGATTCCATCACGCCACGCCATCCATCCCGTCGAATAATAGGAGGATGTTTAAACAACAGGTTGAAACCACAACCCCCACCCCATGCACCCCCTTCGGCCCCTATGCCTGTAGGGCGGCTTTGGGGTAAAAAAAAAGGCGTGAATGTATGAATGCGAATGAAGTCTCGCCGGGAAACGTTTTCATCTCCACCTCCCCTTCCCTGACTGACGCACGCACACACACACACACACACACACACACACACACACACACACACACACACACACACACACACACACACACACACACACACACACACACACACACACACACACACACACACACACACACACGATTCAACCACCTCCATTCAGAGAGAGCCGTGACGGGAGGGAAGGCTGCTAGCCATGCATTAGCCCATCAGGATTCAGTCGGAGTAGTTCAGGACAGACCACCGGCTGCCCCCCCATCCCTCCCTCCCTCCCCTCATCTCAAACACTCCCTAAAACCAGCGCCGGATCTAGAGAGGGGCAAGGGTGGGCAGAGCCCACCCAAATGTGCATCCTGCCCCCACCCAATGAAAGGTAATATCAGTGGTTTTTGTCAGTGGTCCGGGGACCACCAGTGGTTGAGAGAGGTCCAGGTGGTCCCCTGCTAAATGGTGGAAAGTTGGTTAACCAGATGTAACTCAAACTCATTAACATCAAGACTTAAAATATTTGTCGTCTGAATCAGCCCAAGTCTACACAACTAGAGAATGTAGAAGATTAAAGATGGAGTGCCGTGATTTTTTTCTACCCTAAAACATGATCATCAGGTATTAATGTTATATGAAAAGTAAGATTTTTTCCCCAAAAGTGTACAGTGTTTGTTAAACTGTCATTTTTATGATTCCACCCTACCAGTTCATTAAGTATGCCTGGTTTGCCTGGTGGGTGTTGATGGGTGGAGATCCAGCTGAACTGAAGCCACACCCACAGCTTTAGTTGCATGATAAAGGGGGAGGAGTTAGGGGAGGGGCTGAGCACGTGATGTCACTATATTGAAGTTTTTTTCATTGGCATGTTTGACTGGAAAGGTTCAGCCCCCAGGAAGAAACCCTAAATACAAAGGGAAGACATCATTGCACATAAAAAACACACCAAGGGGTCTATTTACATACTGCCACCTCTTAAACATGTACAAAATTGGAAAAAATACAAAAATCACGGCACCCCCACTTTAATGGTCATTTTGATCTGTATGTTTGACTGTTTTGATTACCAAATCCACGTTGGAATTGTGGACAAAAGCAAAAGAAATCTTTAGTTTTGGGGTCTGTGGGGCTAAAATGTCAACAAATGGTGTTGCCCACCCTGCCATTCTTGGAGTTGCCCATCCTGCCCACCCTGCCACTCTTCCAGCCCACCCTAGTGAGGCTGGCTGAATCCGGCCCTGGCCTAAACCATCCCCTCTACAACCCCCCCGGTCCTGCCCTCTATGGAGGACGGCTCCTGTTTTGTCATCTGTGGGGTAATACAGTGCGCGACACCGTGGGGATAAATACCTGGGTGACAAATAAATGTGTTGCAAAGGAGGCATTAATCGCCGGCTCTGTGCGACGTGTGTCCTTATGACAAAGGAGGGAGACATTCGTCAGTCTGTGGCGTGCAGGACGGCCCCACAGGAGTCCTTGATGAATCGCCTCCACCTTGCTTTAAATGGCCGCAGAGAGGCGACAGTGTAGCAAACTCGCTCAATCTGCAGCCGCCCCGGCATCCTAATGTACTCCAGGGGTCTCTCCGTCTGCCCGGAGAGCACAAAGCATGCGCGGCGGCCTCTGTTATGCACGTACGCACGTGTGCGCGCGCACACACACACACACACAAGCATTGCACGCACAGTTGCGCACACGCAGAAACAACATGCATCACCATGCGCCACTGTGCTTTTTCTCTTAATGACCTTCAAAAAAAAATGTTGTCCATTATTCATGTCCAATGCCCTGGCAAGCGTTGTGGCACTAATAAGTAATTAAGCAGTAAGTGGCTGCCCAGTGGATTGCGCCACTCCACAATGGGGTTTAAATATTTCATATTTAACCACGGCGAGTGAGTGAATACATTGCTTAGGGCTCGGCGCTTCTTTGTTATCGCGGGGCGTTTTCTACGTCGTCGTGTTTATGACCCAGTGGGTGGCCTGCGACGCAGGGACAGGGAGCCAGCCAGCCATCCGCATCCGAGCAAAGAAAAACCCTGATTTGGTTCTCTCCTCACATCGTGTATCAGGCTCCGTAGGGGGCTGTGTTTGTTCCGATGTACTACAACCTGTACTACTACACACTATCTCCCTCTACAGCTACTGAAGTCGGTGCCGGACAGTGCGAGTCCAGTCTGTGAGTGTCGTTCAAGTCGCAAACCTGAGGTGAACTATACACCGACGGTGGAGGAGCACAGTGGCCTCCGCGTCCGGCTAATTGATCATGCGGCTCACAGTGGATATGATAAATCAGCGGCCAATTAGCCGCTGGCACCTGTGCCAACATTGGAGGAGGCCGGGCAGACGCGCCACACAGGCTGCCTCAGTGTACCACCCTGCTCGCTATATACTGCTCCACTAAATCTGTTTTAATGACTTTCCCCACTTCATCTTTTATTTTTTTTATGTCTCCAGCGCTCCAAACCGCATACTGCAGAGGACTCCCTGCGAGCGAAATCGATCAATTATGCATGCTATTAAAAATGCATATCTTGTGCCTTTTGTTTATTCGATCGGAGTACACTGATATTCCTTCTTCGCTTCCTCGCGATTTACAATGAAAATGAAATCGCTTCCCCCGGTGTGTGCTGGCGAGCTTGGCTGGCGAATCGTTAGTCGTGTTTTACCGTGACCTACAAGCAGCAGCTTCCTGTGTGACTTCACAGAAAAACGAATCTGCCCTTCCGCCTCTTGCCAGCCAGCCAATCAATCCTGTTTCTTTTCTCCCTAACCAAGCCCACGGGGGACGCTGCTTTAGGTAGCTGTGAGTACCTAAATCCTTTTACAGTGAAGCCTTGTGGCTGCCGTGCAACTTGACTGATGATCCTGCATTACGCATTGAACTGACACAAGAGAATCTCCACTCGGTCGGTGGAAATCCTCCACATAGATGGAGAGACAAAGCGAGAGAGGGAGAGGGAGAGGTAGAGAGAGAGAGAGGGACGGAGAGGGAAGGGGAGAGAGAGAGAGCAGGGAGAGCAGGAGAGACAGGAAGAAAGAAGCCTCTAAATGCTGGCTTGGGATGGAGGCCTAGTCTACTCATGAGTCAAAGACATGTGTGTTCGGGGCGAGAGGTTGAAGGGATAAGAGAGCATAATAGATTTCTCAACTGCTGCAGCCCCAATTCAAACACTGCCCGGGGCCTGTAAGCTTTCCTTATCAAAGATTGCTGCAGAAATAATGGTATGTTCTTTTTTTTCTTCTTCTTCCACTGGTGGGGAGGCACTAATAGCCTCTTAAGAAAATCCCAGGCTGGTGTCAGATAGCCAAGCACCGTTCCATTGGCACAGATATACTGGAACACTCAAAGATCCTTGCATACACTGTGCCTTTGTGTGTAATCATTCGGAATACAAAGAAATGGTATGGTGAATACCTTTACTACTTTTATGCATTATACTGCAAAGTCGAACATTGACTATATCTGGCACTGCTGGAGTTATTGCTGACTGATCAGCAAGTTCAGTCTGTGGTATGCATGTCTTGCTTTGGTAAAATGGTCTTACAACAGGTCTGGTAGAAGAAGAACTGAAGAAAAGCCCTGGGTGTGTCACAGTGTGTGAGAGAGAAGAGAATAGATCCACACTCTGTTTAAACGCTCCCCAAAATATTTATTGACAACAGAGCGGCAAAAACGATACATTTAAATCTATATTGGCCTTTGTCAGACCTAGTCTGTGAGAGGGGCAGCCTAAGACTTTCTCCATCCTAATTTAGGGAAGAAATAGATGATGACTGATCACCTGAGGTGTTCGAATTAATCATATTTAAGGGGGACAAAATGAATGAGAATTGCATGACTGAAGAGGCATATACTGTATGCCCATAGTGGAATTATAGAATTCCCCACATATTAGATATAGTAAAGTTTATTTAGATACCGGTATTTTAGAATAATGTGACCTCACACCCTCTCAAATGAGTCTCATGGTACATTTGTACACTTTTAGCATATTCAGCAATTACATTTGGTTAAATTGGATCACAGTAGTGGTTTAAACTAGCTGCTGTACCATGTACAGGTATGTGTGCATCCTACACCATGTGCCATGCTGTTTCTGAGGTTTATGGTACTGCTGTTTTTTAATCATACATTGAGGTGTGCATGGGGACGGCAGGGGTCTGGATTGAGAGAGAAGACCCAGACTGTCCTGCTGAGCTCTCGGGGGTGGGGGGGTGAAGATTGCCATATTTTAAAGATGTAATTAAAAAATATAGCTAGGCTTCCATGGCAATGTAACTATAATCTAATTACAGTGGCTGTACAATCTGGGATGATTATAACTACTTCTCCATAATGTGATTACCTGTACTAATCCTGATTACTCGTAGTCTACCCAACACTGCTCCTATTTTAGAAGTTATGAGCTGGATTTCATTACATTTTGTTGAAAGGTAATGAAGGCAACTTTTTAGGCAAAAAGGAAAAAATATATAGCTATTTTTTTTGGCATATTTACCCTTTAGGTTTCTTCTACTTTAACGCTCAGCTGTTTCCCTGCAGACAGACACATGCTTTGTCCTGCAGACTGTCCAAATCATGAAAACAAAACATTTGTGGGGCTGACAAGGCGGTACTAATGTGTGAGAGAGAGGGGGTTGTGTAGGGTGAGGCAGTATTTTAGCCAATCACAGCACAGCAGTCTCCAGCAGTTTCATACTGAGCCAATAGAGTGGAGGTGACGGGGGGGATGTTTACTCAATTTCTCATGGACTTTAGTTATGTTTTTAAATGTTAAATAGGCCATAGACATGCAGAAGACTACGACTAAAGTGTGACTAGACAATGGCAAGTGTTCCTGAAAGCATGGCTCTGTAGAATATAGTTGAAGTAGAATTCTCAGGCAAGTCTCACAAAAGGAAGAAAACCTGGTCGTCAACGTCAGAAGTGGCTCTCCTTCGCTATGCACTGCAGGGGTGGATCTAGGCATGGGGGGGCAATGCCCCCCTAAATGCCCAGTCTGCTCCGCCAAATATGATGGCATGTAAAACAACCCACAATATTTCAAATTAAAGTGCTTATATTTAAGATGATTTGAAACACTACTACTGCTACTAACTAACTGCAGTTGTGTCACCACTAAACCAACACCATTTCATCATTGAAAACAGATAACTCTCTGAGTCAGACCTTTAGCTTTATGCATGCTGCGTGTCTGTTGCAACTTCAACAACAACTGATGTTATTATTGATGCTTTACTTGACTAATAAAAGTCCTGTAACTGAAAATGGTATGGGTGCGACTTCATTTTCTCTTGCCCCTTGCCCCTCCAACATGTTCCCTTGCCCCGCCAAACGGGACATGTTATATCCGCCCCTGATGCACTGTATGTAGATGACTGGAAGGCTTTTGGTCCTAATGGGCATAGTGCTGAATGCCTAGATGGCATAAAGCCTGCTTCAGAATGAAGACTATAATCATCCAACAATCTGACCCATTATTGGCTGTGACATCAAAGACGTTTAGGTCACTTGGGTCAGTAGCAGAAAGGATTTTCCCGACAAGGAAATGACAGGCCTGAGATTGCTTGCAATAACTTACATCATGTGTGGCAGCCAGACAGTCACCAAATCAACCTGCTCAAAGCCTGTGAACTAGTGAAATGAAAAATACGTTTTGCACACTCCATATCCGTGGTTTTCATATGGCTGTACCTAACAGTGGATGCCAAAATACTGGAAAACACCAACGCATGTTTGTACATTTTTATATAAAAACTTCCTTTGAATGAAAACATGCTGTGTGGTAATGTGTAGAGGCTCACATATTATTGAATCTTGATAATATTTACCAATTTGCTTCCCATTGCTGCATTTCCTTCAAACACAGGTGCTTTTGATTAATCCATTTTTAATTTTAAGCTATGAGCTTTGCTGCCCATGCCTCTGTGAACAATTGTAAACAATACTCTACATGTGCATGCATGTGTCTGTGCATGAGAAGAAGCAAGGTGCCTGCCGTTTGAGGCTGAAACCTAAAATAAAATGTCTAAATTAACTATTCCACCTTTAAGGAGCTTTGGGATCATCTTGTTGTAACACAAGATTATGTGCGGGGGCAAACTTTAATGGATGAACAATCCCAATAACCTGTCGGTGGCATATGGTAGCATCCTCCCCACTTCCGTTGTTGTGGCACAAAGACAACTCCACTTTAATGGACAAACCCACAGAACAAAAGAACAGGTCAATTTGCATACTGTAAGGCACTCACAGCAGATGTTCTGATCAAGGATACATACCCACATGCATGTGGCAATGGGCAACCGGGACCACATGTATGTGGCAATGGGCAACTGGGACCACATGCATGTGGCAATGGGCAACAGGAACCACATAAATGTGGCAATGGGCAACTGGGACCACATGCATGTGGCAATAGGCAACTGGGACCACATGCATGTGGCAATGGGCAACAGGAACCACATAAATGTGGCAATGGGCAATGGGACCAGGGCAAGCAGCTTGTGTCTCAGGTGTTGAGGGACCTTGAACAAAGGATGATGATGATGTAGAGTAGACTGTAGACTAGTGGTTCTCTATGTGGGTTCAGGGACCCTTAGGGGTCCAGGGAGTGAGCCCCAGCACAGATATCAACACTACTTAAAAATCTGTTTATACAATTATATCCCTTTTTTATAAGATCTGACATCTCATTGTGAGAGCTTCTATTTTCAAACTGAAAAAAATCTCAAAACTACTTTGAACAATTGGAATAACACCTACAGTATCTTCTCTCATGGAAGAACAACCTTTAAATATGGCTTTCCACGTACATATGTATACTTTAGTGGTCCTTGACACAGCAGTGGTTTGAGAACCACTGCTTCGAGTTGCCTCTTACTTTTTGAAGTGGAAATAAAGTGGTGCAGCAGCGCTGTTTGTTATTGTTGCTCCGCCTTTAGTTTACCAAAGCTCCAGCAATTGTCTCATCGTGACATGTTTTAATGTGATCTGAGCAGAAGGATTAGGCCCTGACCACTGACCCCAAACACCACTAAAGCCACATGGAGACAGATGGGGCTATTAAAGCACAATAATGGAGGCAGGAAAGTGACACCAATTAGATTAAATGTGGTAGATATTCACTGTGCCTTTTTTCCTCCTCCTAATTGTACTTGGCAGAGGAGGGGGAAGCAACTCAAGCCGGGTATGCGTAAGATAATGATCTCATTACAGCACACACTCCTGGATGCTGCTGGCACACATATAGAACCTGCAGAGAGAGGAGGGCCCTGGCTAAATCTCATTTAATGCCCCGTTGTACAAAAACAGTGTCATACATGAGAATAGCCAATCCACAAACTCAGAATGCTGGGAGCGCCTGTGGAGCGTTGTGAGCTTGTAGGTGTCGGCACAAGACTCTTGTACAAATCTAAATCCTGCTTAAAGGTAATATAGGCAATTTAGTGTGTACAAACACTGTGTTTGTAAACAGATTTGTTTGTCTCAACTGAATCTAACTCCACCTCACCTCCAATCTGGCATAATTGGCTCATTATGAATCTGCTGGAGACTGCTGTGCTGTGATTGGCTAAAACACTGCCCCCCCCCCCCCCCCCCCCCCACACACACACACACACAAATTAGTGCCACCTTTACTGAGCCCAAGAACTGTTTTGTTTTCATGATTTGTTGACAATAACAAAGTTCTGTACCTTTCTACTGGGCAAAGCAAGTGCCATTCTGCAGAGAAACAGCTGCAGCATCAATGTAGAAGCAACATAGAGGGGGAAAAGGCAAAAGATATAGCTATATACAGTATCTATTTTGATTTTAGCAAAAAAGTTGCCTCTATTACCTTTAAAATTGATGCTATCTCCCAAACCTGCAACAATACAGAGAGTAAAGAACATGACATGAGAGACACCTCTTAGTCAAACAATGAAATATGTAGGAAGAGCAAGACTCTGGATTCTACTGCATCTATATGATCTGAGCGAATACTCAGATCCAAGGCCACAGAAACTATGTAAGGAAACCAGCTTATGTGCACATTGAATTATTAACTCTTTTAAAATCTCACAGCATCTCCTGAAAAGTTCCCAGTGCATTCATTAGCGTAGCTCGGTCGCAGAAGCAGTGTAATGTCCCCCTTGATGCAGGGAGACAAGGTACAACCATTACGCCGCACTCTGGAGAGCTTTTGTGCCTGCCGGAGTTCAACTTTTCTCCGCCGCCTTGTGTACAGTGTGGAGCATAGAAATAAAATACCAAAATAAAACACAAAGCCAGCGGCGTGATAGAGCATATCAGTCCGCTGGCAGAGTCCCAAAGCGACAAGTGTACCCATGCAAGGAACATGACGCAATAAGATATGTTGTCAGAAGTCCTGCAACCCTGTATGCTGCCAGGGACTGGGAGTGTGCATAATTTTGTTTGTATATTGTGTTTTCATAAACAGTCCCTTCAATGTGGATCCAAGAAGTAAACTGATGTAAAAATATCGTCAGACACATTATGTGTTGGTGTGGACCACTGCTGTCACTAAACGCTGTATTAAATGAAATTAATTTAAAGAAGAACATACAGCATTATGGATGCACTGCAGTGTAAAATAAAGTAATGTATTTTATTTACATTTTAACCACATACATACAATTGAAAATTATATTTTCAGATTGGGCTCGACTACTAGAATAAATTACTTGGGGGTCCTTTGCATCAAAATGTACAAGAACGGGTACAATTTACAATTCAGCAGACGCTTTAAAACCAATGTGACTTACAGTAAGCAAGAAAAAAAAAAGCCAAATGTTCAAATCAAATATATAAAATAGTCATCATGAATCATATGTAATCTCAAATAACGTAACAGTGGAATATTTACAATATTTTAAATTATGTGTATACACAATAGAGTGCTATATCTACATTGAATGTACTGTATGTACGGTCGCTGAGGCTATATGGTTAGCGCTTTGGGCTAGGATTGAGTGTGAATAGGTGGGTTTTCGGACTACGACAGAAGATTGGAAGTGAGTCTGCAGTTTTGTTTTCACTCCAAGTGCATTCCATAATTTTGTTTGGAACATGTGGAACATTGAACCAGAGTTTTTAGCAAAGGTCATTTTGGCTTCCCTGCGTCAGCAGATCTGAGCATGCGGGAGGACTCAGGCTCAGACTTCCAAGCTATGGGTAAGAATTTTGGCTGGTTGAAGACCAAACAAGCTTCAACATTTTGGATCAACTGAAGCTTAAGTGTGCTGGTAGGCCAGTAAGGAAGGAGGGAGCAATTGTGGTAGAAGAGCCACAATAGGACCAGGGCTTCCCCATGTGAAGCTATGAAGCTCATTCTCCAAAGGTGGGCGAGAAGTGCCTCTGTAAAAACAAGTATTCAAGCCAATATTTCACTCGGACACCACATGTTGAGTCATATGAGTGATGCAGTCAACAGAGTGTGGCCCATCTGCTTTCATGGCTCAGACTATCAACCTCCCACCAGTCACACCGCACCGTGGCATGGTGTTGTTTGGTGTGAACTCATTAAAAGGTGAGATGAGCACATAAAAATAACTCCTGTGATAGCCCTCGAGCATCATTTTTTGTTCGATTTCAGTAGGGAAGGCAAATATTTACCTTTTTTATCAAATAACAGACAAACTAGACTAGGTCTTTAATTGCGTGAGCCGAGCGGGCAAAAGTTAAGCGATCGGTGCGTGGGCGTCAGTCGTCGACCATCCCTTGAAGTACTCCGATTGGCCGGTTTAGGTGACAACGCAGTGGTGATGTAAGTAAAAGACCTTTATAGCTGATGTCATGAGCTCACTCCACTCATGCACGAGTAGGCCATAGCCTACGTGTGCGCAGCATGCAAGTTTGCACTCTACCTTGTGCTGATTAGTTAGTTTAAGTAGTCCTGTTAGAATACAAACCTAGGAGGAGGTCTCCTATTTCCAAACCTTTAACAGGGGGCATGGGTCAGCAGCATCTTAACAAAAGACGACCTTCTTGACCTTCTGTCTGTCCTCCCCTCAACAAATCCTATAGTGTCAAAGTGTCCTTGAGCAAGACACTGAAGCCCTAATTGCTCCTGATGTGCTGGTTGTGCCTTGCATGGTTTCCGCTGCCATCAGTGTATGAGTGTGTGTGGTGAATGTGATGCACAATCTACAACGTATGTAAAGCGCCTTGAGTAAAGGTGTTATATAAATGCAACATGTACCATTTATGTGTATCAACAACTGGGGTATGAAGAGTGGCGAGTGCATGACTATTATTATTATTTATTTATTTATGTATGTATTTATATATGTATTTATATATGCATGTATTTATTACTTCTCCAAAATGACGTGTTTATTAGTATTTCCAGGCTGCTGTGGGTGAACCAAGGGCCAATGACTTACAGGAGCATCATCAGGGTTAACTGGTTCATAAGATTATCATGTTTGTCTTATCTTATTTTTGTCTTTTTGTCTTATCATTAGCCACATTTGCCTATTGCCATTATGTATATTCGTCTCTTTCAGTACCTCGTCAGAATACTTGGAAAATGCTCCCATCATTGTTAAAGAGAAAAAACCCACTAACCAAGACAGGAGTTTGAATGGAGTTTGAGCGACGGCAAGAAACCATATAGGCTCAGATGCTCAATGGCTCCTTTCAATCAACCAGCTAAAATGGGGCTATTATTATGAAGTCTTCCAGACTAGACACCTCCCTCCCCCTACTTTCCTACCTCTACCATTATTCCTTTCATTTTCACCCATCTCCCCCTCGCGCATGCGTGTGAGTGAGCGTGCGCGTGTGCACGCACGCGCTTGCTCGCTTGCACACACACATATTATACACACACCCACACTCTTTGTACCTTTAGATTGTCATTCAGAAAGGGAGTAAGTGCAAGGCTGCAGTGGATTTCATTGCTCAGACATCATGCTAATCAAGGCATGGCAAAAAATGATGCTAGGTACAAAAAAAGAGAAGTGATTCAGACCCAATCTTGTGACTTGCTGTGGAAGCTAACCAGTGAGTTATTGTACCCCAAAGGCAGATATGGCTCCTAGTTCTTTCTTTCTCTCCTTCATCTCCATCTACTGGGACTAACACATATGGACGTGTGCATGTGTGCGCACCCGCCAGCATGCAAGGATGTGTGTGTGTGTGTGTGTGTGTGTGTGTGGGGGGGGGGGGGGGGGGGGGGGGGGGGGGGGGGGGGGGGGGGGGGGGGGGGGGGGGTTGTGCGTGCACACATGTGTGCCTGCATGTGTGCTCTTGGGCTTATGCATGTGTTCCTTTGGATGTGCATACATACAAGCATCTTTTCTTTTCTCAGCTCTTTTACACCGGCAAATACATATAGGAGTAGACTACATTCATGGTTGCAATCAATGGATGCTTTCATACATACATGGAAGTACATCATAGGCCTAAAGTCAGGAGTCAAGGATACATGTGGACATGCTGAATAGAGACACATTTACACACAAAACAATAGCCTTCCTTATTTACATTGTGGATCATGCATAACTCATCTCAGAGACTTGAATTGAGGTCCACATGCTTTATCTGATAGGTTTTTACAGTAAACGGGCAGGGAATGGGGAGAGAAAGATGGGGAGTGACACACAGCACAAGGTCACCAGGGAGTCAAACCCACGATACACTGTCATGGCTAGGCTGGCCTGGGCTGTTATGTGTGAAGCTAAGAAAGTCAAGGGAACTTGTTCGGCATCTGTCTCATGGCCTTGTGCATTACCAACATAATATTTGCAACAACGATGGCCAAACAAGGATGCAAACATTGGAGCCTCCGACTGGGTCACAGCCACGGCCGGGACAATTAAATGTCCTCGTTCTGCTCCTCTCCCTTCGAGTTGCTGAGCCGTGACACATACCTCCTCAACAATGGCTCTTGCTGTCAATACAGTATAATAGATTGCATTTTCATAGCTTTTTTTAAGCTGGTTCATTCATTCGTACATACAGTAGAAAGGTGAAGAGGTTACAGGTGACGCCGGCGTCTTCATTTTCCACATGCTCAATGTTTGCAAGCAGTTAGGACATTTTATCTGCTATTTTAGAATTTTTATCTGGTATTTTAGAAACTTCATCAATGTGCCTAATAACACGTACTGTGACGCAAAAATCACTTTAGGCAAAATTTCAACACACTGCTTAGTAATGGCAAATTGCACACACTAACTGTAAACACAGATAAGTAAAATAAAGCTATGGAAGTTTAGGCGGAGCGGCATGTCAAATTTGTCAATCAAATATGACATACACAATACACAATTGTGAACAATGGCCAATTCACCAAATTCTGCTATATATCCCTGGCCTATTCACTGCAGCTCAACAATCAATAATAAAGTTGTTCAGGAAGTGTCTAGTCTAGTGCAAAGCAGGGCCATAACTTCTATTCTGGGAACTCAGATTAGGCAGTGGTTCCCACCACATTTTTTTAGTTGAGAGCTACTTTTATAATGCCAAGGTAAACAAGATCTATAGTAATAGTCGAATAGTGCTGCTGATGACGTTACATTATAATTCAAGGGTGAAAATGGAATAGTGGCATTGGTGTTACATTATAATAACCTGACCAATATGCCAGACTCTGGCTTACAGTATTGGTCAGGTTATTATAATGTAACAGCCGCTGTTTTTCGCTGACAGGCCTTTTTTGTGTCAATCACTCAAGTTACCTCATTTCAAGTGTGATGTACTGTATTAGGGCAGGGTAGACATTAAGGAAATTTGCCACTGGCCCTTCGGGCCAGTGGCTTTAAGAATCACTGGCCCCACAACTGTAACCACTGGCCCAGGTAATCGATCCCCATAGTCTGAAAAAAGACCACCATTTATTAATGCATTAATGCATTCAAGTTAACAGCACTCTTTTCATGGGGGTCAAAACCAGTAGACCGTTCAGCATGCTGACCCATATACAATGCAGAAT
Source organism: Benthosema pterotum (assembly GCA_039105355.1). Lineage (NCBI taxonomy): Eukaryota > Metazoa > Chordata > Actinopteri > Myctophiformes > Myctophidae > Benthosema > Benthosema pterotum. The sequence goes on from CM076982.1 coordinate 20,023,220, forward strand.
GCCTAAAATTTTTTTTGTGCTAATAAACAAAATATAAATAAAACTTAAACAATTACAAAACAACACCAACATATTGTGAAATAAAAATAATAATACAATATGTATATCAGGGGTGCCCAACCTTTTTTGACCCAAGATCAAAGACTAATACAGGTTGTCATGGCGACCATACAAAAAGAAAACAAAAGTTTGTACAACACAGGTGCACCGGCGGTGTGTACAACAAATGTGCAGGCGCCAACGAGGGCATTTTACCACTGGCCCCATCGGGCCAGTATAGGGCGCCATCTGGTGGTCCGCACGTGTTTTCAAACCTGTTTCGGGCCATCGGGCAATTATAATGTCGACCCCTGTATTAGGGCATGTCATGTGATCTACCTGCTAAGTCTTGGTGATCTATTCAAGTTCAAGTTCAAGTTCACGTTTATTTGTCTAGCTCAGGAGAAATTCATCTTGGAGACGGAGACCAGTTCTGCATACACATAACATAACACAGTACAAAAAAACAACCACATTACACAGAAAAAACAAAAAGAAACAAAACAATATTGCACATGCCCCTTAAAGTGCCTAAGTTGGTAAAGTGACTCTAGTCATTTGCCAAACACTGATTAAGCATTTTGATTGACAAAGGTACAAATGATAATTTGAACCTGTTGTACACATGCCTTGGCGTTCTGTATCTCCTACCAGATGGCATTAGTTCATACTCTCTGTGCAATACATGTGATGGATCGGACACAATATGGGTAGATCAGGATCTACCTTTTGGGCACCCCTGGTCTATGGGCTCTGACTTTTCTCATTGGGCTCATTGGAGGCAACGTGGGGTTCAGTGTCTTGCCCATTGACATGTGGACAGGAGGAGCCAGTATTCAAACCGCCGATCCAAGGATCAACGGACGGCCTGCACTACCTCCTGAAGACACAGCAAACCATAATAATACAGGCATTGAAAGTGGAATCACGTTATCTCTTGGACTTTTGCCGGGGGGCGTTATACTGTATATGTCTCTGGGTCACCAGTGATGTGTTAAGATATTGCACTACTGTTGTGTTCAATTGTTCTGCACTCGTTGTGTGCCTCACTCATCTTGTCCTTGCCACGAACAATGCAGGGGACAGTTTTTTTGGGATACATTCTAAGAATGAGAAATAGGATCCAGCAGAGAAGGACGAACATCTCAGAGAATTCTACTGGTGCTGTACAAAAATACTGTATGTGCAGGTGAGAAGAGAGGAGGTTCACACACAGGTCCAAGCTTTTTATTTGAGGAAGATACTACATTTCGATACCTTCGGGTCTTCGCTAGGAATTAAGTACAAATGTTTGCATACAAAAGTAGGCGTGTAACAATCAACAAGTTGCTCTACAAATAGATAATAACTAGCGATACACCTACCTCATCTACTAGACCATCCTAATTACATAGATATCAGACATTAATAGAATAAATATATTGCCATATACAGTATTGGTAAAATAAGCAGTGCTTTATGCACACCTTAATCTTTATGCAAAGTATGCTGTCCTTATATTGCCATGTCATATACCTGTACTGTAATTTGTATACCTTGTCTTTTTTGTTTTCCTTATCTTTTTAATTGTTTTCATGTTTTCACAACTATTTGTAGACTTTAAACTGCTCCTAGCAATATTTTGATTTTTTGGTTTGCAGTTAATTACGGTATTGATTTTCCTGTACAATAGCATCACCCTACCCTTGATTTTTATTAAACCACTGCCTTACAATTGGAATTCATACCATACAAATATTTAATTTTAATATTTAATTTATTCTACGAGTTCCTAATGTTAAGATGGTCTAGTACTGGGTGTATCGCCTGTTGTTTAGTCATTTGCAGAGCAGCTTGTCCATTGTGAAGATTGTATAACACACGCCTACTTTTAACTTATTCCTCAGGAAGACCCAAAGTGGTCAAAACAGATTGTATCTGCCCCAAATAAACAGCTTGGAGAGCTCTCGGCCACGTGTGCGAACCTCCTCTCTTCTCACATGCCAAGAATGACTCAAGCAGGAGAAAGTGGTGGAGGGTAAAGATGATGTGGAATTTTTCACGCTTTTCAGGCGATTATCAAGAAATATAAATACCCCCATTATCTGTTAGGTCTCTGCGAGGGGTGCCAATGGGAAGAATGGCAGAAGGTGTTGTCTACGTGTGATAGTCATTCGCTGGCATTCTTTCTCAACAAGAGCAGATGGCGTCAACCTCCTCGACTCCCGTCTGTGTGTAAACAACTCTTCACAGCTTGGCCCTGCTAACTGAAACTCGATTCTGTCAAGAAATAGCAGAGCACTCAGATTCTTGTAATCACATCTGTGCCCTGCGATTGAAACACACATGGGAAAGGGGCAACACAAGCCTGGGCTATGGGAAAAAGAGTGAGTTTATAGCAAGTACTGCTGTACTTTTTTGTTTGTTTTTTGTTTTGCTTTCTGTAATCTCGCGCTCCTTCATAATTCTTTGCTCAAATACACTAAGCTTGCTTTAAACTTTAAAACCGAAAGAAGTGGAGTGCAAAATGACTGGGATTCAATCATCATCCTCACACACAAGACAGTCACACAGTACTGCCCTAGTCACTTTAAATCTTTATTTTTATTTTTTCCCGCTTCTCCTTTTTTGTCTTCGGTGTCTTTATCTTCACGTGGCAGCTTTTGGAATGGAAAGAGCCTTTTCTTTTCTTTTAAAACAGAGAGTTTCAAAGTTGAAGCCTAAATACAATTGGAAGCTAAAAATGGGGCGAATGAATACAACTAAGAAGAGTTCCAGCAAGTGCACATAAAAAATAAAAATAAAATGATAGAAATATCCCTCTGATTTCCCGGGCTCAGGCCCTCTATGTATTTTCATAATGATGCTGCGAGCAGATCCCTCCCTCCCTCCTACTGAGACTGCGGTCTGAAGATGACCATAATAAGAAGGGAGGAACAGAAATCCATCAAATCCTCTGGAGTGCATTGATAAGGAGCTGTGCATGTGCGTACAGTAGGCCTATGTGGCTATGTGTGTGTGTGTGCTTGTTGTGCGCGCGTGTGTTGCAGGAGCGTCGGGTTTGCACAGCGAGAAGAGGAAGAGCGGTTATATGGAGCAGAGGGTTGATGTTGGAACAATCCTTCTAATGCCCACTGTATGGGCATTCGATTGATTGTGGCGCCATGGTCATCACAGCGGGAAATGACCAAAACTACGTCACTACTTTGCTCTGGTGATTTGTTATTACCTATTCCTATTCTGTCTATTCTGTTCTGTTTTTGTCTTGCTTGGTCATTTTCCTCTCCACATCCTCAAGTAGAGTACATGCGATGGGGCAGAACACAAATCTAACTGCTTGCTTTTTAAACAACGTCGGGGATTAACTGACAATGGGTGCAATTCTGAAAGCTGTGGTGTAGCCAGGTATGGTGTAAGTCTTCTCATTGCTACTCCCCGCTTTGTTCATCATGATTTGAAGCTTTTGATGACTGGTTTTAATTATTATGGATAATTATTTGATAGACTTTCGGGCCTACCTCAAGGCCCCAGACCTGATTCGCTGCCATGCAGCCAATGAGCACGGACCCACACCTGATTTGCTGCCATGCAGCCAATGAGAGGACTTACACCATACTTGGCTACACCAAGGCGATTCGGAATTGCACCCAATGTCAGTTCCACCTCACAAGGTAAAGAATAAAATAAAATAGAACATAATTGTACCAGCTGGCCACCTGAAGTGATTTGAGTCAGTCTTGCCCAATGGAAAGACTGACTCCTAAGAAATATAATTGGCACTTCAGGTGTCTTAGAGATAATAGGGTTCACTCAGTCACAATATCCTCCTCTCAGACACAAGATTGTCTCCGAGAATAACAACCAGAAAAAAAAATGCCTTTGACGCAAAAATCACTTTAGGCACTTTGTGATATTTGGCTTCTTGTGCACTTCAGAATGAGGGTTGTTATGAGGCCATCATGGCAATTAATAGGGTACATTGCAAAGCCTTTTACATTGATTGTCTCCCACTCTGCTATCTGAGTAAAGCATGCAGAAAATGCACAAAATGATCAAAAATATATAAAAAAAAGTTTTGATATGGTAAAGTGGAGAGAGATGTGAAAGGGGTGTTATGGAAGGAAGACATTCAACACACTACTTAGTAGTGGTGAATTGCACACACTAACTGTAAACACAGACAAGTGAAATAGAGCTGCAGGTGGTGTGGCCGCCCTCTCCATTCGCTGACGGTTTGCAGTCAAATATGATGGTATGATGTGGTATTTTTATGTGCAACAGTGAACAATGGCCAAGTCACGGAATTCTGCTATATATCCCTGGCCTATTCACTGCAGCTCAACAATCAATAAAAAAAGCTGTTCAGGATGTGTCTAGTCTAGTGCGAGTGCAGGGCCAGAACTTCTGGGAACTCAGATTAAGGATGTGTCAATGATTCTCCTTTTAAAGGAGAATTCCGCCCAAGCATGTGTTTTTTGTACAAAGTCTTACTTTGCCAGATTTTTTTTTTTATTTTTGTAGACAGTTTTCTGATTACAATGATGAAATGCTGTTGGTTTAGTGATGCCACAACTGTAGTTAGTTAGTAGCAGTAGTAGTGTTTAAAATCATTTTAAATATAAGCATTTTAATTATTGGGTTGTTTCGCATGCCATCGCGTTTGGTGGGGCAGACTGGGAATTTAGCGGGGCATTGCCCCCTTCCCCCATGCCCATGCCTAGATCCGCACCTGGGTCAGATGTACATTAGCTGTGCATACGGTAGGCGGTTGGTTCGCAGTCTGGTGCAGGGAGCATGTGCTCCATGAGGTGGGTGTGTATTTTGTATACAGCAGCAGAAACCTGTCTTCTGTGAATAAAAGCTGTGTGGATGGATAGAGTTTTTTTGTTCAGGCAGTGTCCTGGACCACTCCAATTATTTCGAGGGCTTTCTTTTGGATGTTGCCATGCAGGTCAAGATGCGTAGGTGGAACACTCATCCAGCTGAGTGAGGCTTAGACAGCTGCTTGGCTCTCTTTGGGGAGTTTACTGGCCACTCTCCTGTCGACTAGTGTGGTGATGAACGATGCCCAGGGCATGGCTATGATGTGTATAACTAAGCAATCTGCTGGTGGGAGGTGGGGGATGAACATGCATAGCAACATAGATGAACCGTGTTCACATTTTCAACAACTCAGTTTCACGGGCGGATCTAGGCATGGGCATAGGGGGGCAATGCCCCCCTAAATGCCCAGACTGCCCAACCAAACATGATGGCATGCAAAACAACCCAAGATATTTCATATTAAAGTGCTTATATTTAAAATGATTTGAAACACTACTGCTGCTACTAACTAACTACAGCTGTGGCACCACTAAACCAACAGCATTTCATCATTGAAAACAGAAAATTCTCTGAGTCAGACCTTTAGCTTCGTGCATGCTGCGTGTCGGTTGCAACTTCAACAACAACTGATGTTATTATTGATGCTTAATTGCCTAATAAAAGTCCTGTAACCAAAAATGGTATGGGAGCGGCTTCATCGCCTGTGGTGCGAAGCCGCCCCCATACCATTTTCTCCTCCCCCTCTCAAAATTGGTAAATGTTACATCCGCCCCTGCTCAGTTTCACGTTCACTTGAAAAGGACGTTCCCTGGCTGTGCAGACTCTGTGCATGAAAATGCACTATGCCTGGCTACAACTGCAAATGCATTCATATCTCATGAATAATCATTAATCTGGATTTTCCAATTTAAATGAAATAATATATCATATTTCACTCGCAAATACAAGTTAAACTTCGAGTGTGTAAAGAGAACACAATGGGAAGCTTGTTTCCCCTGCACCACGGCACAACATAAAAGGCTACACAGACAAGCGTACTTTACGTACAACAATACAGAGACGTTGTAAAATATTCACAATACTGCAGGGCAATGAGAACATTTACAGGACAGTATAAGCTTTGATGTAGAGCTGTCTGCGTGTACTGTGTAAACTAAGTAGACCTGTGTTGTGGTTATAAAAAACATGACGGTGTATGCGTAAACAGCACCTTTTTTCCCCAATGTCATCATCATAATTTTTCTCCCGCCGTTGAGATCATGGATTTCACAACGCCACAACAGACTTCCCGGCATTTCATTGCCATCCCCAGTTCCTGCTTACTGATGCATGTGTCGCTATAGCCATGGCATCAGGGAACGACAGTTTTCTACCTCTGGTCTGCTTTGAGGCACGATTCCAGAGAAGAAGGGACGGCATCAGGGGCGGATGTAACATTTCCCAATTGGGGGGGGGGGCAGCTTCATCACCCGTGGTGCGAAGCGACACGGGCGATGAAGCCGCCCCCATACCATTAACTAAGCATCAATAATAACATCAGTCGTTGTTGAATTTGCAACAGGCACGCAGCATGCATAAAGCTAAAGGTCTGTCTCAGAGAGTTTTCTGTTTTCAATGATGAAATGCTGTTGGTTTAGTGGTGCCACAATTGTAGTTAATTAGTAGCAGTAGTAGTGTTTCAAATCATTTTAAATAAGCACTTTAATCTGACATATCTTATAAATTTGGGTTGTTTTGCATGCCATCATGTTAGGTGGGGCAGCCTGGGCATTTGGGGGGGGGGGGGGGGGGGGGGGGGGGGGGGGGGGGGCTTGCCCCCCCCCCCCCCCCCCCCCCCCCCCCCAGCCTATGCCTAGATCCGCCCCTGGAAGGCATCATGATCACCTCTGTATATGGCCAACAATCTGTGTTCCCCAATGTAGCCTTAGTCAGGGAAAAGCCTACATCACCTGTATCTGTTGAAATAGCTGGTGAAGCTCTGAGCTTGTGATGTTACAAATATGATCAACTTTTAGATTACATCACATCCCCCGCCCCTCCACCACCACCACCACCGCTGTGCCGCATTATATATTGTATTGTATGATGTAATTAATGCAAACAGTCTTGTCTTAACTTTTTAGCTGAAGAATACATTTGCATCTAAAGCAGAGACCACCGGTCTAGCAAAGTGATTTAATAACTTGTTGTTATGCTTTTGAGCTACGATGATAAGATTACTTATATTGATCCCTGTGGGGAAATTGTCGTAGCAACAAACTCGAGGAGAGGTAAGAGTATGAGTTTAAGAATCAGATAAAAAATATATAGATAGTAGTTACTAGTGTCACTTATCATCAGCAGTTTTAGAATAAATGAATCAAAAGAAGTATAATGTCTATAAACACACATAGCCTGCCCTACAGTATATTGCTTATATCAAATGATATTATGTAGGACAGGGGTTTTCAACAGGTGGTCTGGGGACCACCAGTGGTCCTTGTGAGGGTTCCAGGTAGTCCCCAGCTAAGTTGGTTAAATAGATGTAACTCTTGAGGACGTAAAAATGAAACCAAATGGACGCTTGCGGGTCCATTTGGTTTCATTTTTACACCCTCAAGAGTTAAAATATTCATCATGTGAATTAGCCCAAGTCTACACAACTAGAAGATTAATGGTATTTTTTTTCTGTATGTTTGACTGTTTGACCTGGAATTGTGGATAAAAGCAAAAATAAATCTTTAGTTTTGGGTCTGTGGGGCTAAAATGTCATCAAATGGTGGTCCGTGGCTCAAATTCTCAATAAATGGTGGGCCCTGGTATGAAAAAGGTTGAAAATCACTAATGTAGGACATTGGCTATCGATTGATATCCTGTAAATTATGCTACAGTCAGCCTTCAATGGATAATATTCCAAATTTCCATCACCATCCATACAGTGAATGTACTAGCATTAAACAGATAAAGATTGCTTTAAAGTGTATGAACAGTCAAAGTGCAGTGACTGTTCATGTATTCTTGAGGTAATTGTTTAACTCAATGCTTAACGAAAATGAAATGCACTTAGGCTTTCTGCAGGGCGACCGATGAACATTTATTTAGCCTAGGTTTTCACAGGGCAAAAAACTATAAATGATGTACTTGTACTGCACTGTTCTTTCAAATACACTTGATGTGTGTCACTCTTGCTTGTGTCAAATTCTTCACTTTAAAAGGTCTTTAATGCGCCTTCGGGCGACTTCATATCCCACATGGGAGCATTCAGAACAGCATGCAGAAACGGATTGGAGCAATAAGGTTTGTAACACAGTGAGTTCGGCTAGCATAGGATATGGGTCATGCAATATCCTTTTATGGGTGACTTAATTCCTGCAATAAGTCAGGGAAATGGACCCGTGCACCTGAATTGGCTGTTGTAAAGTAAGCTCCTGCAAAGCTGCTATTGGGACAAAAATAAAATACTTTTACCATAATAGATTGGCCAGCTCCATATGCCTCCTTTTCAATAATTATTAATAATGCTACCATTGCAATATTTCCCTCACAAATCATTCATACCCATTAGGTATGTCTAGTATAATTAATGGTTTTTAATAAAGAAAAAGAGAATCTTCATAAGGCAGAAGGGGCAGGGAGAGGTGCAGCGCAACAGTGTATTAAAACATATTGCAATGCTGAGAAAGAGGAAAATAGTCATTCATCATACCATGGTAATGTCCATGCTTCAGTTTCCACCATTGCACAGCTATTGTCCCTGTATGTGTAACAGAGAGAGAGAGGGAGACAGAGAGGGAGAGAGGGAGAGAGAGAGAGAGAGAGAGAGGTGGGATTGGGTGGGTGGGTGTTTGAATACACATTTGCATGTGTGTATGTGTGCAGTGCGCTTCTCTCACATGCACGCACGTGCACACGCTACTGCCTGGCTGACTGTGCTATCGGAGCCGCCGCTGGTGTGTGTCTATCTATGATGTAGCTCCTCATTAGCACATAATTGGCCTGGTGATAAAATGATCACGGTCGGGCTAAATCAATCCGTCCACACACAGCGAGACGGGCTCCACTCTGTAATCTGATTATGACCAGAGGCTGCAGGAACTTCATCCTGAAATACACACTGGTGGTGATGTCATATACTATACAGTAGGTGCTTATTTGGGGGAATGAGGCACAGTAGCATTCAGGCCGTTATCTGCTCCTTTGGCTTCCAGTTCGTTTGCTGGAGTGTTTGGTGTAAGAACATTATAGAGCAGGGGTTTTCAACAGGCGGTCCGGGGACCACCAGTGGTCCCTGAGAAGGTTCCAGGTGGTCCCCAGGCTAAATGATGGAGAGTTGGTTAACCAGATGTAACTCTTGAGAGTGTAAAAATGAAACCAAATGCACCCGCAAGGGTCCATTTGGTTTCATTTTTACACTCTTCATCATCTTCATCATCTGAATTAGCACCACTTAATTAAGAAGTTTACACTGTTTTGTTGGCAAAATACAGCCTGGAATTGTGGACAAAACCCAAATTCTTTCATTTTGGTGTGAAAATGTAATCAAATGGTTGTCCGTGGCTCAAATGGTGAATAAATGGTGGTCCCTGCATGGAGTCAAAAAGGTTGAAAACCCCTGTCATAGAGCATTTCAGTCAGATAACTCCTGATTGATTCAACCAATATTTGTTATAGAATCAAGCCCTATTCAGAGTTTGATTTCCGGGGAACCTAACCGACCCTAACCACAAAACTACAATATGACATCATACTACCACAACCACCACTCTTTCCAGCCATCCGCTCTGATTTTACTCACCACCGCAGCGGTGTACGCCGTGGTCACCGAAAGACAATCGCTGAATGAGCCTTCAGAATATACAGTACATGTATAATCCCAGTTATAATTGTACTTCTGGCAGTCTTCCGGGTGCTTTGAAAAGCCACTGAGCAACTTCAATTGACATGAATAGCGAGGGGGTGAGGATATCGCTCACCCCCTCGAGATGTCTGCTCTCGATCTTTTATTACTCTATGGTGCTAACCCTGCCAGTGTAAGCCCTACAGTCTCTTTGTTGTTGACATAAGACCGATCATGTAATTTCGACTTAAAACGTATAGGGCCCGATTTTGGTTACATTAGCCCTTATGCGTAATTAACGCACATAGCATTGGGGAAGAGGCGTTCCCCCACTAAAGTCGCTAATTTCGTACCATGCCATCTCCCTTAAATACCTCCTTTACCCGTTAAATTATGCATAGGTGTGGTTTGGGCGTTTTTAGCTTTCATCCAATCCGTGTTGGTCTTGCCATTCCCTTTAATTCATCCCTTATCTATTTCCCTTATCCCTACTGCTATGTCTGACCCTCCGTTAGGACACACACATGCATGAGTAGCCTATTCTCAAAGATTATGCTCTCATTTTGAAACAATTATAGCTCGGTCAATTCTCAATCATTTCTTACCATTCAACATGTTATGTTGAAAAAACATGTTCCATGTTTTTTTTTTGCTGTATGTGGCGTGCATTTATCCCAAGTCTGCGAAATGTTATAAAGTAAATTGCAAAAAACTCTGGAATTCGCGGCAAAAAAACGTTTTTTTTTGATCATTGATTTCTCGGTCAATTCTGGACCATTTTTTACATTTCAAAATGCAGCATGATGGGAAAAAGCTCCTCTTTCAGATGCTGTATAGAATATGTGGGTAGGTCTTCTCTACGATGCGGGACCGAGCAAACTGCAACTGTCGGGGATTAGGCGGAAACGGTCCGCCTAATCCCCGACAGTTATAGTTTGCCCGATCCCGCATCGTAGAGAAGACCTACCCACATATTCTATACAGCATCTGAGAGAGAAGGTCTTTCCCGTCACGCTGCACTTTGAAATGTAAAAAATGGTCCAGAATTGACCGAGAAATCAATGATCAAAAAAAACATTTTCTTTATCGCGAATTGCCGACTTTTTTGCAATTTACAGCATTGCGTCACAAGTTAATGAATGTATTTAATTATATTATATACTGTACATTACCTAAACACAAGGAAGTGACCGACAGCAGGCAATCTACAGCTGTTCATAGGACAATCCAGCATAAATAAGGAGATGAATTGAACTGGCGCCTTTCCACGTGGAGTTGTGGACATCTCCAAAGGCGCACAGACGCGCATTGTGCGCACGTGGCTCTGCCTTCGCGGATCGGTTAAGGGGTGGTCTGATGTGGCGTTATCTAGTTCCCTAATCTATTTGACGAAATTAGCAACTTAAGGGACTGCGCAACAAACACGCCCATGACCACACCTCCAGCCACGAATAACGGTGTCGGCATAAAGAATAGTGGCTAAGGGAAGAGAAAAGGTAACCAAAATAGCAATAAGGGAATTCGCTGCGGGTATCGGGTAACGTTAGGGACAACGGGGGGAATGAAAATCGGGCCCATAGACTCTATAATACCACACCACTGTTCAGTCAGCAATTGTCATGCCTGAATGGGGTCCCACGATGAAGTGTCTATATCTAGGACTTCCTTAAACCTATAGACGTTCTTAAATTCCAATATTGAGATCCATTTGTATAGAGTTACATCCCCAGAGTTAAAATGAACACTGAGAATGTCACAGTGCCTTCGTGAAAGATCACAATCCATCCATCTGCAGCTGGTGCAGGTCTAATGACGCTTTGATGCCATATGTCAAATCCCATCACTTGCTGAGTCGAATGACATTTACGTCATCGCTGAGGGCCTACAAGTGGTCGGGGCTCACCTTGTCAATAAAGTCTCCTGTTACATTTCCATAACAAAAGGCGTATACGCTACTGTTAAGATAAGTTTATCATTATTGCAATGAAGCAGATACAACTTTTTTTTTTCTATCATAAGCTGATAGTTAGGGCAATTTATCAGGTATTTGACCAATCCGGTAAGTAAAACTAAATCCTCACCAATGCTTTTCTAATGGTGTCTAATAACATGCGCGAAAAAATATTGAAATTCAACTCCCTAAAAAACAGATCAAAGTTGGGGTACTAGTCACTATAACTAGGGAAGAAAAACATGAAAAAAATCACCATGCTTCACGTGCTATGTCTAACTAGTTGGGTTTCATGATGCTGAATCCAGTATTAGTTTTACAAAAAAACAAACAAACAGAAAATGGCCATGGAACTTGCCCAAATGTCCTGGCTAAGCACATGTATGATTACATGTATGACTCATTTTTATCCCCAAGGAATGTTTTCTGTGCAAAACCAATGCTTGGAATGGATTCTGCATCGTGAAATCCCCCTAGTTAGACATACCAAATGCTACATAAAGCATGATTTTCTTTGCATGTTTTGCCTCTCATAGGTTGTTGTGACTTAATTTCCATATGCATGCAGGTGTACAGGGCCAGACAAACTGCACTTGCAGGAATAATTGTTATAGTTGTTCTTGCATCACAAAAATAGCACAAACAAGAGGTTAACGTCACCACAGGAAGCTCTCTCCCATCCTTGAGGACATACAGTACAGGTGTTTGAGCAGGGTAATGTTTGTGATGAAACCAGACCAATGGTGGCCAATACAAGTCGGGAATCTGAATCTCACTCTTACTGGAGGGTTTTTGAGCGGTGCTTCCTCTCCATTGCGTGAGTGTCCCTTTTATAGCTGTGATACGGTAAATCTGTCAATAACGACCGTTTCGGATGCGGGAAGGCTCGCCACATTCCTGTTGGTCTGGATGAAGTATTTGGATACTATTTGGAAAAAAATCTTTGAAAAATTGCGTCAGAGTTACCGTGGCACAGTGCAGAGCTAACAGTTCTAGCTCAGTTCTAAAACTGAGCTAGTACACTAGCTCAGTTCACACACACGTGCGATTTTATGATAAAACGACACTGAGGAGCAGCTGTGCGTGGACATTTCTACTATGAACTACAGTGTATGTGCACAACCCACTGGTTCTGTACAAGCACTGGAGATATGCCTCACAGGATCCCAGGACTCAGGCCTAGGAGGATCAAACCCATTTCACACCACAAGGGTCAAGACGGTTTTTAACTCTGTTAACTCTGCAGTGTGATATGTCTTGTTGCATGTTAACGCATGTTGTTGTGCAGTGCACATAAAAGCCAAAGGGCTTTAAAAAGCTTCTTTTCTCCTGCAGTTGCCAGAGCCCTAAATGAGCACTTGGTAAAAATAAAAATGGACAAGAGACACTTCTTTCTGACGTGTGTATATACAGTATGCCTTCTGCTTGTTTGCACAAACACACGTAGCTGTTGCTGGGGGGCAGTGTTGTAATTATAGGAGTAAAGGTGAGGTGCCATTCATCACAGCCAGCACCAATTTGCGCTACCACGGTGCAAACACATAATATCACCGCAAAGAGCGATGCAGTGTAATTGACTACTAAATTAAGACATTTGCAACTTACAGTGCTCCGACCGCGTGACATATCGGAAAACCACGCTTGTTGTCAATGTTCCTAAAGGTGTTTTACCTCCCTGGACGGTGCCTAATCAGCTCCGCTCAGCCAAGCCCCTACTCCGCCTGGGAGAAGTGTCTAGTGATTTTTTGTCAGATAGGAAAAGCACTCCATAATTATGCTGCCATTTGAAATTCCATCACTCTCCTCTTGCAGCAAGAAATAAGATGCATCTCATTGAAATGTAGGTGGAATGCTTAAGGGATGCATTCTTGGGCAAACCTGGTCTTTTTAATTAAACACATGGTGGCCTTAGTGGATTGCTTGTGACACAGGGAATGATCGGGGCACTTAGAGGTCTGTAGTGCAGGTAAATATGCCTTTAATGTCCCAGGAGACAGCTGGGGGGACATGACTTGGCATCTATATGGAAGACTGGGAGTTTGATGGGCGTAGTTAAAATCGAGTGGCAAAAAGTAAATATGGCAGGTCTGTCGTCCTAAATGCAGTTAGAATACAGAACAGGACATAACTAAACATGAAACCGCACCGAGGAGGCTTGGCCCAAATCTTATGACATGCATATTCCATTTATTGGGGAATGGGGAATGCATTACAGGGAGTTGGTCCACACATATCCAGTCCAGATTAAGGCTGTGGGTGGATAATGCTGCACATTCTTTATGATGTATGCAGATTGTAAAGAATGATACAAGCTCATGTCCTTTTGCGTCCCGCGATGGGCATCCCTATAGCATTCTCAAATCCGATACAAAACCCCAATTTGTGCGAAACTCTGCTACTAGACACAAGTCTGATCTGCCGCCGTCTTAATGTCCTGTATCTCATTTAGGGTTTTGAAGCCATGGTGACTCAGGGAACATTGGATGCGTATTTGTCTGGGATCTCTCATTAATCTTTGGTTTTATGATAAAGCAGGCCAGCAGAGATCTGTCACAAAGGGAACAAATGACACCCAGATCAGTAATTCTGGTAAGACAAAGTCGAATGACCTTGACATTTCACATCGCTGAAACCCAAGTGGATTCCTCAAACAGCTGGAGAAAGTGAGACAGAGACGGAAAACTAAAAGAAAAACTACTATTCACCATTTGTTAGCATTCTGATTGGCCCCTGACTGACTAACCAGACGGCTCTTTCTGCCCTGCCATATACCGTATGTTTATTTTGCTAAAACTGTTTTGTTTTGTTTTTGGAAAAAACAATAATAACACGATATGGCCACCCAGTCACCATGCCGCACCGGTGAGGTTCCCAGCATAAAGTTTAAAATAAGTATTAAATGTCCCAGAATATTAATACAAATTAAGCAGCACCTTATTTCAAAGGTAGTGAATGGACATAAAGGATTTCATGACAACCACAGGCGGTACTCGACAAAGGGTGAATTAGGCTATCCTGACAAAATCCCACTCAGATTTAAAAAATTATCAGAATCAAGCTCAGACACAGTCCAATCATAGGGGGTGGGTCTATGGGCTGGATCCAGACTAGCTAAAATTACTGACAAGTTTCCCAATGACGACTTTGGGACGATCTTTTTCATGAGCCCACACCATCAAAGACAACATATTTTAGAGCAGGGGTTTTCAACAGGTGGTCCGGGTGGTCCCTGAGAGGGTTCCAGGTGGTCCCCAGCTAAGTTGGTTAACCAGATGTAACTCTTAATTAGCCCAAGTCTACACATCTAGAAGGTTAATGGTAATTTTTATCTGTATGTTAATTTGCCTGTTTTGTTTCCCCAAATCCAGCCTGGAATTGTGGACAAAAGCATGAGAAATCTTTAGTTTTGGGGTCTGTGGGGCTAAAATGTCCTCAAATGGTGGTCCGTGGCTCAAATGCAGAATAAATGGTGGGCCCTGGTGTCAAAAAGGTTGAAAAGCCCTGTTTTAGAGCTCTTGGCAAGGCTAACCTATGAGTCCCAGTGGGACCAGGAGCAAGCCCATCCACGCGCAGTGAACATCTCATCTCATCTCATCTCTGATTATCAATGGTCCAGGGTGCCATCGTAGTGGAGATTAATATAGTACATAAAAACTGGCACTGGGATGAACGTTTAGATATTTAATTCATTCTCTGCCAGATTTATTTCTGGCTGCGTTCTGCCTTACTTTGTTCTTTTTGTAGTTTCTTACCTTCACAGATAGTCACAGATTATGCATCCTCACTACAATCGCACCCCAGTCCAAAAAGAATACATTTTGTGCAGAAATCTTGTACAGTATGCCAAGGTTTCTATGTAGCTTTCAGGAAACAGAAAACAAATTAACCTGATAAAGTTGCAGTTATGTTATTATTTAATCACACGCTCTCTCTTCATTTTCAATGGTGAAATATTTATAAAAACCTACAGACTTACTGTACGTGCCAAAGTGAATTTTCCCTCCTTTCTTTCTTGTGAAAAATTCATTATTAACCTGTTTATATGAGTATTGTTTTCCGTTGGGAGAAAAAAAAACATCACAACAGAAAACAAGTGACATCCTTATTTGGGGACATACTGTAATTATATATGTAGGTGAAGATGTTCAGAAGTAGTGGGCTATTAGAGTTGCCATCTTCTCTACTTTGTGTGCAATAATGTCACATGAGAAAGAATAAAATAGGGCATTCCTTCAGAGAAAAAGGTCAAATATCAACACAACAACGACACAGAGGGGTTCATAAAGTGATAGTGTCAGCATATGGCACCGTACGTACTGTATAAGACTGACATGGTGACAGGTCTCAGCACCTGATGGCCTGGCTGTCATTGATCGGGGAGTTAATAATGCCTTATTGCCAGCCTGACGGCACAACATTGTCAAATCCGTGTTCCCCTCTCCCCATGCAGCATCCTCCAAAAAGCATTCTCTCAGACATCCGCGACAGCATCTCATCTCAGTGTAGCTTCCCCCCAAAAGCCACCTTTATCCTTTGTCAAACCACACCCGAGACAGTCAGACTCCCAGCTGTGAGCTGTTGATGAATTAGAACTAGACAGAATGAACCATCCAGATGCATGTGAATGTCTGTGTGTCTGAGGCGGATCTAGGCATGGGCATAGGTGGGCAATGCCCCCCTAAATCCCCAGTCTGCCCCACCAAACACGATGGCATGCAAAACAACCCAAGATATTTCAAATTAAAGTACTTACATTTAAAATGATTTGAGCCACTACTACTGCTGCAAACTAACTACAATTGTGGCGCCACTAAACCAACAGCATTTCATCAGTGAAAACAGAAAACTCTCTGAGTCAGACCTTTAACTGATACTATTGATGCTTACTTGCCTAATAAAAGTCCTGTAACTGAAAATGGTATGGGGGTGACTTCATCACCTGTAGCTCGAAGCGCCAAGGGCGATGAATCCGCCCCCAAACCATTTTCTCCTGCCCCCTCCAATTGGGAAATGTTACATCCTCCCCTGCTGTGCATGCATGCCTGTGAGTGTGTGTGTGTGTGTGCGTGCGTGCGCGTGTGTGTTTTGGAGTGCATGTTAGCCCATGTGAGTGTTCAGTGCAAATTCAAATTCAATGCGCGTTGTTGTCAGTATAGTTCCACGGAGATGCAAGAAACTGCCCAATTCCATTATATGGCCCGATGTATTCACACAGCTGGTTAAACATGCCATCTGTCTCCAAACTAGGGGATACACAGCCTCAAATACAAAATATAACCACCGCAAAGTTATGATGTATTAACATGCTCAGCCATGTAAATTGGATTATATTCGTGAAAAAAGTGAAATAGTGCCACTTTAACTTTACAGCATGTATTTTGGGTAAAAACCTCATGAACAGATGACAGAAAAGACCATCCCTGCTGCAGTATCAGTCATTATACTTGCGTAAGCGGAGCAGGTGCAAGTTAAGCGATCGGTACGTGGTCGTCAGTTGTTGACCATGGGGGCGTACAGGGAGGTCTCCCGGTGGGCCACGACCCGTAGGGGGCCGGTGGTATCACAGTATGATTAAAAGCACTGCTTTCAACCTTTTTGATCCCAGGGCCCACTGTTCATTCAGAATTCTGAGCCACGGAGGACCACCATTTGATGAGATTTTAGCCCCAAGAGACCCCAAAACTAAAGATTTATTTTGCTTTTTGGTCCACAATACCAGGCTGGATTTGGGAAACAAAACAGTCAAACATACAGATCAAAATGAGCATTAATCTTCTACATTTTGTGATTAGACTTAGGGCCAATTTAGATGAATATTTTAACATCTGTTAACATGAAACCAAATGGACCCGCAAGGGTCCATTTGGTTTCATGTTTACGCTCTCAAAGAGTTACATCTGGTTAATAAATTATACCAGATAGAATAGGTCCATCACGCACTGGTTGTGGTGCGCCGGTCTAGGCCAAATCACGCTAAAAATGTCCGGGGCCGATTTTTTCGCCCAGTCCACCACTGGTTGGTGGTCGGTTGTCAGTGGTCGACCTTCCCTCAAAGTAATCTGATTGGCCAGTTTAGGTGATGACGTAATGGTGACGTAAGTAAAAGCCTTTACATTTAGAGCTAATGACATGAGTATTAGCGCGCTCTGCTCACGCACAAGTACGTGTGCAACGTGCAAGTTTGCACTCTACCTAGTGCTGACCTATATTTACTTGCGTGAGTGGAGCGGGCGCAAATAAGGCTATCGGTGCATGGCGGTCGGTCCCTCAGAGTACTCCGATTGGTTGGCTTAGGTGATGACGTGAGTAAGAGGCTTTCATAGCTAGGGGTCCCCATAACTTCCAGACCCACATGACATCAGCAGATACCGCAGGCACCACAAATTACGCCAGACAACACAAGTTTCCTGCTTAGACAAGTGGTTGTCGCACCACTTAAAAATAATTCAAGCTGAAGACGTGAAACTGTCTAAATTATATGCATATTTTGTTCACCCTAATCCTCCACCTGTTGCAACTCTAGATGTACCCGACGAAGCCACAAGACACTACTATTCTGGGCCAGGAATCAGATTAACAAGAACTGTGAATGTCACTGTCTGCAAGAATTTAATGTTAGTGAATTGATATTCATCATAGACACCTAGCATACTTAGCGGTATATCATGCCCTTCGAGTAGTAGGAATTTGAAATTGAATCACATGTACTTGAACTGTTGAGATTAATCTGTTTTCCAAAAAGTGATCTGGCTATGAGATCCGTCGCACTAATTATTCTAAACATTTACTGTTACTGCTCATTAGTTGAAGTGGGGCTGTGCATGGTGCTGAATGCTTAAATGAGAGAAAAATTATCACATTCTATGCCTTATTCAGCTATACTGAATGACCTAAAAAATGCAGGACATATCAGATGAAAAGCTAAAGTGTGTTTTGCTATCAGAACCGTGTACAAGAACCATAAACAAGCAGTAATCCTCGTCTCTAGACTGCCTCCCCCTGGCCAGGTGGGGTGCCTGATGGAGGGGACAGGAACTGGTTGGAATAACCAGGGATTTGGTAAGTATAGACAGGCATAATGTCAACAACACAGTCTAACTAAATAAAGGGCATATAGATCATTTAGCATTCATGGTCAAAAAATGTTGTAAAAAGACAAAACCTCAAATGGCAACCAATCATTCAGTTAGATCACACATCTGCTAAACATGCAACATAGCAGGATAAGACATGCCGGTGTATGGATGTGTACTGTGTGTATGTTCAGCAAACAACATTAGTTGTCTATTTTTTATGCATTTACTGTATTTCCTTTATATCAACGTGTCAATTATTAGATGCTATTGTATGGTATAGCAATTGGTTGAATATTGAGAACAGATCAGAAATCAGTAGTGCTGCTTAGCAGCAGCATAGGTTTAGGAATGGAACAGCAATGCAGGCAGGCTTACGCTCCTGTATTTTAACAGTTATTATGGTGGTACTGTAATTGGAGTGACAAATATTCTGAAGTGAAACTTCAGTATAAAATGGTTGGGAACCAATGATGTAGAGTAGGGGCGGATCTAAGCATGTTACATCCGCCCCTGATGTAGAGCACCACACTTTTTGACTTGAGAGCGTCTTTCAAAATGACCAACTGAACAAGATTTACTACTGTACAGCTATTATAACAACGTAATACAAACAGGAAACGTCATTCCACATAACAATGGGCTAATTGACTTATGAACTGTTCTTTAGGTCTCCCATTTTGAATTATACCCAGTAGGAAATGCTTTTAACTCCCTCCAAGGGTCATTGAGAACTGCAATTTTCTCCTTTGTCTCTCCCTACACCTCAACTCCAACCCCACGCTGGGTCGATTAGAGAGATTAGAGGGACACTACTGAGAAATTAACCTTCACTGGGCTGCAATGTTAGAAATAGCACAAAGGAAAGCAGCAGGTGTTTTTTAATTGTTCAGAGCCTTTATTGGTAATCTTCCCGTTTATATGACTCACTCCACTGCAATGGATTTAAAAAATACTATTCAACAGTTATTGTTTTGCTGTGCGAGTGTTCAGAATTCCACTCCACCGACAGGTCCTTTTTTTATGCCAATCAATTAACTTGCGTTAATTCACATGGCAGATAAATATATAGTGTATAATCTGTACAGTAGGGGTGGGCAAAAAAAAATAGATATGCCAATATATCAAAATTCTTCATGCCATGATCGAATCGCCAGGTGCAAAATCGATGTCTTTGATATTTATGTATGCCTATTCATTAATGTGTTCATGTCAGAAAGACTGGCTGACATTATCAGGCTGCATTGATGTGCATGATTGAACTTTTTTTTATTTTATATTGTTCAAAATTGCTTTAAAATGTAGTAGTTGAGTGAACTTGTCATGGTCCATATTGTTGCGATATATCAAATCGAATCACAGCATAATTAAGTATCTCAATATAAATCAACTCAGAAGCCTAAATATCGATATCGTATCGTATCGTGAGGTAAGTGAATCGTCCCCCTATATGTACAGCCTTTGTGATCTACTGGTAGATTGCGACCTACCTTTTGGGCACCGCTGATGTAGAGCAAGTAAGCACAAAACAGTGAGTGCCAACAAAGGCAAAGGAGCTGCACCTTTGCTCTGCTCTGGCTCCACTGGCGTCTCACCTCTCACCTGCCCTGTGAAACCCCTGCCTGCACACTCAATCCTGCTCTCACCTCTCTCTCCTTTCTTTCTTTCTCTCCCTCCCTCTCTCCCTCTCTCTCTCTCCAGTCGCTCAGCCTACATCGCTTACGGCTCCAAAAGTACATTTTGGCCTCAGCCTTCAGTGCATCTTTTGGGACTTGGGAGTTGTTGACATGGAATAACCACTGGTCATCCTTGTTAAACAAAAAGCAACAACATGAAGACATCTCTTCTTTTCCCTGTTGGTAACATCATAGGACACACAGATATGTCCGCGGATAGTACTGTGCCAAGTAACTCATTCCATTCTTTGTGTGTGCTATTGCACTGTGCATTCTTAAACGTCTCTGATTTCAGAATGGCTGCTGTTTTTAGAGAGTAGAACAACCCGAGCAATACAGGGACCAACGTTTGAACTTGTGAACTGCTGATTAACAATACAATACAGGCTACAAAATGGTGCATTTATATCGCACCTTTATCCAAGGCACTTTACATAGTGCATAGCATTCACCCATTCGCACACACATTCATATACAAATGGAGGCGGAAAACCGTGCGAGACACAACTAGCCCATTGTGAGAAATTTGGCGGTGAGTGTCTTGCCCAAGGACACCATGACATGCAGATAGGTAGACCCAGGATTCAAACCGCCAACCAATGGATCATTGGACGACCTGCTCTACCTGCTCTAATTGGAAAGGTACATTTATAGTAGCAAAGAGGGGATGCCAACACCCAATCAATGTCCGTTTCACATGTTTTACCCTCTGATGAGCCAACGGACATGATCAAATGGCCGGACATTCGGCCAGGTGGGCGCTCCTCTGTGTTGCTGTGTTGGCATTCCATTGATCATGCTGCTGCTCTCATAGCCAGGACACTTCTGGAGAACAGATTGATCTCAAAGCAACTTTTATCGGCATGTTGTCCGGATATGAAATGAACTGAGAAATACGTTTAAGCACAGCCATCTGCTCAACCAGAAAGATTAGTGATTAGCGTGTTAGTGTGGCAGGGTAGGCTGTGTAAAGTATGATATTTAAACAACAGACCTTGAAATTGCTAATGGCCGAGTCCATTGACTGACTCTAATACAATTTTGATTAATTCACTGGCGTTGTCCATTTTGCAAGCTTGTGTCAGGCTTACATAAAGCCTTGTAAAGCCTTTCAGTGACAGTCAAAGATGCACACAAATAGTGTGGTGCAAAGTCACCATTTATACATACTACAGGGATTACTGTAATCAGACGCAAAAAAAGGCCAAGACCCCCCTGAGTGGTAAATCAACATTCACTACAGTGTGCTGTAGTGCTGAGTGTTGTTGTGCCGTGCTGAAGTGGTCTCAAGCCATTCTGGTGCGCATCAACGTCTGGTTTATTTATTAAATGTAGTGTCCTCTCCTGCTCCCATCCCTTCCCTACCCTTCCCTCCCCGTCCACATTGTTTTGCCGGAAGTGTTGTTGTGTCGCTTCGACTCATCTCACCAAAATGTGCATCTGCATCACCTGTCACTCACAGGAAGGGCTGCCACGTGTTGTTTGATTGACGGCTGGATCTGCTCGAGGAGAATATATGCGACCGGTGCGGTTCACTGCACTGGTGAGTGCTGTGTGTGTGTGTGTGTGTGTGAACAAAAATGACGACAAGCCAACAGGAAGGTGAGGATAACTCTGTTTTACAAGTTGTAGACTTTCTGTGGTCGCTGCACTGTTATAGTCTCCACCAAAGGCATGTCGAGACAATGTTTTGCACCCTGTGTGCAGTGGTGGATCTAGGCATGGGCATGGGGGGCGATATCCCCCCAAAATGCCCAGATATTTCAAATTAAAGTGCTTATATTTAAAATGATTTGAAACACTACTAGTGCTACTAAATAAACTGCAATTGTGGCACCACTAAACCAACAGCATTTCATCATTGAGTTGAGGAACACAGTCAAAAGTGTGTGTTCAGCGAATAACCCTGGTCCACTCGGCAACAAGATGTGCACATGCACACGCTCTACAGCGGACGGAAGTGCAACAGGCCAACAGCACATACCCCCTCACTCCATCCTGACTGGAGGAAGGCAACTCTCATCCTGATTGGATAAAGGCTTTTATCCCAAAGCCCAATTTTTTTCCCCCAGGGGCTCGTTGGTGACAGGGAGGAACAGGTAGGGACGATTATCCAAAAAAGAAGAAAAGATACATTTTATTTTAATTAAGTGAAATCACTGAACATACTTTTAAAATGGATCTAGAAAACTAGGGCTTGGTGGTCCGTAAATAAGAATCTAAATTAAAGAGCTATATACCAAGTGTAACTATATTTCCAAGCCATGTGGCATGGCTTGGAAAGAAAAAAAATCAAAACAATACTTCAAAATAGAATTTCTGGAGATTTGTAGGGATGTGGCTGTTTTGACCAAATCAAACATCCCAGAGATAGACAGTCTGTCATACAGTATATGTCCTTGTCACTTGACAAGCAAAGAGGGAATTCCAGTAAATGTCAGGGGTCATAAAATATTTCAGTAGTCACTCTAAAGCCCTTCCAGTCTGAATTGTTGCACATGCACTGCTCTAACACGAAACAAATAGCAGGCAATCTGCAGTGAAAGGAATAAGTATTAGTGACTGCTTTGTGGGGAGAAGAAGAAGCTGTATGAGTGCGTCTGATATGATTTGATTAGTTTGACATGATTTCTGAGCATGAACACTGAGCGCATGGTGATTAATCTGGGCTGTCTGACTGTTCAATCAACCTCTTCCTTTTCTACAGTTTGTTGTGTTTCCTCTATTCGGTTTCTTGCTATATAGGGGAGACGGGAGTAGATCATCATATTGTTATACTAAAGACATACCAGAAAAGTCAGAAAAGTCACTTATATTCTTTTTCAAACTATCACAGTTCGATTTTGAGTCAATTTCCTGGCGGATTAAACCTTCACATCATGGGTCACAGATTTGTTTTTTAAAGAAAAAAGGTAAAGTTGACCGGAGTGAAGTTGATGACACTCGGAGTTGCTTATGTGGCATTCTTCGACACATTGAGCCTGTGTGTTTTGATAAACGGATCCACAGGCTGAATTCACCAAGACGAAGCATTCACTTTGTGGAAGAAATATGATGTGCCTTTTGAAAATGTGTCTTTGACAGTTGCAGTACAACTCCCGCCACCAGCCACCCACCACCCCACACCCCCTCCCACCCCCTACCCCTGATTTTTTTTTTGAAAGACTGGAAACTTGACAGTTTTAAGACTGTCTCCATGGAAACGGCGAGAGGGTCTCATTAGGGTAGTGCCAAAAATTCCGTTTCTGAGGAACAAAAACCATGACAAAAAAAGCTGAGACTTGCATGTTTTTTAAAACACCCCCCCAAAAAACAAAACAAAACAAAACAAAATAAAAACAAAAAAACAAACCCATCAAAGGAATGAGACTGTTAAAAAAAATACAAAAAAGTTTCAAAGACTAAAGAGAGAATGTGCAATGCTGCTGAATCTATCAAAAAATATTTGTCTAGCTGTGGATTCAAGGATTCGTGAAATGGATTCGTGGATTTGAGTGTGCCATTGCATCAGATAAGGGTTAGTTTTTTTTTTCCAAGGGTATTTGTCTCACATCTGGTGCGAGTCTGCCAGCTGCAGTACACACTTCCTTTAGCAGCTGCAGTATTGTGTGTGTGTGTGCTTTTTCGCTCGAACATGGAAGTTTAATCCCAGCTTCTACAGCTCACATTTGTTTCCGCACAGGTGTAGTTTGCATACCAATGTTTTTTTCTTTCTTTCTTTCTTTTTTTACTCTCATATGCTGCACTTCAGCGCTTCATCTCTTGAGTGGAAGAAATGTTTGGAAATTCTAATGTTTTCATTTCAGCTATCATTTTTCCAAAACAGTCGCAGCTGTCTGAGACTGTCAAATAGACTGTAGTTAAGATCGTAAAAGTATTGGATTCAAGACTAATTTTGTAATACATGTAACACTATCAAGAATAATATGTATAACAAGGAACTTCATCGCTGTCTGCATGTTACTGTGCATTCTTAAAATTAAATCTTATTTTTAACATGCCCATCATGTACAGTGAAAATCCATGAAACGAATGCTTACATTTAAAAGGTATAGTAAGTGATTTCACTTATTGTAAGTTAATTCAATGGTGATTTCCGTTTTCTTCTTTTTTGGCTAATCCTCACTAGACTGTAGAGTGTGCTGACCATATAAGGAGTAACTTCCTCCCTGTCCCCAGTGAGCCCTGTGGTCAATAAACCCTAGTTTCAGTTTGGGTTTTGGGAGAAAAACCTTTCGTCCAATCAGGATGAGAGAGGCCTTCCTCCAATCAGGATCGAGTGGGGTGAGCCTTGGTGTATGTGTTGTTGGCATGTTGTACTTCCCTTCACTGTAGAGCGTGTGCATGTGTCATGTTACCAGAGGGGGACCGGACGGTTTTCCAAATCACCCAAATCACTTAGTATACCTTTAACGGTAAACTTGCTTTGGATATGTTTTTTTTTTTATTCCACATACGAAGACCCTCCTATATTCTCACACACTATGCATTCTATTCTATGCTAATCCCACTTTATTTTTGTTCAATTTCATTATCACAGCACAACTTACAATAATATGTATTTTTCTGTGGGAGTCAACGTTCACTAAATTATGAACTAATATTCAACTTGCATTGCATATTTCTTTTTTATCTCCACGAAATGCCTCCAGGATGTGGCATAATGTGAAATAATGACAAAGCCGAGCCAAGAGGGAGGCTATGCCGGGCCTCGCAGAACATCTTAGAGACTGAACATTAATTAATATTTCACAGTCACTTACAGGAGTCAGCGAGAACTTTTCACCCAGACTGGGTCTTGCGGGAAACAGATGGTCCTAATGAGTTGACACTGAGGTAATGTAATCCAAATGTATTTGCCCATATTAGGCCTACCACAAGGCTGGCCGTTTGTTGGCAGGGGATTAAGTCCAAATCGAAAAGAAAAAAAAAAAGATCATCTGAAGCTAAAAATAACACAGAAATTGGAGAGGTTTGTTCGCGATGCCTGTGAGTGCGGCGTTTATCTCCATGGAGCAAACAAGATGACAGAATGTTGAGTAACTGTCTCTCCGGGGTGCAAAGACTTATGCAAATGACCATATAGTGTTTACGTTTTGCATTACCACTCGTAGCTCCCTGATATAGATATAAACAGTCACGGTATTTCATAAGCTGGATCTCATTTATCGCTTATCATAAAGTAATGATTATGATCAATAACATGGGAGTGACGACGCTATACGCCGTTGTGTTTTTCTAGCTCTTTAATGAACACACAAAGGCCGTTTATGAGGGATCATTAAAGACTCATTTTCCCCCCATCTTTCATCTTCAACGCCCCTCCCCCGATCCCCTCGTCTCTAGAAAACAACATCATTAATGTTAAATTCCAAAGCAACCGAAAGGTTGAAACGTTTGCAATTTCTATATCCGGGCGCAGGAAGTTTGCCGAAGCTCTCTCTCTACGAGAACGACGCTACAGTTTGTGCAGGGCCGCGGCATGCCTCGTGGAAAGCCGGGAATTAAGTCGCAGCGAGCCAGGAAGAAGGAGCCCTATTTACAGGGGCATCCGGAATAGGCAGAAGGAAATATGGCAGCAATACCCGGGGACAGTGTATAGTAGTATACGAGATCACTCTCCCACACAACATGAATCCTGATGAAAAAGGACCAGGAGAGAAGCCGGATCAGGGCTAATGAGTGTGAACCGCGCACACAAAACACACGCACACTGAAACACACCCTGAGACTGAAAGACTGCAAAAAGGGCAAAAAGTTAAATAGGTGAAAAGTTCAGGTAACGCTTCCTTTTACGGTACTGTAATTACCATGTATTTACATGGCAATTACAAGGTAAGTACCATGTAATAAGGGAGTAATAAAATAAAATTACCATGTAATTACAAGGTAACTATATAGGTAATTACCTTGTACTTTTAAAGTAATTACCAAGTCAATTCCAGGCAAATGCCAAGTAACTACCTGGTAATAAGTATTAATTACTGGATAATTTGTAATTATATACCAACTATTTTGTTAATTGCCAAGTACTTACTAGGTAATTGCCAAGTAATTCCTTAAAAAGTACCTGGTAACAGCCAGATAATAAGAAGTAATTCCTCAGTATATATAAAGTATTTATATTAGTATGTATATATTATCTGGTAATTACTCATTTGTTACCCAGGAACTACAGAACTACCTACCTAGAAAGTACCTAGTTATTAAAATGGATTTGTACTGTAAAAGGAAGTGAGGTCTGTTCTCATGTTATTAACTAGTAATTACTCATTTGTTACCCAGTAAATAGAAAAATATCTACCTGGAAAGTACCTAGTTATTAAAGTGGATTTGTACTGTAAAAGGAAGTGAGGTCTGTTTTCATGTTATTAACTGGTAATTATGGACAAAAAAGAGAGAATCAGATGCCTGATGAAGACCTGAACAGGTCGAAACGTCGCTGCCGTAACCCTTGTCGCTGAATAAAGTTTGGAGCACTTTAAATAGAGAAGGTTTGGAGCACTTTAAAGTGAGTTGCGAGCCCCTTCTCTCTTTTTTGTTCTCTCTTTTTTGTCCACGTTTACTGTGTTTTTGCAGTTTTTTGGGGCTCAGCACCAGTGAGGGATGTGTGTTACTTTTTAAAACTTTTCATTAACTGGTAATTACTCATTTGTTACCCAGTAAATAGAAAAATATCTACCTGGAAAGTACCTAGTTATTAAAGTGGATTTGTACTGTAAAAGGAAGTGAGGCCTGTTTCCATGCTATTATCTGGTAATTACTCATTTGTTACCCAGGAACTACAGAAATACCTACCTAGAAAGTACCTAGTTATTAAAGTAGATTTGTACTGTAAAAGGAAGTGAGGTCTGTTTTCATGTTATTAACTGGTAATTACTCATTTGTTACCCAGTAAATAGAAAAATATCTACCTGGAAAGTACCTAGTTATTAAAGTGGATTTGTACTGTAAAAGGAAGTGAGGTCTGTTTCCATTTTATTACTTGGGAATTACTCAGTATTTAGCCCGTAACTAGGAAACTATCACATTACCCAAGACACTTGGACTGGAAATGCCGCAAAACCGACCAGTGTCTATGATACAGTGTCAGAGTACACTGATACAGTTACAGAGTCTGATTCTCCCCCTGAACAGCACACTGTATCTGTCAGGAGATAAGAGTTCCCATCAAAAACCACCATCACCAGCCATCAAACTACATTAAGATGAATGCATTACTTTGACACTTCCTCACTCAAAACACCTCGCTGTGACAGATATTTTTCTATTTACTGGGTAACAAATGAGTAATTACTAGTTAATAACATGAAAACAGGCCTCACTTCCTTTTACAGTACAAATCCACTTTAATAACTAGGTACTTTCTAGGTAGGTATTTCTGTAGTTCCTGGGTAACAAATGAGTAATTACCAGATAATAGCATGGAAACAGGCCTCACTTCCTTTTACAGTACAAATCCACTTTAATAACTAGGTACTTTCCAGGTAGATATTTTTCTATTTACTGGGTAACAAATGAGTAATTACCAGTTAATGAAAAGTTTTAAAAAGTAACACACATCCCTAACTGGTGCTGAGCCCCAAAAAACTGCAAAAACACAGTAAACGTGGACAAAAAAGAGAGAACAAAAAAGAGAGAAGGGGCTTGCAACTCACTTTAAAGTGCTCCAAACTTTATTCAGCGACAAGGGTTACGGCAGCGACGTTTCGACCTGTTCAGGTCTTCACCAGGCATCTGATTCTCTCTTTTTTGTCCATAATTACCAGTTAATAACATGAAAACAGACCTCACTTCCTTTTACAGTACAAATCCACTTTAATAACTAGGTACTTTCCAGGTAGATATTTTTCTATTTACTGGGTAACAAATGAGTAATTACCAGTTAATAAAATGAAAACAGTCCTCACTTCCTTTTACAGTACAAATCCATTTTAATAACTAGGTACTTTCTAGGTAGGTAGTTCTGTAGTTCCTGGGTAACAAATGAGTAATTACCAGATAATATATAAATACTAATATAAATACTTTATATATACTGAGGAATTACTTCTTATTATCTGGCTGTTACGAGGTACTTTTTAAGGAATTACTTGGCAATTACCTAGTAAGTACTTGGCAATTAACAAAATAGTTGGTATATAGTTACAAATTATCCAGTAATTAATACTTATTACCAGGTAGTTACTTGGTATTTGCCTGGAATTGACTTGGTAATTACTTTAAAAGTACAAGGTAATTACCTATATAGTTACCTTGTAATTACATGGTAATTTTGTTACAGTTATTACTCCCCTATTACATGGCACTTACCTTGTAATTGCCATGTAAATACATGGTAATTACAGTACCGTAAAAGGAAGCGTTACCAAAGTTCATATTGTTGGTAAGATCTGTAAGACTCAGCATATAACATACTGGCTGTCACACAAAGAGAGTGAGTGAGTGAGTGAGTGAGTGAGTGAGTGAGTGAGTGAGTGAGTGAGTGAGTGAGTGAGTGAGTGAGTGAGTGAGTGAGTGAGTGAGTCACACAAAGAGAGTGAGTGAGTGAGTGAGTGAGTGAGTGAGTGAGTGAGTGAGTGAGTGAGTGAGTGAGTGAGTGAGTGAGTGAGTGAGTGAGTGAGTGAGTGAGTGAGTGTGTGTGTGTGTGTGTGTGTATGCATGCGTGCGTGCGTACGTGTGTGTGTTTT
This sequence comes from Benthosema pterotum, assembly GCA_039105355.1. Lineage (NCBI taxonomy): Eukaryota > Metazoa > Chordata > Actinopteri > Myctophiformes > Myctophidae > Benthosema > Benthosema pterotum. The sequence goes on from CM076982.1 coordinate 20,052,268, forward strand.
TGCGCACAAGCATGCATACTGTGTGCGTGGGTGTACTTCTACTAGTAAAAGTAGAATCAAGACAATGGGTTGTTTTAAAGGTAATAGTAAGTGATTTCACTTAATTCAAATAGTTATTTTTTTCTTCTTTTTTGGCTAATTCTCCCTGCTATAGAGTGTGATGACCATATAAGGATTTACTTATATCCCCAGTGAGCCCCTGGGGTCAATAAACCCTAGTTTCAGTTTGGGCTTTGGGATAAAAGCCTTTCGTCCAATCAGGATGACAGGGGCCTTCCTCCAACCAGGATTGAGTGGGAGTGGGCCTTGGTGCATGTGTTGTTGGCATGTTGTACTTCCCCTCACTGTAGAGCGTGTGCATGTGCAAATCATGCTATCCAGGGGGACCGGAGGGTTTTCCAAACCACCCAAATCATATATACCTTTAAGTTTAAAAAGAAAGTTTTACAATTAGAAAAACATTCAGATTTAGGTTAGGTTTAGAACTAGGGTTTTAGAGATATGGCTAGGGGCTATAGGGTTAGATTTGAGACTAGTTTATACTTAGTTGCAGTCCAGTTTTGTGCACCAAAAATAGCAGATCCACAAGCCCACAGTGATATGGTACTGTAGATCATCTATTTTTGATGTAAAACTCACCAGAGCACAAAGTGTAAACAAACATTAGCATTAGTAAAACTCCTGTCCTAAAATGTGCTTACGTAATGCGTCCTCTGCACACATGTGTGTGTGTGTGTGTGTGTGTGTGTGTGTGTGTGTGTGTGTGTGTGTGTGTGTGTGTGTGTGTGTGTGTGTGTGTGTGTGTGTGTGTGTGTGTGTGTGTGTGTGTGAGTTACTGCTGCATGCACCTCTTGGCTAATGCATGATATTAATTAGAGTAAACAAGTGCCTGCTTGCATGTTATTACCAACACAAGGCACTCGCTGCAAAAGAAAACCCTGCTAACAGAAAGGCCTTTCACTAGTGTTTGTGTGTGTACTGTACGTCTGGTAGAGTGTGAGTGTGTGCCTCAGGGGCGGATGTAACATTTCCCAATGGGGGGGGCAGGAGAAAATGGTATGGGGCGATAAAATGGTATGGGGCCGATAAAGTCGCACCCATACCATTTTCATTGTTGCATACTAGCCCTGAAGAAGACTCATCCGAGCCGAAACATGTTGGCTGCTTTATTTATTTAATAAATTATGAGACTTTATTTACACACGCTCTCCTCATCTCTTTTTTAAAGTTTTAACTTTTTGAGTGCTCAGATCGCCATTTTACTTTTCCATACCATTTTCAGTTACAGAACTTATTTTAGGCAAGAAAAGCAACAATAACAACATCAGTTGTTGTTGAAGTGCAACAGACACGTGATGTAATGGTTTCAATGATGAAATGCTGTTGGTTTAGTGGTACAACAATTGTAGTTAGTTAGTAGAATAGTGTTTCAAATCATTTTAATTATAAACATTTTAATTTGAAATATATCTGAAATTTGGGTTGTTTCCATGCCGTCATGTTTGGTGGGGCAGTCAGGGCATTTAGGGGGGCATAGACCCCCCCCCCCCCCCCCCCCCATGCCAATGCCTAGATCCGCCCCTGGTGTGCCTGAATAACCACACACACATGCAGAAATCTGTACACGCCTATTAGACATTTTCTGTGGTGAGGTGTGTGGGGAAGTGTGGGAGTGCATGTGTATCATGTGTATTACACAGTAGCGTTCATGCATTCAGCGCCCACCCCCCCTCCTCCCTGTACCAGCATGTGCAGCCAGAATGTGTGTGTGTGTGTGTGTGTGTGTGTGTGTGTGTGTGTGTGTGTGTGTGTGTGTGTGTGTGTGTGTGTGTGTGTGTGTGTGTGTGTGTGTGTGTGTGCATGACTGCACCATGCGAGAGAGAATGTAATTATTTCAAGGATGCTCCACAAAGCAGTGTATGACTGTTTGGCAGATATTCACTTATGAGAGAGAAAAAGCGAGAACGAGAGATAGAGAGAGAGATAGAGAGAGAGAGAGCAATGGATGAGATGGTGGGCGAGCAAGGGAGGGAGGGAGGGAGGGAGGGAGGGGTTCTGCTGCTGCGCGGCGAAGGGAAGGGAGAGAGAGAGAGAGAGAAAAAAAGAAATCAAAAAGGGAACATGAGGCAGGCTAGCCCTAGGGGTGAACAATACCCCCAATTTGGCACCGCTCTCCTGTCAGTTCTTCGCCTTTTGACGTGGCCTTCACCCCTCCATGTCGGCCCTGATGGCCCGAACTCGCGAGCCGAGGCAGGCGAGCAGAGCTTTCTTTTCCCCCTCCTCAGCGAGAGAGAGAGAGAGAGAGAGAGAGAGAGAGAGAGAGAGACCCAGACTTCCAGCTTCGGCTGGAACCTCTCCTGAGAACACATGACAGAGAGCGTCAGGCAGCCTGTAAAGCATCTAGCCTTCCCCGAGCCAAATTCCCCTGCCTGCCAGTACCAGCCGCACGCACCAACCAACCCTCCTTCCCCTCCCTCCCCCTCCTCACCAGCCACCGTCTCTTCCATCCAGACACTGTTTACAATCAGCCGGAGAGACAGACAAAATATTTACTAATCTGCACAGCTGAACTGTAAGGAGGGTGGGGGTGTGGGTGGGGGGGAGTAGTGTGGGTTGGGGGTGTGGTGGTGGTGGGGTACTGTACAGTATGAGGCTTGACAGCAAATTAGTGCCCTGCCAGGACACATGACAGGTCGAGACAGGTCCCTTCTTTTTCCTTTTTCCATTTTTATTATCATCCACGCTTGAATTATTCAGTGGCAACCATTAGCATAACGGCAGCCATTTTATATTTAGCTGCTCCCCCCTATGTTGACTGCGTCAACAGTTCGCTCCAAATATCCTGCTAACTTCCCTGACAAGGAGGGGGGTGGGTGGGTGGGTGGGGGAGCGAGTGAGCGAGCAAGCGAAAGAGTGAGAGAGAGAGAGAGAGAGAGAGCTGAAAGAGCTCTCTCTCTCTCTCTCTCAGACAGAGCGACAGAGCCAAGTTTAATTAGTGACCATGTAGGTTTTTTTTCAATTGACCGTCGCTTCCTCGCGGTGAGAGCCTAACTGTAGCGTGTCTTTAGTGCAACTGAGAGAGAGAGAAAACAAAACATCCCTTGATTTGTGCAAAGTAATACACCCACAATATACCACTCCAACCCAATGCTTGGCAAAAGTGCTGAATTCTAACGTCAATTGCCATGGAAATGGAATAGCTACAGTGTGCTTGTGTGTGTGTGTGTGTCCGTCCGTGCGCGCATTGTAGCTGTTGCCCAGCCTCATTTGTCACTATTAGTTTTGATATGAGCGAGATCCCTCGTCTCATCCTGGAGGTCTAATTTGTTGCCTGGGAATGGAGAAGCAGACTGGGCTGCTCAGCTGATGAAGGCCCACAGCGCTCCCTCCGCCTCTCACCACGCTTGGAAATTAAAAAACCCATGCGTTTGTTGCAGTTAAGGGTCGTTCTATATATATACAGTATAAATATATATGAGGATCTATACGGGTGCTTCGCTCCACTGTCTGCGCTGTATATCGAGCCAATATTAATCACATGTACAGTGAAATTCAAAACATTATTGCTCATTAGATTGCATGCGCTTCTGTCTGTGAGTGTGCGAGATTGTGAATGACAGAAAGTGCATGGACATGGGCTTTCACAAAATGTGTGTGTGCATGTGACTAACCAAACATGTCCTAAATCCAGTTATATGACTGGCATCTGTGTGATTTCTTCTTGGACCACTGGACCCTGATGGCATTCCGTGATCCTCTCTACACTTCTGGTTCCAAATTTGCCTATATACAATTTGGGCCTGCAGTAGCTCGTGTGTGCCTCTAACAATCTGTTTGAGGCAGATAGTTAAGCCTTTTGGAGAAGAGAGGGAATATGTGCCAAAGCGGAAACCTGCTCCCTCTGGCAATGCTTCATACTATATGCACTTTCTTAACTTAATTAAGCTTCAAAAAGTATTATGCAATTTGAGGGAAATATCAATTTCATGTATTACACGTTTGACAGAATTGCAGCCCACGGTAGTGATTCCTGTGAAAGGCTCTGTGTGATATGCAGTGTATCGACGTGCCGTATATTTCTGAATGGAAAGGCGGGTTGAGCCCTTTTCATTGAGAACTGTATCGAACTATGGCTCTGCTTACAACCGTAATTCATATTGAGCATTTTCTTCCATTCACCCACTGCATACAGAACTCTACACTGTATATATAAAACATGTCAACTGAACACTGCATGTTATTTATGCAGGTCAAGGCGATGTTCTCTTAACCCTTTGACAGATTTACCACGACTTTTGGATGATTGCTTTACAACCGTTGTCTGCTTATCACTCCAAAATCATTTTAGGCTTTTTTTTTTTTTATAATTAAAAACCTCAGATTAATTGACTATGCACCATCTCATGAAGTGTTGATTGCACTACAATACATGGAAAGCTCATTGATTACTTTTCAACGTTCATTGATAAGTGACAACAACTTTAAATGCATTCACCATGGAAACAGTCAGTGACATGTGCTAATACAGGCTGTTGTGTAAAATCTATTTAAGAAAAAACTGAAACATATCAACTCAGCTTGTTTTTCTCCTTAAAGTAGACACCTTAATGAAGCTATCTTTGGATATCATTCATTTGCACAAATTCACACATTCAAGTGAGAGAGAAAACAAAGGTTTCAGTTTGGGTTTAGGGAGAAAAACCTTTCGTCCAATCAGGATGAGAGGGGCCTTTCTCCAATCAGGATCAAGTGGGGTGTGGGCCTTGGTGTATGTGCTGTTGGCCTGTTGCACTTCCCCCTGCTGTAGAGTGTGTGCATGTGCACATCTCGTTACTGGCAGTACCGGTTTTCTAAATCACCCAACTCATTTCACTTTCAAACATGTCTCTTATTTTTTGCCAAATGTTATTATATAGGCTTCACAGCCAGAGACCAGGGCTGACAGACACCCCACAGAAAATCACACTTGTTTGCAGTGAGTGGCACCTTTTATTGACCCACAAGGCATCACATGACATAACTCTTCTTTGACTTTGTCTGGGCCTGAAGGTTTGTACGGACATTAAGTCCACACAGCGAAACATGCCAGTTGTTGGAGGGACTATAGTGCCCCTCTAAAGAAGTTGAACTAACCTCGTTGATCTTTTTTTTCACTCACACACAATCTTCTTCGACTGAGCCTTTAATAAAAACGTCATGTTTTACAATAACCTTTACTAAAGATTTCGGGCAGAGGGTATAAAAGTCACTCCAGTCCAGCTCACAGAAGGTTAACTTACAAAGGGAAAGGAAAAGAAACAAAACATAGCCTTAACAAACCCGCCCTCCTCTAGAGAGAAAGACAGACAGAGAGAGAGGGAGAGCCAGAGAGAGAGAGTGAATAGACTGTCACACGCAGGCCTTCCCTACGGGAAAATCTAGACTGCACGGATCACCCACTGATCTCACCCTGAACCCATAGCATATGATCGAATAATTCAGCTTTCCTTCTCCCTTGGACGGGATTATTTTTCTCTATCTTTCTTTGAACTTTCTTTCAGGCAACAGCACACGACTGGGGTTGGAATTAGATTTACTGTGCTCTCGATATTGCTGTATAGGTCCACTCTTTTCGCTCTAATATTGCTCCCTGCTTTGCCTCCTGCAGAATTAGCATAGTAAAGTACCGCATATGGATTCCTGCAGCACACATAAACGCGGTAACATCCGCGATTTCTGCATCGTATTGTAGAGTGGAGGAGAAAAAAAAGTTAGCAGTGCAACAAAGCTGTAAACTTTTCACTGCACCGTGTCACATACTTTCTCTTCTCAGGGTTTTATATTTGTATTTTCTTTTTTGCAACTATGGCTGACATAATACAAAGATCATTGTCATACTATTGTGTGCAGTGCATATACTGTATATAAATATATACTGGCTATATATATATATGCACTTGTGTATTGTAATGTACTCTGAAGATGCAGCTTGATACTGTCACTCACCTCCTGCAAGTAGTTAGACGACACCCAGGAGCTACGGGAGACGCTGAAGATATACATGTCAGGCCTAATCTATGCTATAGTTGTGTAGCGCACACACATAGGAACAATCTACAGTATAAGCTCTCATACGGATGGCGCTAGAACATGCCGTGATCTTGTAGATCGGGCATTTCCGGTGCTCAACACCCGCACTCAAATAACTATGGCCTAACTCTGTGTCTTAGTCTGTGACACATGTCTTGGTAGCAAAAAACTCACACTCTCTCCGTCTCTCTCTCTCTCTCCCTCTGTCTGTCGCTCTCCCTTTTCCTCCCCGCTGACTCTGTTGCTCTCACAGTTCAGCCCAGGAACATGCTCTCTTTCTCTGCGCTCCACAGCCCCTTGTTCTCTGCCGCTCGCTCTTCAATGCAGCATTTCGGCATACCAATGACTGGTACCAGGTTGGGATCCCTGCCTCCCCCATGCCTCACTGTTCTGTCAGCCACCCAGGTGTGACTAGATGTCAGGGAACAGTCTCACTCCAATCACAATTATACTGTCCTGTCCTGACTCTGTTGCTCCCTGAACCCTTCTGAATCTACACCGAAATCCACTGCATTATACTGCACATTATATAGCCACTATGTCAGTAAGATGCTGCATGTCTTATACACTGTTGCTTCCCACATCCAAATTTGGACATGCCCAAATACAGTATGGAATGTGACGCACAGACATTTCTGTCTGGCTTACATGGTCATCTGGCCCAATACATGCGCAACTACAATCACAGAACTGTATGTATACAGTTCCTATATACAGTACATACACTTCCTAAATATGGATTGTGACGCACAGACAGACATTTTTGCCTGACTTTCGTATGCCTCACTGCATTCACAATAATAAACAGTATACACTACAGTAGAGTACTGAATATTTAGTTTTTTTTACATATTTAAATAGGCTACTCATAGGTATTTAAACTTGAGGTTTTCAACCAGTGGTCAGGGAACCACCAGTGGTCCCTGAGAGGATTCCAGGTGGTCCCCGACTAAATGATGGACAGTTGGTAACCAAAGGGAACTGTAACTCTTGAGTGTAAAATGAAACAAAATGGGCCCTTAAAAATCTGAATTACTTAATTTTCAAGAACATACACAATTATAAAATGTAGATAAATTGTTATTTTGACTAACATTTTGCCAGTTATCTCTCCTAAATTGTGGACACAAACTTGGAAATTCTTGGTTTTGGGCGTCCGAGAGACTAAACTCAACATCAAATGGTGGTCTGTGGTTAAAATGCAGAATAAATAGTGGGCCCTGGTATGAAAAAGGTTGAAAACCACTGATTTAGTCTGTAGATACATTTGTGTTTGAAGCAGGTTGATAACTAACTATTGGGGTTCACACAGAATATCTTCTTCCCAAAAGAAGTAGGAAGCGTCTGACCTGGTCAGACCGGTATAAGACATGCATAAGATGACAGCTAAGAGGTTCAAAGTAAAAAATATTTAGGATGGCCGTCAATCTGATTCTACTTCATGGCTTTGAGACATGAACACTAATTAGAGAAACAGCTGGATGGCACTTACACCCGTCTCCTAATGAGAGCTCAAAATCTCTCTTGGAAGAGACAGCCATCGTCTTATCTAATATACGGCAAACTTCCTCCTATTTCTTCACTTGTCCCGGTCCGATCCAGAAAAAAACAGTTTCCCGGACGCTGCAAACCAGAGCTGATAATGAGGATATATCTTCCCTAAAAAAAACACAGGTGTGCTTCCCCTGGAAACTGGCCTTTGGTTAAGGTAGTGGGTGCTCATCTTTGAAAATAACACCACTCAAAAACCAACTAAATGGAAAAAGCGGAAAAACCCCAAATAAAAGATGCAAGGCTGAGCTCAGAAGCAATTTCTCATGTTTATTTGAGAATGCTGACGTGTTTTGGCAGTAGCCTTCTTTAGAGCTAACTTTAACACTGCTCAATGCATTCTCACACCTGTGCTGTCAAAAGGGGGACGGCGTGAGACAACTTTGACCACACGGCACTACTTATTGCTTACCCGCAACGTTGCACGATGATTATTCTGTCGGTATGCCATTTCGAAATTCGAAAAAATGTCCAGACAAACGGATGATGTGTTCATGATTTGAGGCCAAGGGGCGAGAACACATAGTCTTGGCTATATGCCTTCAGCCTGGTAAATAATACATAGAGAATATCCCTGGCCACAGGGGAATTTCCCTTTAGGCTAGTGGTTAAGATGTAGGCTTTCTACACAGGAAACCCGGAGTCCATTCCCATGCATTACATTGGTACCCTATAGATCAGGTTTACCAGTGGGGCAAGTCAAAAAGGGGTGAGTGTAGTGTCTCAAAAGCCTAACATCTTTGCTGGACAATGGAGATTTTTCCTTAGGATAGTGGTTAAGATGTTGGCTTCCCACGCATGGGGTCAAATCCTGGGCAATATTACACAGGCTAAGGTGAATATATAGGTGGTGAAGGCTAGATGAATTTTGTTGTTGTTGTAGCCTACTGTATATAGTAGGTTCAGGGAAGGTGCTTAATCATATCCCTTCTATATTGAGCATTACATTGCATAATGCAATCAAATTGTAAAGGTTGAAAATGAATTATTCATGATGTATACCAAATAAAAGAGAACTTCCGCCTCTTTCAATTGTATGAGGCCCATAGGGCAGGGTCCTACAGTATCTCCTGTTTCCGTAGTGCGAAGCAGCAGCCAAGTACGTTGTACAACCCCTGAATACGATGTAAGAGTACACCCTCTGGAGGACATGACACTGATATGTCACAGGGAGGTCAGGGGTTCCATCCTCAACCTCCCAGGTGGACAAGCTCTAACCACAAGGTCACTGAGCTGGATGATGAAGAATTATAGCTTCTCTAAGAAATAAGAAAATGTGCATTGATAAGACATCAATAAAGTTATCAATGCTCTCTTCTCCCTGCAGTTACGGTAGATCTCATAAACCAGTGGTTTTTTAACATTTTTTATACCAGGACCCACTATTTATTCAGAATTTGAGCCAAGGAGCACCATTTCATGACATTTTAGCCCCACAGACCTCAAAACTAAAGACTTTTTGCTTTTGTCCACAATTCCAGGCTGGATTTCAGAGAAAGCAAAAATAGGCAAAACATACAGATCAAAATGACCATTAATCTTCTACATTCTCTAGTTGTGTGTAGACTAATTCAGATGATGAATATATTAACTCTTGAGAGAGTAAACATGAAACCAAATGGGCCCGCAATTAAGGGTCCATTTGGTTTTATGTTTACGATCTCAAAGAGTTACATCTGGTTAACCAACTTTCCATCATTTAGCCTGGGGACCACCTGGAATCCTCTCAGGGACCACTGGTGGTCCCCGGACCACCTGTTGAAAACCCCTGTCATAAGCGGATGCACAGGGATCACTGAGGGCATTCGTGGGCTCACACATGGTTGGTGGCAAAGCAAACCACCTGTTGGATCATTGGCCTACATGGGGACGATAGAGAGAGATATAGTGTATGTCGTAATAGACAGAAGAAGTATCGGCCTAACACGAGTTGAGGAGCTCGATCTTGTAAAGCTTCAATCTTCTGTATGCCACTCACACAATCGAGGAAATCCAGAATTTAGCTTCCCATGTTCGGTCGTAAAGCGTGCGCCGGTCACCCTTCAGGCTAAATCAAAACACACTTTCGAATTAGGTGAATGATGGGGGGATCCGTCCACGGAGAAAGTCTCTGGGCAATAGCAGCCAGCCTCAGCAGCCTCTTCAATTCTGTCACGAATGGGAGAAATGGAGGAGAAAGAGGCGAGATGATGGAGAAATAACACGAACATGGGACATGGGTGAGGTTTAGATAAATGAAGGGAGGATACGAATGATGGAGGAGAGGGAGCAGAGAGGGACGGCTGTTGGAGGACGAATGAAGGGGCAGCAGGGGAGAGCGGCAGTGGGCTGGGGGTGGGGGTTGCCGGTTGGGGAGGGGGGGTTCTGATATCCCCCCTCCACCCAGGGGCGGATGTAACATGTCCCATTTGGGGGGGGGGGGGGGGGGGGGGGGGGCAAGAGAACATGTTGGAGGGGCAAGAGAAAATGGTATGGGTGCGGCTTCATCGCCCGTGTCGTTTCGTGCCACGGGCGATGAAGTCGCACCCATACCATTTTCAGTTACAGGACTTTTATTAGTCAAGCAAAACATCAATACTAACATCAGTTGTTGTTGACGTTGCAACAGACACGCAGCATGCACAAAGCTAAAGGTCTGACGCAGAGAGCTTTCTGTTTTCAATGATGAAATGCTGTTGGTTTAGTGGTGACACAACTGTAGTTAGTTAGTAGCAGTAGTAGTGTTTCAATTCATTTTAAATATAAGCACTTTAATTTGAAATATCTTGGGTTGTTTTGCATGGCATCGTGTTTGGGGGGGCAGACTGGGTATTTAGGGGGGCATTGCCCCCCCATGCCCATGCCTAGATCCGCCCCTACCTCCACCCCCCCACTGTCAGAACAGCAAGGTCTGCATATGGGAGCAGCTGCTGCCCTCTGCTTCCTCCCCAGGAAAATATGGCCGGAATATTAATTGTGCTGCTAATTACGCTTATGGTGGCTGTTTTTGTGATGGCCAGATAAGGGTCCAATGAGGCCTGTAATGTTGGCCCCGGCGTCAGTAATGATGACATTTTTCCTTGCCAAAACACGGGCCATGCAGGCTGCGGTGAAATCAAAGCATTTCTCAAGAGGCTGTGTAATGTCATGGGTCGGATGTAGATGTTGTTAGTTAATCGAGGCCATTACTAAGACGTACAGTACAACGAGCCGGAAAAGGTGTTAGAATATTGCATAATGGAATATTAAATGTCTGTACCTTACTTTGATTCTATATTCATTGCATGGATTGTCGTCGCGAGGCGACATTGTAAAACGTACATCTGTTCTTGAAACGTATCTGTTCTTGCCTTTTATCGCGGAGCAGGGGTAAAAAAAAAGGAAAACTACTTGAGAGTAATGGATGAAGTACAGGCTTTCATTTCATCTGAGCGGCCTTTGCAGAAAATCGATCTTCCCCTTTTCCCTTTCTCTTCCGTCGTTCATTCATTGTCTGCCTGATGGGCTGTGATCTACTATAGTCACGAAGTGCTGGGCTAATTTGAAGGAACTCCACACAAGTGGCTGAGTCGTTGTTTTGTGACCCTGTTTGTGTTGGATGAGCGCACCGTGCCTCTCCTGGGAGCAGCCTACAGGCATCCTACAGATCTGACACACCGTGCAGCGCAGCGCAGTGCGCTCACACACAGATAGAGGGGGAAGGGGGGAAAAGCACGGTCCCACAAGAATCCTGTCTGAATACATTACAGGGAAATAAACTCACATGCACATGCATGCACGCATGCACAAACTCACGCAAAAGTTGGGGTCAAATAATTCAGGAGCAGGTCAAAATGGCTACCAATAGTTTGACATGGCAGTTTTGCTCACACCTCACACTCAATGCTCAAGTATTTTATTTCTTATTTATTTTAACCTTTTTTTTTTTAAGGCGGGAGGTTAATCCACTACATTTCAAAAAATAAGGTTGCAAGATTTCATTTCAAGATTTTCATTGTATATTTACGGTGCAAGTTTGAATTTGAGTTAATTGCTACTTACAATTGATTTTTATTTTTAGAATGTTGTCTTTATTGCAGCTGCTGTGATTGGACAGACATCTCATTTAGTTTGTTGTTAGAAAAGACTTTTCATTCCAGCAGAGTCAAAAGGTTCACTGTTCTCTGTTTTCTCTTTTCTTTCTTTTTTCCCCATCTGATTGAAAATTAGTTTTAAATATTTGAAGTAAAGTTTTATGTTGAAGGAGAAAAGTCCCCTTCTGGGCACAGGTCTCCCCCAGGTCAGGCTGTGGCCTCCTGGTGGCGCTGTAGGCCAAATCGAAAGGGTGCCATTTCTTCTTATGCCTTTCATGGCAATTGTGCATGCATGCACACACAAACACGCACGCATGCACTTTGTACACATGTACACATGATGTACACTACACATGTACAGAACTGTTCACACATCCCTATATGTCCTCTTCCTATTCATAAATCTAACTACTTTTTGTTTTGCTCTATGCTTGTGTGGAGAGATTTGGTCCTCACAAGTGTAGTAGGCTACACACATATGCACACACACACACACACACACACACACACACACACTCCCCTGGCCTCGGCCTCTTACTCAGCGGGACCTCTCAGATGACAGAAGGAGGCGAAATGTCAAAAGAGGGGATAGAAGGAGGAGAGGTGCTGGCAAAGGAGTAGGGCAGGCTGTGGATGCCCTGGAGATCTTGGTATGGGGTCGGGGGTTTGGGTGGGGGGAGAGGGGAGGTGACGGGACGGGAGGTGAGCGGTGGATGGGCTTAATCCTGCGTGTGGCGTTCATCCTGGCAGAGGAGCTGGAGAGCCGTGCTGGGAGGCACTAGTGATCTGCACAAATTATATACTGGTGAGAGTGGATGGAGTAAAAGCATGTGTCTGCGTGTGTGTTTATGTGCATGCGTGCGTACCAGTGGTTTTCAACCAGTGGTCCTTGAGAGGGTCTCAGGTGGTCCCCCAGCTAAATGATGGAAAGTTGGTTAACCAGATGCAACTCTTGAGAGCATAAAAATGAACCAAATGTTGTTTTCATGTTTACACTCTCATGAGTTAAAATATTCATTGTCTAAATTAGCACCACTTAATTAAGAAGTCTACAGAATGAATGGACATTTTGATCTGTGTGTTTGCGAAAATCCACCCTAGAATTGTGGACAAAAACAAAACAAAAATCTTTAGTCTTGGGTCCGTGGGATGAAAGTGTCATCAACTGGTGGTCCATGGCTCAAAAGCTGAATAAATAGTGGGTCCTGGTATCCAAATGATTGAAAACCACTGATATAGATTATTTTTTGACAGAGGAGAGAATGCAGAAGAAAAGAAAATCATGGGGGAGTTACACCAGCAGCTGGGCTTACATGCATGTAAAAGCGATGTGAAGTACATCTCAATTCTTTCGGGAAACATAATCCTCCCCCACAGACATGAATGTTCACGGGTGGGGTACATGTAGTGTAGTATAAGAGCACGTCATAGACAAAATGAAAAAGCCCAGATCGGCTGGTTTTGGAGGTCACGCTCCACACAGATGAACAGATCCCATCTCATCCTCTCGGTCGGTCTCTCACTCTCTCTCTCTCCGAAACCCACGAGGGTCACCGCTTGCTTTCCCTTCTCTTGCTTCCGCTCCGCCGCGTCCCCGCGACATCGCACTGTAATTAAAACCACAGGTGGGGGCCCCTAACACTGCCTGGCTGCTCCCAGCATGCAACAGGCACCATCTGGTTTCCAGAGAGAGAGAGAGAGAAAGAGAGTGGGGGGGCTTTATCTTTTCCCTTTCTTTTTTTTTATCTTCTCTCTCTCCAAACAGCCAGGGGTTAAAACATCAAGGACAGGCTTCTTTCATCGGACCTCGGTGTGCAGGGCGGGAGGGCAGGGCCGAATAATAACCGCTGTCTCTCTGAATCTTTCTGCAACGCAAAGCGTGAAATGGGAGCACTGGGTTCAGCTTGTTGAGCCGCTGGGCCGGCTGTACCCGCCTACCCCCAGCGGTCCCAGCGGAGGCACCCCTCTTTTCTCCGTCTCACCTATCACGTTCCTTTGCTTGATATCATGATCGTGTCCTTCAAAAGCATCCAGCCTCACAAACATGTTAAGAGACGTGCTCCACGGACTCCTACCGCGCTGATTACTTTCGCTTCAGCGCCGACCTCACTAAAGTGCGTGTGTGCTTGCTATACCTTGAAACACTGACTCCAGAGAAAACCTGGTCTGTCTAGGGTCACAGCACTCCGCACAAGCTCTGACGGATTGAATTCCCTGGTGTGCAGGTGTGGTGTATATGTCCCTATACCAACTTAATCTTAATGAGCACTTTAAAGGTAAATGTATAATGCAATATGGACAGCGCATTAGCAAAGCTTCGTCACTTCGCCAACATATCTGGTCTTAATTAATACATTGAGGTGACGTGGTTGCAGAGGCAGAAATATAATCTCTCAACATCTCCCCGATAAATCCTCCAAACGCTGCAGCCGCCTCCCCTATGCTCGGATCCGAGATCAGTTAAGCAGGTTTACCACAGAAGAACAATGCACAAGAAACAGAAGCTAATTCCGAGATCAGCGCCAAGGAAAATCTGAATTTTACCTGGGGCGTTGGCAGACTGCAGATGTCTGCCTCTCCCCACTCCAGTAACGCGCGGCGCACGTGTTGTTCTTGGCACGGTCCCGCGGTGGGAAGATTCACTTAAAGTTTAGTCTCTGAGGAACAATAAAGACCCCAAACAGCGTGCTTAAATTTAAGCTAGCATGAAATCCCCAGTTGGTTTTGGGCGGTTTGTCACTATACCTCCATCCACTCCTGTATTTTAAGACTGTGGCGCATGTGTGTGCGTGCACGCTGACTGAGTGAATGAGGGAGTGAGCATGCGTGCATGTGTGCATGCTTGAGCTGGTTGAGTTTACTGAATGTATCCCCGACATCTGTTACAAATCTGATGAGGGCGTTTTATTCCCCAACTTAGAATGCAGAGGAGACTTACAGCATAGTGTATAGGCTATTGTTAAACACTGAACCCGTTCCAGTACTAAACCTCAGTGTGATTGAAGAGGTTTGGAAAGGTTGGAAATTACTTGCTATACAGTAATAAAAAAAACATCAATAGTCACGTAAACAGATACTTGTTTAAGTAGAATAATTAGACCATATAATTACTTGGTCATTATAGCTGTCAAAGGCCCCAGAAATAAGAGAAATATAATCACCGACCTCCTGCTCCCATCTGCAGAGCAAGACTCGATTACCTTCTCTTGCCAATGTTATGTAGGGAAAAGTTTAAGTGATGCGCTCAATGACATATCACGCTTCAGGGCTTTTATTTTATTAGAATGTTTATTGATGGTGTATCTCAGTTCGGATATGGTTACCTACTCATAACTTATCATGGCCTTAGTTCACACAGTATCCATCTCTCTCTTTCTCTCTCTCTCGGTGTTAGCCTGGACTAACCTTTTTGGCCTAGAGAGCCATAGAACGACTCAGATAGTCAGTCGCCCTGATTGGGTTGAACTGTCAGTCAACCACAACCCACATCATTTGGAGCGACGCCCAGCCGGAAGGGTATAGACCCCCCCTTCTAGGCCTCCATGGACAATGATTTTAGAACAGGCTTTCCCATTTCATACAACAATGAAATTCTGAGTATCGAGTCTAAAGTGGCCTGGACCCTTCGGTATGATATGGTCAATTGAATTCCAAGCATTGAATCGCTTGGGACAGCGTGCATCAATGCAACCGGACATATAACACTACAAGGACATGCGCTAAAACAGTTTTCATCCTTTGGTGCAATTAGTGCTTAAGAAATGCAATATAAGGCCCTAGAATCTAGATCTTCTTGAACCACCTGTGGAAAATGGGTTGAACAGTTGCAGTGTTGCAACCTGAATTACGTACTTACACCTTAAATAATGTTCTGCATATATATTTTTTCCTTTCCTGCCTTGATATCCTAAGCCCCGTTTCCCCCCTTATTTGTCTTCTCAGGAAAAATAACAAAATAGGAGCTATGCACAAAAGCAAACTTCACTCACTTTTTTACTTGTGAAACTATGAAATGACAAAGATGATTCAGATTCTGCTTGATTTCTAAAAGGTTTGCAGATTGGATAGACAAGACGCTGATTATGGACATTGTAAAACATGATGAAGTACGTGTGAAGTGCTGTGTGCGTGTGTGCGTGTGTGTGTGTGTGTGTGTGTGTGCTCGCGCCCCATGCGACCGTGTGTGCGTGCGCGCCTGCTCCTGTCCCTGCCCAACCAAGACCCTGTCAGGACTCTGGCTGTAGAATCCTGATCAGCCACTTTGCAGAGGAAAGATAGCTCACCAAAACTGCCTTTCAGATTAATCAATAGTCCCATTGGCTGCGGGTTAACACCTGTAACCTCCACATGACATGGAAGGGAATGGCCAGTCCTGGAGGAGAATAGTAAGCATCCAACTTAGGGCCCCGCCGCGGCTTACATTTCTGCTTACCGCAGAAAATAGTAAACACAAAACCCTTTGCCCTCGCTCAAGTAGATCAGCTCTCAAGGACTCGAACATGGAGAATTATCACCTCGCTCTCTCTCTAACATCTCTCTCTCACTAACACATGTGACGTGCGTATACTATGTGTGTAGCTGAGTATGTGATGTAGTCTGGATTAGGGGTGGGCAAAAAAATAATCGATATGCCAATATATCGCAATTTTTAATGCCATGATATCAATATCGAATCGCCAGGTTCAAGATCGATTTTTTTATATTTATTTATATGTCAGAAAGACATGCATATAAATATAAGAAATGCATCAGGCTGCATTGGTGTGTATGATTGAACTTTTCCTAGGCTATATCTATAAGGTTTAAAATCGCTTTAAAATGTATTAGTTGATCTTGTCATGGTCCATATTGTTTAGAATTATTTGGGAAAATGGGAATGGGAAGGGGGAAAATGGGAATTTCACCCATTTTCAACATTTTACTGGACCTGATGTTGGCAAGATATGTTTCCTAGAATGGAGGTAGAGAAAGAATCAAACATGGTGAAACACAACTTGATGACATCAAGTTGTGACCATACAGGTATAAGTCAATGAGGATCAAGGCCTGTTCTGCGGTTGTTGTTTGTGTAGGGCTGGTGCAGAGGGGCATCTCGGATGCTATCATTAAAGTACAGTAATTTAAATTAAATTTAGTCTCCAGTGTATAGGTGATTTGTAAGTCAAAAGCTATATGTTTTGATGTATGCCTTTTTGCATAATCGCTGGACTGAAATGCCCAGCGTTCATTTGAGTGCACAAATGTAACCAAATGGAACCATAAAGCTTCATTTGGTTACATCAGTGTTAAATGAACTCACTCACTCACGTGCATCTTGGGGATCTTAATTTCCTGGCCTGCCTCTTGCGGCTGTACATTGGGGCAGGCCCTTTCTAGAGTTTAAATGGACAGGTATCTGTAAAAAGGGAGACATCGAAGCGGAATGATCTACAGGCAAGGATCAACATATGGAATGTCAGAACAGGACATCTCCATATGTGGAGATCTAAGGGTTTGCTGGCCAATGTTGATGAAATCAGGGAACTCCATCCATGATGATGTCACAACGTGATGTCATGCGTTTCATCCTTGATGATGTCACGCGTTTCACCCTTGATGATGTCACGTGTTTCATCCTTGATGATGTCACGTGTTTCACCCTTGATGATGTCACGTGTTTCACCCTTGATGATGTCACGTGTTTCATCCTTGATGATGTCACGTGTTTCAACCTTGATGATGTCACGTGTTTCACCCTTGATGATGTCACGCGTTTCACCCTTGATGATGTCACGCGTTTCACCCTTGATGATGTCACGCGTTTCATCCTTGATGATCTCACGTGTTTCATCCTTGATGATGTCACGTGTTTCACCCTTGATGATGTCACGCGTTTCACCCTTGATGATGTCACGTGTTTCATCCTTGATGATGTCACGTGTTTCACCCTTGATGATGTCACGTGTTTCACCCTTGATGATGTCACGTGTTTCACCCTTGATGATGTCACGTGTTTCACCCTTGATGATGTCACGTGTTTCAGCCTCAGGCGGGAAATGCGCGTTTCCATATTTAAAGGAGAATTCCACACCAAAACACATTGGGTATCCATCTACCTTGTTTCCTGTGACATTAAACATATTGCCCTTGATTTATGCCATAGATGCCCCATTTTCTACATTTCACCCCGAGTCCCCCTCCCCCCAAAGCAGTTTGCATTGGTGCAGGTTGTCTTTATTCTATTGTGGGTATTTTAGTAGCTCCAAACTTTTTTTTACGCATCACATCAAACCACACACAACAACATAATTGGGCCACTACATGAGTTAAAAAAAACTCCACCGTGTGACGATGGATGCCAAATGTGTTTTGTTGTGGAATTCTCCTTTAACTGAGACCTTCAGTCGCAATAATGTTCTTTTTGGCTGAGCCAATGACACAGTGTAACCACACACACACACACCACGCATGTTGTCCGTGGACCACTTCCAAACAAGACCAAACGAGACATAAAATAACGGTCAGAATTGACTCTTCCTTTCACGGATGAAGTGCTGCCGCGTGTCATGAGGAGCGACTCTTGTGTTTAATGTCACTATCAATACGTGCCACGGATGTTGTCCGTTTAATTTGGCCCTGGCACGCTTCCATGCTCGCGGCCGGGTTGTGTTTGATTTGCGCTGATCGCTGTTAGCCCTCTGTAACACTCTACAGTGTTGCCAAATGCCAAAATCCAAAATGCACCAGTGGCACTTCCAAAATGCACTAGAATGCGCTAGAGCAGTAAAATGAAACCAAATGCACCTGTAAGGGTCCATTTGGTGTCATTTTACGCTCTCAAGAGTTACAGATCTATAAGGGTCCATTTGGTTACCAATGGTCCTTTGGAAGGAAGGAGGACTATCATAGGAGGAAAATTGTGAAAAACTAGGTTTTTATCTGTGGCGCCTGTCAACCAATTCTGCCCCAACTCACCAGCAAAAAAGCACTAGATTTTCACTAATTTTGGCGCCAGGGAGGTCTGAAAAAAAGCTAAATATAGCGACAAATGCACCAAGTTGGCAACACTGGCTCTCCAGCTCCTCTGCCTCGGATTAAGCTCTCTCTCACCAGCCCCTAACCTCCCAGCCCCTCCCCGTGCCTTTAGCCCCCCCCCCCCACACACACACACCCCCACCCCTCTACACACACACTACTGTGTGCATCCCAGGAGTCCCCCACTCGATTTACGTCCACACACACACACACACACACACACACACACACACACACACACACACACACACACACACACACACACACACACACACACACACACACACACACACACACACACACACACACACACACACACACACACACAAAATAGAGATGAATGTTCATTAACATATACAGTATATGTTCTCACATGCAAATTCGGGGGATAGATATGGCAAAGCATCTCTCTCTTCCTCACACACACACACACACGCACGCACACACCCACTCCTATGATATTCCAGTGGCGATGCGTGTCTCTATCGTACCTTATCGTGCATTATTTGGTCCTTGGATGGGGAATTACAACTGGTCTACTGTTTATATACGTCAAGGATCATGACTCATATGAAGGACATCAGCTAATGAGCGCCTTTTCCACAGAATATATTAGATTCATGCAAATTCGTATTCCAATTGTTTCCCCCACTCCTGTAGTGTAGTGCATTTTAATGGTCTCTGTGTAATAAACAAGTCTCTAACTTTAGCCTCTATAGAATCTGGGAACTCATACGGTAATTTCCATTTCCTCCTGGGTGTTTAAGGCAGTGGTGCTGCTGTTATGTGCCGTTAGTCTCTATATTAATATAGCCTGGCCTCCAAATCTACAGTAAATGTCTCTGCACAATTTAATCCTTATGAATGCATCCATTGGGGTCAATTTATAAACTCTGTGTATAATAGAAATAAAATACCTGTCCAATATACAGTATCTCAGTTCTTTCCCCTTGCCTGTGTAATAGGCTCTTATTTTTATATTCTCACAAGGTGAATGAGACAGACCGGAGTCTTGGAAGCCACTTGCCAACACCGAAACAGATGATAGGGGGAATAAACAGATTCAGCCAGTTGACAGGTTGGATGAGAAGTAGGTACTATGCTTCATGTGGAATGCTCAGAAGAAACCGAGATCAAAGTTTAAAGTCACTTTTAATATTTATTCAAGCGAAAGTATTTTTGAAACATCAATAGTTGTTTTTCTCTTTCTGGGTGACTTTTTAGATTTCTGCTGCTAGCCTGCAAATATAGAAGACACTTCAACAGAGTTCACTGTAATAATAGCAAGCCTTCTGAATTAAATCGAGAGAAACTTCTTTGTTGTTTTGAAATCATTGTATTTTTGATTTATTTTTTCTCTTTCCCTAGCTGTATTTCAAACAGATCTTCAATAATGTGATCATAAAAGATTTAGAGCTGCTAAAGTATAGGCCTACTTGAATATAACTAAAGAGAGGCTTCTTTATATTCAGTAATAAGAGACAATGGCAGTATTCCTTTATATTCAAAAGAGTGTTAAGTGGAGTCAAAATGTTTTGCATTAAATATTTACCATTCAAACATGAGGTGAGCTGAGGCAAGCTGAGGCATTCATCGTCTACACACCACTCTGACTTTATACTGTGGGAGTATAGCAACAGACATACGAAAGGAAGCTTTGGTGGAACTTCATAACATTTATATTTTTCTCCCATCAACATTTCATCCAAACCTTGAGAATTAATTACAGTACCAGGCCCTAGCGCCAACTAAATCTAATTGATTCCCTTCCGTGCTGCAGAAATGGTATGAATTACGTTTGCACATCACTCAGGCATAATGCAATAACACACCACTCCAGGTACTGTAGGTGTTGATTCACAGTGCATCATATTACAGATAAATGTGCAGAGACAGACTGCTAGAATCAATAGCTCGGTTTGTCTGCTTTAAACTTCTTTTATTTATTTATTTTTTTGGTTGATTGCTCCAGGACTGACACCTGTTGTTCGCCCACAACAGCGTGTTTACGTCAATTCCGACTATTTTTCCAAAGATAAACATTACATGATCAAGGGGGAATGAGCTCAGAAATTGGAGTGCGATCGATGTCTGACCACTGCGGCGTGAATGGCAGCGTGTGGAAGTTACTAATGGTGTAGCCGTACAGAAAGGATCGCCAGAAGTGTTCCCTAATAAGCTTCATTTGCTCATCAATAACATGCACTGAACAGCACAGTCTGCTTTGTAAAATACAATCACGCTACTTTGCTTTTATCCTGGGCTTGCAGCTGCATACCCCCCCACCCCCCCAAGCTCATTTTCTCCCACTCTTCACTGCCTATCTTGCTCTGTACTCTTCCTGACAGTCATCATGTGGTCACAGGTGATATTCCCTCGCTCCCTGCTGGATTGTCATCAACTGTCATCAACGCCAGCGGACCTTGAACCAGATACAAGATGAGGGATTTCTCTGCCAGGCCTATGCGTGTACGGTGGGGAGACTGAGAAACAGTGTTGCCAACTTGGCACATTTGTCACTATATTTAGCTTTTTTCCAGACCCCCCTTAGCGCCAAATTTAGCTTAGAAAAACTCCTGGCGGAAAGTCTAGTGCTTTTTTTGCTGGTGAGTTGGGGCGAAATTGGTTGACAGGCGCCGGAGATAAAACCCTTGTTTTCACCATTTTCCCTCCTATGATAGTTATTCATCTTTCCTAGAAAGGACCGTTGGTAACCAAATGCGAGCAGACCCTTATAGATCTGTAACTCTTGAGATCGTAAAATGAAACTAAATGGACCCTGATGGGTCCATTTGGTTTCCTTTTATGCTCTGAAGAGTTAAATTATATTTAAACATCTGATTACCTAATTATCAAGAATCTACACATTTAGAAAAGGTAGAAGAAGAATGGCTATTTCAACCAACATTTTGACAGTTATTTCTCAACATCAAATGGTGGTCCTCCGTGGCTAAAATGCAGAATAAATAGTGGGCCCTGGTATGAAGATGGTTGAAAACCACTAGTGATGTGTCACTAGTGCATTTTGGATTTTGGCAGTTGGCAACACTGCTGAGAAAGGAAAAACACCGTCAGGCAGAAGAAAAGCATCGAACTCCACACATCTCGAGTCCTATGGGGAGACCTGGTTTACTGGGTTAGCCAGTGCACCATGTCTCCGCCTTACCGCTGTTCTGCCATTCCACTACCTGCCTGCTCTGACCATTAATCCCAGTTTATAACTCATTGCACAATGGTGGCGCAGATCAACTATTTTTGGCACACGGCTAGACGACTGGTTGTTCATACACGAGGGGCGGAGAGTCGGTTGGTATGCCAAAGCATTGAGAGACCAAAAAAAAAAAAACACAAGCCTTTCTTGGCTTTCTAGTGGCGCTTTTCAAGAAGCTAAAAACACATTTTCTTGTAACCACCGTGCTCTGACTTCTGGTGCGATATCCACTCAAATCAACATCACAAAAAACAAAAATACTGGACCGCACACGGTGGCAAGAGTGAATTTCAATTATATTTTATTTTCTGCATAATCACCCAGAGACAGTCTCTCGGGTTATTATGGTGCAGAAAATAAAAAATATACATATTGAAATGCAATCCAAAACCTCTGCAAGAGGCTAGCCATCTATAAAAGGTACCGGCAGACCTTAATGAATTGCAATCAGGGAATTCTGTTTCTGCTTATGGCTGATCAGATGGTAATGATGGGGGGTGTGGGGGCAGTGTTGACGACCTCTGCATTAAGCTATGGACCACCAAATGGCACGTGACATTTATGGGATGTCCCGTCCGAATCCCCTGTTAACAAAACAATCACTACAGTCAATGCTCACATCCATCAAATTTATGTAGTCCTAGCTAGGAGGACACACACAGCACTGAACATAACATTCTTGTTGACCACTTAGCACATCAGAAAACAGGTGAAAGTGCTGTGCAAGCGTATCTGCTTCTTTGAAGAAAAGCAAACCAGTCTTAAATCCGTCTCTCTCGACTGTATACCTCAGTCAATTGTTCCCAGAGTAGCAATCTTTGCTTCATGAAAATAGTTTGTTATTGTGGCTGAGGTCCAAGGTAACAATCATAGGTGAAAATGGGGTACAGGGGAAAAAGCCATAACTTCATAGTAATGTCGAGTCAAATTTCTTGTGTACCGTACACGGCTAGTAAGCCATTTCATGTTTCACACATACACACACGCACACACAAATGTATCCATGTATGATATAAATTTGCACAAAAACATCCCCCCTCCCTCTTCACTGCTTCCCCCGCCCACCTCATTGTTATTCCCCGTCTTATTAGAATATGCATGATCTGTCTGGTTTCAGTTGGTTTCATTGGGCGTCTATGAGAGGGGGTGTGGATTCCATAGATCCACCAATGAAGGGTAGAGGCAAACTTAAAGCGGGAAGGGCTATTAAAAATGGTAGGAGAGTACCCCTTCATGTGAACCCCAATTCAGACACACTTACAGATACCTTAATATAGGTCTGACTGATTAAATTTAGAATTCATGGTTGGATCCCTTTAATTTTTTTCGCCCAATAGGCATCTGATGTGACAGTCTGGTCACATTAAAGGGGTGCCGCTCTAGGTCAGACATCTACGCAAGGAGAGCCAAAAAATCCACACGACCCATTTTGTTTAATTTCCCAAGAGGCCCCTTTAGTTATTCATTTTAACATATTATATATATTTTTATATATGAATTAACAATCCACATTTCATTTAAAAGAAGACGGCTAAAATTAATTTGCAAACCCCAGGCCGAGTACAAAACTCAAACGGTTAAAACCCATAAACGTTTTAAAGCCATATAAACGCTCGTCACCCTCGTCTCCGCTGCGGCTTCTTAAAAGAAAGGATAAAACCTGCAGCCGTGTGTTTATCATCATGGCCAAGTATGTGTGATGCTCCAGGCCTGCCTGGCTGGGCGGGCGGTGCAGTGCGGTGGGGTCGGGTCGGGGGGAGCAGAGCACCATCACTGTCTTTAGGGCCCATGACAGAAGTCTTGGAGTTAATCAATTTTTACCATCGGCTCGAGGCGGCTTCCCCCCACAGCCCTGTGTGTGTGTGTGTGTGTGTGTGTGTGTGTGTGTGTGTGTGTGTGTGTGTGTGTGTGTCAGGGGCGGATATAGCATATCCCATTTGGGGGGGCAAGAGAACATGTTGGAGGGGCAAGAGAAAATGGTATGGGGGTGGCTTCATCGCCCGTGGCGGGCGATGAAGCCGCACCCATACCATTTTCATACCATTTTCGGTTACAGGGCTTATATTAGGCAAGTAAAGCATCAATAATAACATCAGTTGTTGTTGAAGTTGCAACAGACACAAAGGTCTGACTCAGAGAGTTTTCTGTTTTCAAATCATTTTAAATATAAGCACTTTAATTTGAAATATCTTGGGTTGTTTTGCATGGCATCGTGTTTGGGGGGGCAGACTGGGTATTTAGGGGGGCAATGCCCCCGCCCATGCCCATGCCCATGCCTAGATCCGCCCCTGGTCTGTGTGTGTGTGTGTGCGTGTGTGTGTGTGTGAGCCGCGACAGGTCGGATAATTAGAGCGCCACACTCTCTCTCTCTCTCTCTCTCTCTCTCTCAGGCCGCGGCAGGGAGCTGCCTGCGACCGGCGGGCACATGACTCTGAACGCTCTCATCCAGGCCACGCAGCGGCCCGAAGCTGTCCGTCCGTGTCCCTGAGGCGTCCACACACACATGGGGATGTTGACTCATAGGACTGGAAAAATATTAACTTACCCGATGTGTAATTCATAAAGTTAATGCTTTAGAAGACTGTGCCACTAACCTTGGAGGAGGTAAAGGAGCATGCGTGTGTGTATGTGGGGTCGGGGGAGGTTATTAATGGTAAAATTATGTATCCCGGGGAGCCATTAGCTGGCTTGACCTTCAAGGAATCACCGTGCCATGGCCGCGTCAATTTCACCATAATCCTCCGACCTTCCTGAGTGACAGTGCTTCGTCATAGTCCGACACCTTCCTTGTGACACACAGTTTAACCCTCTACGCCCACAGCACTGACCAAAGACAATATAATGCATGGATGCGGGGGTATATGCTTCTGCCTCTGCTGCTTGTTGAGTCTCATCATGACTGTGAATTGCGAGCGGCACACAAACAGAAGCACCAACTGGGGTTGGGGGTTGGGAGGGCAGGGGGGGTCTTCCAGCTCCAGGATTCACATCGATCAGAGGAGGGGTCTGGGGGAATCTCTGGGGCCTTGAGGGGGTTTCAAATTACACAATCAATTTTTTAACCACTTCAACCCTTTACTACATCGGTTGAAAATAGCAAAACAAGTCTTTTATGCGGGTCCACGCCACACCGTGGAACAAAATTGATATGAGGCCTCAAAAAAACAAATCCATATTCATTGGGGGATCCTGGACAGCTCGGGTTTGAGAAGCATGTACTAGTTTAGATCAGGGGTTTTCAACCAGTGGTCTGGGGACCACCAGCGGTCCTTGAGAGAGTGCCAGGTGGTCCTCCCAGGCTAAATGATGGAAAGTTGGTTAACCAGGTGTAACATTAATGGTCATTTTGATCTGTATGTTTCCTAGAGCCTGGAATTGTGGACAAAAGAAAAGTAAATGTTTAGTTTTGGGATCTGTGGGGCTAAAATGTCATCAAATGGTGCTCCGTGGCTCAAATTCTGAATAAATAAATAGTGGTCCCTGGGATCAAAAAGGTTGAAAAACACTGGTTTAGATGTTCGCTCGTCTGTTGATTACCACGGTCCTCCTTCAGCGTATGCACTCCACGTTGGCAGAGCTGCCGCCAGATGGAGAGCTGAGTGGCAGGGTCAGGTTTACACTGCACTTTTCACTTTGTATTTACATCACTTCTGCTGCCCCTCCACCCGCCCCCCCGTCGAGAGGACAGTCATTTGTAAGTTGCCATAATAGCACTGTACGTGGTAAGCAATCACTGATGACGCGTGTGAGCCTGCATGGTGAAGGTGATCGCCTCCATACCGATGCAGATGATCTTGCAGGGTATTTCATTATGGTGGGACTCGGTCGCGGCAGGTTATCCTCACGATACATCGTAAGACATCCAATAATATGCAAATGCACGCGCGCATACATTCATTGCCCAGCGTGTGACCATTATTTGACCTAATTTCCCGTATGCGAAACAAGTCTATAATAAACATGCGCTCCATTACGGTGCCACTTCTCTCCCCCACCCCCTCGTCGGTGACATAGACGAACCATTAACAACCTACAAGAAAAAGAAAAAAAAACATTCCAGGTCATTGGTTGTAGACTACGGGAGACGGCAGCGAGTGTCTACGTCCTGCACTTGACAAATTTGGAGTGAGCTATCACTTTAATATTGTCAAATGTGAGGTTGAACACGGTCACTCTGACACTGTAGTATGTCGGTGTTGGTGCAGTGTCCACCTCCTGGGTTGATACTGCCAGGGGAGGTCTTGGAGGTGAGCTCATTTTTGCCCCAGATAAATTGCTTCTTTTTCCCTCCCCGCCTTCCCAGCGTACGTGAACTGGACCTTTGCCCCTGGTTGCCTCTTTGGCGGCTCCAGAGCAATCTACTTTTATTGCAGTTAATGCTCCATGGTACCAAACGGCAGCGATGCACAAGGAGCTTGCACCCCTGGCACCCGGCTTAAGTGCCAATCAATTTTTAATCACCACTGAATCAATAGCGGCAGGTTATTTTTAAAGTGGCAGAAAAACAAAAATAAATTAAAAAAATAAAATAAATACACTAATAGTGAAATGGGAAGCTAAGACAACGTTTATCGTAGCACGTAGTAAAACGCTGATCTACTGTCTGCTGGTGCAGTGTGGTGCCAACTCGGGGCGTTAGCAAACAACACAGAGCACATTTAATGACCACATATGCAGGGTTATTTAAATATTCATGTGTGCGTTTTGTCTGATATATACCGCAGCAATAAAGTGAGATTAAAAGGCCTATTTGAAACTTTCCTCAATTACCATACGTAATAGATGTAATGTGATTGGGAACTTTTTACGGCCCGCGCACTTTGTCCCCATTGCAATATAGGGATGTCGGCTCATTCTTTAACCAGTTCATAAAATCATGCTTGAAATGAATGCCTAATAGACACTAGACAGGCTTTGGCGGGAGGAGGCTAACCTGGTGAATCTAACACACTGCAGCAAAGTGTGAAAACACATCAACACCACAGCATGGTGTCCATAGCCTTAAGCACGATTTAATACACTGTTGTATGGCGTACAGTGATGGATGAAATACCAGTCACATGTTTACTTAAAGGACTAATTCACCACTTCTCAACGCATCTTGATACAATACCTGAGGACGGCTGTGGGCAGGTTTTCTATTGCTGATAAGTTGTAATGAAGCCATCGTTCTCCCGATAATAAAAATATACATATTTTTTAATATATAAACATATTGCTTAACACTTTCACTGCGTTAGGCACTCGCCAAAAGAAAAAAGAAAGCTTTGGCGCTCCCTAGTGGCCACAAAAAGGCGGGAAAGGCTGGTTTGGCACAAAAACTGTTAAAAAGAAATCTGTCAAAAGATAATGCACATGGAAGGGCAGTTCAGAATCCTGAACTGCCCTTCCATGTGCATTATCTTTTGCCCTCCTGTGAGACACAGACTGAGTAGAAATAAATGGTATTTATCATGTTATCATTAGTGAGGACCTATAATATGAAGAAAGGTTGAAAAGTGGTGATACCTGGTGGCCTGATTGGTAATGCGGTTGCCTCACAGCTAGAAGGGGTTGGCGAAAGGGCCTTTCTGTATGGAGTTTGCATGTTCTAGACTGAGTCCCCTAGAGTATGTACAGTACCCTCACATTAAACATGCAGTAATCCTGCCTCCCCCTGGCCAGCAGAGACACCTGATGGAACTGGTCGCAATAACATGTTCCTTCTACGCGCAATGTCCGGCCGGGGAAACACGCCCTGTCCTTTGAAAAGAAGCTTGGACTCCTCATGCATAGAAGGAAACACGACCCTAACGTGCTGCCCCCCCAGGTTGCAGAGGAAGTAGTGCCGACGATTACATTAAGTAATCGATAATTATGGGTAAAAAAGAATGGGTTGCAAAATTGAGGGATAAAAATGAGAGAGAAAAACAAAAGCATACTTTCAGAAAACATTAAATCGTGTGCCGCACAGCAAACCCAATCAATTATGCTGATCCAGTGTTCCACCACGGGAGTCATGGGTGAAGTCAGAATTGTGTGGCCAACAATTAAAAAAGTGCATGAATTGGATGTATGGCTGCCAATCCTGAGATATACGTAATTAACAATGCGTCTTCCATGCCAATATGTAAATGATACAGCTGCATCGAAATGACTGTTTGTAAGATGCAACAAAAAATGCAATAACTGACTGGCATATGGTGCCAATCGCCTCTTTGTTGGCAATTCCTATACACGAGGCAATATATGTATGCTATACGGTAGGTGGAAATGCAGAGACAGCAGAAATCCTGGAGCTGTATGCTGGCTTCTTATAAGAGTGATAAACTGTAACGTTTTGAAGTTTTGCTCCCCTGTTGGGTTTTCTGTTGAACATGTGAGCATTAGAAAATGGCAGATTATTCCAAATAATTCGCAGTCATACGGTAATACATTTGCTTCTGCATGTGCAACACTGTGCACATGCACAGTGTTGACTTCACTTCTGCCATTCAACATACATTACTGTAGCGATTCTAGAAAACCACCACAGCTCTGAGTTTGTAAAAGAATACACTACAAGAGGACACTTCACGCATCACTCTTATTTTTGTTCTCCTTGCGATTCTAGGACTGGTGTCCCTTCCTCAGGTGTCCTTTAGTATTAGTTGAAAATCCAACTACAGCAGCTGATTGGCCGACAGCCCTGTCACTCAACAGTGTCGGCTCCTCCAATGCTTTTTTTTAAAGAAGCATCAGGTTTTATAAACATCGTAATCCAACATACTGTATTTTACTGCTTTTGTTCGCATGCTACACTAGACGGCTGTGTTTGTTTGGGGCTAGCACATTAGCCACATTAACGACAACATCAGCTGCTTCACCAATTGGGTTGCTATGGACCAATCACTGCAAAGATAGCCTCGACACCCAGGCTTTCATTTTCGTTCGCCTTGCGCGAAAACGGAAAGCCTGGACTAACGCACGTTGGAAAGTGGCCTTGAGGGGCGTGTCAACCTTCCGGGGTGGGCGTCGCTCTAAATGATGTGACGTAGAACAGCAGTGGACGGGCGTGGGAGGGGCCGGAGATGACGACACGTTAGTGAGATCAAATCAGAGCGCAGCACTTCCGCCGTGTGGATCCCACGACACCCCCGCCCCCCAAGGCCAAAATCATTGAGGGCTAGACCAGGCTACTGCAAAGACTGCCGCTTTGATAATGCCCATCCCAGAAACCGCTGTGGTGGAGAGGGACCTCACTCTGAATGAAGTAAAACAAAATGACATTTCAGACTGAGGTCAGGCTATGTCCGTGTATGTCATCAGAGACAAAAGCAATATATTACACATAAGACCCCTCAAGAAAGTGTTCTAAAATCGTCTAAACATAAGTAGCATATATGAACAACAGGGAGTTCCAACCGCACCTCAAGCCTATAGCAGGCCAGTCTGGTGCATCTCAGAAGCAGGACATGTAGCAGTAGAGAAGGGAGGCACTATTAAAGGGAGGCACAATTAAAAAAAACTTGAATGATATGTACGTTGAAGGGCCCGCCCATTACTGATGTGTACATTAATACCTGCTGTGTTGCCCATTCGGGCTATGACCTGACGAAGATGTGACCGATACATCGAAACGTTGTCACTTTAGTACTTGCACCCTGTATTTAAATTAAAGGCTTGAGCAGTCTGAGCTGCTCCAGTGCCTCCCTTCTTTACATAATAAGTAGCATATATGTTTTGCCAAAAAAAAAAGGGTGAGGTGCCACTTTAAGGAAACGCAATTGTTCAAATTCCAAAGGATCTCAACCGTAATGCTACCTTTAATGGTGATGGAGAAGTGTGCGGTGCAGCTCAGAACACAGTTATTATTATCTCGGTTGGAGCGGCGGGTCGGGTTGGCTGTGACATGCCCCTCACTGACTGAGAGCAGAGATGGAACAACTGTCCAACCACTCCCAGCGTTATGCAAAGCTCCCCCGTTAATAATTCATGTCTGAGTTTACAAATGGCACTGTTGCGCAGAGACGAATCAGACGTGTCGCACCAACACTGTTTGCAGGAGATAAAATTTTAATTCTTGCCCTAGATTACTCCTAATCATATCTAAGCAGGGCTATTCTTTTTTTTCCCCCTCCAATGTGTCCTGCCTGCACCTGCTGTAATGTGCAGTCAGAGGTGGAAAGTAATGTACAAGTACATTTACATTTCTACTTTAATCCAATTCCTACTTTTGTTACACCACATCTCAGATGCAAATATTGTACTTTTACTCCACTACATACAGTACAGTACATCTGAAAACTTTTGTTTGTAGTTACTTTGATTATTATCATTATTATGATGTCTACATGTACATCTAAATTACATAACCTACAGCAAGTGCTATGGGCAAGATGGGGTCTGACAAACTTTTTCCCCCATACAATCTCTTCATTGAAATTTCCATTTAAGATAAAAAAAAAAAAAATACCCTTAGATCATTTTTAATACATTTGAAAACTTGAAACAGGACATTCTGACAGAGTGAGTACTTTCACTTTTGGTACTACTTGAGGTACATTGTGACTGATGCCAATACTTTTGTAATTTTAGTATTTTTTTAATTCTCACTTGTAACAGGATAGTTATACATTTTAGCAGGGGGACCACTAGTGGTCCCTGAGAGGATTCCAGGGGGGCTTTCCATCATTTACCTTCCCCAAGGTAAATGATGGAAAGCTGGTTAACCAGATGTAACTCTTTGAGAACGTAAAAATGAAACCAAATGGACCATTGCGGGTCCATTTGGTTCCCTCTTCATACTCTCAAGAGTTAAAATATTCATCATCTGAATTAGCCCAAGTCTACACAACTAGAGAATGTAGAAGATTAACGGTCACTTTAATCTGTATGCTTGACTGTTTTGTTTCTGAAATCCAGCCTGGTATTGTGGACAAAAGAAAAAGAAATCTTTAGTTATGGGACCAAGTGGTGGTCCGTGGCTCAAATGTGGAATAAATAGTGGGCCTTGGTATGAAAAGGGTTGAAAACCACGGCATTTTAGTATGGATACTTTTACTTTTTCCACCACTGGGCAGAGTGAAAGGAGAGAGGAGGGACTGTGCTGATGATGACAGCAGACAGTTGGACACGGCCACTTACGCACTGGTTGAGGCCACCCTGATGAGGTGACAGCTGGCTGCTTCATTCACACCGCGTGCCTTGAATTACAGCAGCCACCTTTTTGACACCAGGGCCCACCATTTATTAATCTGCATTTGAGCCACGGACCACCATTTTAGGACATTTTAGCCCCACAGACCCCAAAACTTAAGACTTCTTTTGCTTTCGTCCACAGTACCAGGCTGGATTTGGGGAAACAAAACTGTCAAACATACAGATCGAATTGACCATTAATTTTCTACTTTCTCTAGTTGTGTAGACTTGGACTGATTCAGATGATGAATATTTTAACTCTTGAGAGCGTAATCATGAAACCAAATGACCCGCAAGGGTCATTTGGTGGTTTCATGTTTACGCTCTCAAAGAGTTACATCTGGTTAACCAACTACATGGAACCCTATCAAGGACCATTGGTGGCAGAAAACCACCACAAACAATAAAACAATATTTTCAACTCTTTTCATCCTGTTGTGCCTTCACAATAGTGTCTCCCCTTTACTTCCCAATGCTGCATGTTTTCACCAAGTTATAAAAGGTAGGGGAAGTGATTTCACTTTTGTCAGATATCACCCCAAAAAAAATGTTTTCTGTTAAAATGCTCTACTATAAGGTGTGCAGACCATATATGGAGTTTCCCCCTCTCCCACATTAGCAGAGGAGCTAATAAAAGTTCCCCAGGTGGAGGGTGAATCCTCCTCCAATCAGTATCAGCACCTGAAAGATTACAGATTACATTATTAAACATCTCAACAGAGGTGTATCACACTACTGAATTTGATGCGCTCAATCCTCATGGTTTGAAATTGATTTTTACAAGTGTTCCTTTGGTTCTTGGCTTGGTGGCAAGAACCCCCCCCCCCCATGCCTAGATCCGTCCCTGCTTGGTACTTTGTTCGTTACTTTTACCTTTTGTTTAACATAGTTTCTTGCAGGCTAATAAATATATTTTTGTTTAGTTTGGAGTTTGGTTTATGTGCGCTTTTGGTTGTCTCCTGCTGTCCCCTCCGGATGAGTTCCCGGATGCTATAATGTTTCTCATTTGATGCTTTATCCTGTATTCAGATCCAGAGGAACCTTCGCCTTTTTAACTTTTTTTAATTGCCAACTTCTTCGTTGAGCACCATCTTGCTTTATTCTCTCTCTCTGCAATCAAAGTGAGGAATCTTTTCCTCTTTGGAACAATAACAAAAATACATGCAATGCACGCTCACTCACACACACACACACACGCATGCACGCACGCGCTTATGTTATGTAATCTACTTACAGGAGGAATATTTAAAGGGTTTACAGGGCAACTGAGGTTTTCCTTTTTAATTTTACTGCTGTTTCACAGTTTCACACATCAACTTATTTGATGCCTAGTTGTGTCAAGGAGCCAGACACCACAAATGAATACTTCTGCTGTAGTGAAGGGTTTAATTGCTACGTGCAGTGAGTTATTTTTTATTTTAATAATAAAAATACATGAAATAAAAAAGGTTAGCAATGATTAAATAAAAAATAAGGGGCTGCCATGCATGCATCAAGAGAACATGGAAAAATCACAACTAATTAACCATCTGCGTTCACATACTGTATGTAATATGTACATGTTATCATTCTGAACAAAGCACAGAATTCAGTGGCCTGTGTTTTCCGTACAATTACTAAATTATAAAACAGAATGTAATTTATTTTTATTTATTTTTTTCAAAACCTGAAGGGGTCGGTATATAGTGAAACTGTTGTCTTGCATCCCAATCAGATGCAATGGCAGCAGGGAGAGCCCTATTGCGAGTTTTTACAAAAGCAAGACTGAAAACAATGAATTCCAATGTGCTAATGAGAGCAATGCCGTCCGTCCCTGTTCAAACCCCTTCTCTCATTACCCTCAGGCTAGATTTATATCAGCCACATCATCAACACGTATTCCAGGAATGTTATAGGCCAATTAAAAACAAAATCATGGGTTAATAATAGCAATACTAATAATGGTAGATGTCTGAGAATGTGCTGTGTGCTGTGAATGCAGTTTGAACTTGGAAGACTTAAACATGCAACTTGGGACATAGGCCCCACATCTGAATACATTTTCTCATCTCTGCTGTCTACCCTTTTTTCTCTCACAGCATCCCTCTGCTTCTCTCTCAACATTTTACTCAAGACTCAAGACGGATCTAGAAATGAGGGGCCCCTGGGTCACCGCCAGCCAAAGGGCCCGCTACACCAGAGCATTTTTCTTCCTTTTGCGGTGCAAAGTGCCTGCACACTCATATATGAATACATAACAGCAGTGGCTCAGGGTTAGTCACCGGATGGCAACCGGATGGCACCGGATGGCAACCACAAGGTTGCCGGTTCGAACCCGGGCTCCCACAGAGTTTCTGTCGAAGTGTCCCTGAGCAAGACACTGATCCCCTAATTGCTCCTGATGTGCTAGTAGGTACCTTGCATGGTTTCCACTGCCATAAGTGGATAAATGTGTGCCTGAATGGGTGAATGTGATGCACAAGCTATGTAAAGCGCCTTGGATAAATAAATGCACCATTTACCATTTTATAGCAGGATTTACAGCAAGGGATTGCTTAAAAATAATAAACAGCCAAAATAACTAACCCAAATAAATGCAAACTGTTTAAACAGTAATGTATCATATCATGATAGTTTAAGACCATAGAATAAGCCCATTGTTAATAACAGTGGCAAGGACCGTGTGCTTGAGCCTCAGCGAACACACACATCTCATCTCTGGCTCCGTATATGATATGATATGATAGATGAGCATTAAGTGCAATACCTGTCATTTGCTCTTGGATTAAGTTGTTTTATTCAACCTGGCAAGTTGACAAATAATGTGAATTCTTTCATATCCG
The DNA here is from genome assembly GCA_039105355.1 of Benthosema pterotum. Taxonomy (NCBI): domain Eukaryota; kingdom Metazoa; phylum Chordata; class Actinopteri; order Myctophiformes; family Myctophidae; genus Benthosema; species Benthosema pterotum. Next base: position 20,086,146 of record CM076982.1, read on the forward strand.
TTTACTGGGTGAGGTCTTGGACGGGGAAGGCATCCCACTGAGATGCTGCCAGTAACCACAATGTGTTTTATACCGCTTGCTGCTGAGCTGCTGGAGCAGTTTAAAGAAAAATGTCTTTGTCCACATTTTAATCCATAGCCGTGGTCATCATATGGCAATACCTAACAAAGGATGCTAAAAATGGTAACATTCTCATTTGTGCATTTTTATATTTAAAGAATAATAATAATTTGCACAAAAACATGCTGCATGATGATGTGTAGTGGCTCATGCATATGAATGAATCTTGATTAAATTGACCTGTTTGATTACACATTGCAGGTGGTTGTGACTACACAGCTACTCCACAAAATGTCTAAATTAACCAGTTTCTCAGTCATCAGTAATCAGTCATCCAAATTAATCCAGGGATTCACACCAGCAACCTCTCAGTGACATGCATGTCCCCCTTCAGTGCCATGCATACCCTATAAACTCGCACTTCTGTGTGAGTTTTGTGGAAACCTCAGACCCTAAGATTTTTAACTCAAGCTGTCTAAGGCTATAGAAGAACAAAACTGAAAACAAAATTGTATTATTTTCTGCACACCAGAATGAAATAGATATCTGTTGTGGTGATGCGATGGGAATTACTATAGCTGAAAGAATAAACACTTGTTTGGTTTTGACACCTACTGTAAACTGAGATTTTCTTAAGTTTTGTGTTCTTGGCAAAGATTTGATGGTAAAATTGAGGAGGAATGATGCTCCTGCACATTGTATGTCTGACAGTGAGCAGCGTGCAAATAGGCTATATAAACTAAAATTGCCATAGATAACTAAAATGCAGGCTTGTCTCTATTCTCTCCATCCTCTTCTCTCTCTGAGAACACACTGAACGATGCACTAGACAATTGAACCTCTAGTTATAGTACAGAAAAACAGTGCATTGCAGGAAATACAGGAAAGTAAATCAATTCTGTCAATGCGTGCTAAATTGAACACATGCGTCAGAAGGTTCCGTGTCAAGTGTGGCTGATGCCTGTGTCAGTGATTTGCCAGTATCTACAAGGAATACATCAGAGTTAAATAAATGATCCTCTATGTCTCTACCCAGGTGTCTCACTTGCTGCAAACAACTGGAGACTTAGACAGCAGTATGCCTACATTATGTCTAAATTGTAGCAGATCAACAAGCTCACAACATGAGCTTGCAGATCTCCCATCTTCGACGCAGTCCAAATCCCTACCACATATCTCTTTGTACAACACATTAACCCCAGGACACTGACAATTACGGTCTAATTACTGCAGTTAGATAGGCAAATCCGCATTCATTACCATATGGCTATTGAGGTGATGAACACAATATACTGGCAGGCTAATTGGACATTATTTTCATTTGCATGTAAGACTACAGATGTGCGCATGTACAGTATCATAGATGCATGGGGAATGAAAAATAAATAAATAAATAAATAAATAAAAACGTCATAAGGACTGTGTCCTGAAGATAAACATTCTTTTCATGTCCTGAGAATAGTAGCTTATTTAAATTCCTTTAAAAATCGTTTAAAAGTAAAAACCCGACTACAGTAACGCGCAGGGGCTGGGCTGCTGCTTATAATAAGATCTCAGTTAGTTTTTATCTCATGACTGGTGATGGATGGCAAATAGCCAATAGTGTACTTGACACAATGATCAAAAACAAATGAAATCACTTTGTGCAGGCCTTGAAACTATAATTGGACCAACACTGTATGGCAGTCTCTTTCATCATAGTGGGATCAATAATCCCGTGGAGGGAACCCAACAAATTATCCTGGAGATCAGCCCGTGCGGTCTTGTGCTGTTGATGCCAGAGGCAAATGCCAGAGAAACACAGGGAAGGCTGAGGTTTAATGAAAAGTTTTTGCCTAGAATGCAGATATTACCATGTTTTAGCATCTAACAAGCCGTTCAAAGACTGAGGTTTTTTATACTGTGCAGTGAAATATGGTACTTTGCCGAGACAATTTTGCGAGTCAGATATTAATTTGTCCTTTTCTCTCTGTGTGTGTGTGTGTGTGTGTGTGTGTGTGTGTGTGTGTGTGTGTGTGTGTGTGTGTGTGTGTGTGTGTGTGTGTGTGTGTGTGTGTGTGTGTGTGTGTGTGTGTGTGTGTGTGAGTGTGTGTGTGTGTGCGCGCGCGCGCATGCGTGTGTGCGCGTGTGAGTGTGTGTGTGTGTGTGCATTTTTACTTGTGTATGCCCGCTTGTGTGTGCAAGCATGTGTAAAAAAGGAATCCGTTAAAGAAATAAAAGCTGAAGGCAAACCTGATAGCTGGGATGCACCAATATGGAAATTCTTGGCAGATATCAATGATTAGAATAACAATTTAACAGATACGCGATACCGATAGACGCTTTACTTTTTGTTGTTCTTATTTACTCCTTTTGTGACAGGGAAAACATAAATCTTTAATACAAAAAATAAATGTCCAAAATAAAAGCATGGTAGACTACAGATGAGCTTATCAACTACTGCTAAACATCGGCTACTACCATCGGTTAATGTCAGTTTGATTTTCCGATACCGATATTGGCCCATCACAGCAAATGTCAGCCAAACCAATATGTGGGCAAGCTAAAGTTAACCTGCGGAGCATTCCATTTGGGTGGATGATATTTCTACTTTATTTCTATTTCTTCTTTTATCAGTAAAAGCTGCAGGCTACAAGAGCTTTTATTGTTATCCTTCCGGTTCGAGGGAAGAGGAAGTTCCGAATGATTCTCATCCTGCCTGATGACAAAAGAATGAATGTGGGACTCACATGTCCGTGTTTTACTCACCCGCGTGCTTTTGGTGTAGCTTGGCCATAAAGTCTATTTGGAAGTTAATCAGTTTTTACCAAGTGGTTTGCCTGGCTGCAGAACATATAATAGAGCACAAATTACAATGACGTTCGGGACAATAACAAACGTCATGAGCGTGTAACACTTTCATTCCATTCTTTGAGAATTAGGTTGCGTTGTATGAGGGGACAAACACATCTCCGGTTAGGAAGCCTGTGTTCCTGCTGCACACAATGGTCAATTTGTGACTGATGTATTGCTCTCTAATGTCGATGGGCACTCTGAAACGACTGTGATCTGAACAAATGTACCAAAGTGTGACTCTATTCCTGCCAAATAATGACAAGTTACCAAAATATCTGAGAGCACTTACCTAAGGCAGACAAGTTTAGTGATTGATAACTGCTGAAAAACGGCTACCCCATTCTAACTATTCCATGGCACAAAGGGTACACGTTTCCCACAATATAATCTACTTGATGAAATTGTTGAAAGAAGTAATTTTCCATTGCTCAGGTGGAGGAAATTGATGGAGTCAGACAAAAATACGACTTATAATGGAATAGAGTTGATATGACAAATGTGAGGGTTAGGAGAAAAACCTGAGGTTGATTGCATCCTATAGTTATGATATACCGTAATTGAAAACATTTCTGGCTTGCAGGCTTAGTTCTGAATGAGATGATTATTATCATTTCATTTTTATTTTCATCTCAGATCTTAGTTTAAATCCTTACTAAGAGTGTGACATATGTTTAGGAACATGTGTTTGTTTTGCTAGTCAGCATTTGATCTTAAAAAAAAAAAAAACATTAGACCTGGATGCTGTTTCTCATGCAACATCTTATGTCGGTAGTACCCTACCCAACTGAAATACTACCGGCCGTTCCAAAATCACAGCTGCCACAGCTACGCCTTTACTGTAACAATGGGCTTTTTTGATGGCTTTAAATTGATTTAAGTTAATGATTTATACACTTGTAGACAACAAAGCAGTCCGAAAATGAACTTTAAAAAAAAAAAAAAAAAATATATATATATATATATATATATATATATATATATATATATATATATATATATATATATATATATATATATATATATATATATATATATATATATGAGCTTTATAAATGGATCCTGACTTTACAGATTTGTTCATATAGGTTGATGTCTCACAATAACCAAATATAATATTAATAATTAATCAGGTAAACAATAGACGTTACTGTAAGCTTGCAGGCTTAGTTCTGAGCGAGTTTTTTTTTTCCATCTCAACTTTTCAGCTTCCAAACACTTACTAAGAGTGTGACATGTTTAGAATATGCTAATTCTGTTTGTTTTGCTAGTCAGTACGCACACGCACACGCACACGCACACGCACACACACACACACACACACACACACACACACACACACACACACACACACACACACACACACGTACAGTACATGTGGGAAACCCCCGAGTTCCCCACCCTCTTTTTGCAGCGTTTGTGCCTCAGGCTATTCTTGCCATAGACATAGAAAGGTAGACGCCTCCTACGGCTCTGTGGCGTCTGTATCTCACAGGGCAACATTTTGACTGTGACACACGCTTTCCAAACTTCTGCATGGGTCACAGAAGGAGACCGTCAGTAGACAAATCATTGTTTGTTTGTTTTTCATGCCAATAAAACTCCTTTGAATTACACTTCCACTCTTGCGTTGTGAGGTGCAGGTTGCTCCAGTGAACTGCAAGGGCCAATGAGGCATCTAGGTTTTTATATCTACAGTATGTTCTTGTACCCTATAGCGTTGAGCAGTCCCGACCCCTCGTGACGTCACCCCTGTTCCAGAAATGGGATTCACCATTATTTTTTTCTTACAAACTTTTCGAAAAAATGATTCATATAAAGACGATTACACCACAAACAAAGCCAACTCGTTTTGTGACAAATCCTGATAACACACACAATGTTTTGGGACAATCAAATAATTTCTAAGAAGAAAAATTAAACAAAAAGTGTGGTATCCTGCCGTTTGTTACTTCTTGCTAATTAGATATTGCATGATAATATTGTGGAGGGCAGCCTTTTGTAGTTTATGTTCTTTTATTGAGATGGCCAAAAAGCTGAGAGGAAAAAAGCATAACAGCAGCAATTTTCAAACAAGCACTTGTTTTGAAAATTGCTTTAAAAATGTTTTTGCCTCGATTCGTCACCTATATACTATTCAGTAGGATTCTTTCTACCTCATCTTTCTTTGAAGCCCAGAGAAAAACAGACACTTGCTATTGAAATCAAGAATAATATTTTTTGGAAAACATCAAATGATATCAAATGATAACAAATTATAATAATTACGGTAATCATGATTAATCTCCATTTGTAACTATGCCTGATATATGCCCATTTTTTTCTTGGTGGCCAACTTCAAGGGCATCATCATGAAGATTTTCCATAATGGCTGGAGCCATATTTTGACCATTCATCCATCTTCAATGTTTTATCTGTAGTCCGGTCACGGAGGCAGGCAACAGCTCCACTATGAAGCTCACTTCCCTCTCCACAGCATCACTAGTAACTTTGATTGATTGATCGATTTTATAAACAGCTTGGAGATTTACAGTACAAACTAACTAACTGTGAATGGACAGACCAGTTAAGAATACCACTTGTTTACAATGGCAGACACCCCTGTTCATTTCAACAAACATATAGGCATATAAAAATTCACTTACGTACAGTATATTAAGTCAGAAGCAGCAGATGGAGGTAAAAGGGAAAAGAGAAATATATATATAAGAGTGGGGAATCATTTTTGAATTGCAGCCATCCGTATGTTAAGTGCCCTTAATGCTATCGGAATTTGCAAAAAAAAAATCTTGCCATATCCACTTGTCCAAATATGCTGACCTCATCAGATTTGTAATAGTTCCTTGGAGACAAACTCCCTAGAATTTGTGTTTCTTTTTTATTAGAATGTTACAGTGTTGAATGTATAGTATGTATAGGCTTAAGGTTGTATAAGCTTTGCATATTAGTTAATTATTGACATTTATCAGAACAGTCTAGTTCAGCTCAGCTCATTCCCATAGTATATGAATAGTATTCATGTGGTTAGGAGTAAAAAAAATATATCAATATCAAAACATATCTTCCTTCTGCATCCTTAATGATGTTCTAGCACTGATTTATTAACTCTACTTGTCTTATACCAGAGGATGTGTGAAAGCGCTTGTTTTAACCATCTAATCTATTTTTAATTTTTCATTACCCTCCAAACCAGCTTCTTATAAAAGTAAAACAATTGAGCATTTTAATTTGTTTAGTTGGTTTAGTATTTTCTCTTTATTAATGGGGTGCTTTGCACAGGATACAAATATTAACTTGACTCTTACACAGTCAAATACCGTATGGATTTAATTAATCAACAGATAAATTATGACCTTGATATCTATGTGCGTTCATGGTTTAACTGCCTGCCTGCCCGATCCAGACATATAACTCAAACACTGTCCGACAGATTGACCTCAAACTTGAGTTCAAACTTTCCATGTACAGGACAAAAGGTTCCATGCCTAATTCACCTGTCAGTGCTAGTATAGTTTTGGAGGACAGTTCAACAACTGTAGAGTTTCAACAACTGGATTATTATTTGGGTTAAAGGGGAATTCCACCCATTTGACTATGTCATTAATATACCTTAGAGATGTTGTGTGGACACCCATCCTGTGTTTCCTAGAAATGGAGGTCTAAAAAAAATCATTAACATGGTGGCACACTGCTGAATGACAACAACCTGATGTCATCAGGTTGTGTTTCACCATGTTATTGATTTTTCTTTCAGACCCTTTTTTCCTGAGAGAGAAATTTCCTGAGAGGGTACCCTAGTGGGTCCATTTGGTTCACATTTGTATCCTCTCAGGAATTTTTTGAAAATGGGTGGAATTCCCCTTTAACCCGTAACACAAGACAATTAATTTATGTAGCTGGTTAATTTCATTCTATTTTTATGTTTAACATTTTTAATAGTTGAAGTGTAAAAAACTGTGGATATCGTCATACTCAGGTCGCCATTACTCTTACCGGCAGTCTCGCGAGAGAGTCACGCATTGACAGTTTCCTCATCCCTCAAAATCTATTGTTTTAAATCAACTCTGCTTTCACACGATTCAATTATACAGTCAATATTGCAGGGCTAGGCTTTCCGCTGCGCAGCATTTGACGATATGAGAAGCCCTTGTGACCCATTTGTTTTGATTTTAGGGAAACAATTGTATCTCATCCCTAATGTCTGTCGTGGGCGGGGTCCATAAATCACCCCGCTGCATGCCTGTATGCAAGGTTATGGCTGCGGTCCATTCAGCACAATCACCGGGCAGAACTTAACATGGATTATGTCACGTATTCGCAGTAGCTTATGTTCAAATCAGATGTTATGGTACCGCACTTGTGTTGCTGTTGGGTTTATGACTTACTTGACTTAAACCCTTTGGCTCTTGTGGGAGCATAGGTCATCTATGAACTTCCTCCAGCTGGTTCGGTGTTGAGCGATCTTCTCTGTTTCCTTCCAAGATGTTCCTTTCTCCTTGAGTTCTGCCTCCACAGACCTTTTCCAGCTGTTTTTGGGTCTTCCTGGTTTTCTTTTCCCCTGGGGGTTCCAGGTTAAGGCTTGCCTGGTTGTGTTGGAGATTGGTTTTCTCAAGGTATGCCCGATCCAGCCCCATTTCCTGCGTTTTATCTGTGTTTCTATTTGTTCTTGTTTGGTGGTTCGCCAGAGCTCTTCGTTTGTGATTGTGTTGGGCCAGTAAATTCCTAAGATGTGTCGTAGGCATCTATTTATGAATGTTTGTAATTTGCTTGATGTTGCCTTTGTGGTTCTCCAAGTTTCCACACCATACAGTAGAACAGACTTGACGTTGGAGTTGAAGATGCGGAGTTTTATTTGCGTGGAGATGTGTTTGGAGTTCCATACTTGCCGTAGTATTAGAAAAGCTGTTCTGGCTTTCCCTATTCTAGCTTGTATGTCTTTGTCGCTGCCTCCATCCCTCCCCACGATGCTTCCCAAGTATGTGTATGTGTCCACCTCTTCCAGTGCCTCCCCATCCAGATTTATGGTGTTGGTTGTGTTTTGGTCTATATTTATCACCTTTGTTTTGTTTTTGTTGATGTGAAGTCCTGTAGTGGCTGCTGTATCGGCAAGCTTTGTGAGTTTGGTTTGCATTTGTGCTTGGGTGGTAGACAGGAGGACTATGTCATCAGCAAAATCTAGGTCCTCTAGTTGAGACCACATTGTCCACTGAATGCCCAGATTTTGCTTGGCTGTTGTAGTCTTCATGATCCAGTCGACTGCCAGGATGAAGAGAAAAGGGGAAAGTAAACAGCCCTGTCTGACTCCTGTCTCGACTGTGAAGCTGTCTGTGAGGTGACTGTTGTGTATTACTCTGCAGGATGATTGTAGGTATAGCTGTTGTGTGATGTTTATGAACTTCTTAGGAATACCATAGTGTGCCATGAGTTTCCATAGAATGTCTCTGTCCAGACTGTCAAATGCTTTATGGAAGTCAATGAATGTGAGGTTGAGAGAAGTGTTCCATTCCAAGGTCTGTTCGATAATGATGCGGAGTGTGGCGATGTGGTCGGTACATGATCTGTCTTGTCTGAAACCTGCTTGTTGCTCTCTGAGTTGCTTGTCTATCTCTTCTGATAGTCTTTCTAAGATGATCCTGCACAATATCTTTCCTGGCACAGATATTAACATGATGCCCCTGTAGTTGTTGCAGTCTTTCAGATTACCTTTTTTGGGAAGTTTCACAAGGTGGCCCTCTGTCCAGTCGCTTGGTACTCGTTCCTCTTCCCATATCTGTCCAAAAAGTTGATGAAGTAGAGCTGTCGCTGTTTCTGGGTCTGCTTTAATGGCTTCTGGGGGGATTCCGTCAGGTCCTGGTGCTTTGTTGTGTTTTAGTTTTTTGATGGCCTTCTTTATTTCTTGTTTGTTGGGTTTGTTTGTGTTGACCTGTAGGGGGTGTGCCGAGGGAGGGATGATGGCTAGTTCAGTGGGTCTGGGTCTGTTCAGTATGTCCCTGAAGTGTTCAGCCCATCTCTTCAACTGGTCTTCTTGTTTTGTGAGTGTTTTGCCATCTTTGTCTAGTATTGGTCTGTCTTGGGTTTTGCGTTTGTTAGCCAGTTTGCGAGTGATGTCGTAGAGGGCTTTCGTGTTGTGTTGAGCTGCTGCTTCTTCTGCTTGAGTTGCTAAGTTGTTAATGAATTGTTTTTTGTCCTTCCTGATGCTCTGTTTTACTAGTTTGTCTAGTGTGGTGTAGTCCTGTTGCTGTTGGGTTTATACCAGGGGTTTTCAACCAGTGGTCTTTGAGAGAGTTCCAGGTGGTCCTCAGCAAAATGAATCTATACACAAGTGTTTTGTTTTCGAAATCCAGCCTGGAATTGTGGACAAAAGCAAGAGAAATCTTTAGTTTTGGGTTCTGTGGGCCTAAAATGTCATCAAATGGTGGTCCGTGGCTCAAGTTTTGAATAAATAGTGGGTTCTGGTGTGAAAAAGGTTGAAATGAAATAATCGTCTTCATTACGGCAAAACACAACAATGGACGTTTCTTGTAATATACTGTACACGTTTTTCTCTCCTTAATGGTGGAGAATAATGGAAGAAATAGAAGCTTTATAAATCACTATGGATTAAGTCATTCAGCCATGATACCCCCAGGGGCGTGCACAGTAAGACGCTAAGGGTGCTTGAGCACCCCCAAGTGGCCCTCTCTGGACCAACATACCCTTTTTAAAAGAACAAAATCTAAAGTTCAACGATTTTTCCCTCTGAAACCATAAGGGCTATGTTTACAAAACTTGGGGAGGTGGGTGGACATATTTTTAAAAATTATTTGATTTTAAAATTGTATTGGTCGGCCTCATGGTGGCGCTATAACAGCCCACCAAACAGCCAGTTACGTTTTGGTCCATAACTCTTGAACCGTAAGTCGTAAATTTAAAATTCCTTTTTCCCAGCATTCCTTGGGTCATGATGCATCTCTCCATATAGGCCACGCCCATTTCCGCCATTAAAGTTTTTCCGCCATTTTGGATGTTGTTAAAAACACACTTTTTGCCCCTATTCCTACATATTTTAGTCAAATCTTACAAAAATTGGCACACATGCTCTGTGGACCTATCCGATAAAAGTGACCACACAGAATTTTGATTAAGCGTATCGTTTGCCCATAATTGGCTTCCAAAGTTAGTGGGAGGGGCCTATTTCACAAATAAGTGCCACAAATCATTCAAATGTCCAAACCTCCCCAAATTTGAATCGCATGTTGTGGGTGGTGGCACCAACAGGTAGCCAAAAAAATCCATTGGTCAGCCTCATGGTGGCGCTATAACAGCCCACTTTACGTTTTGGCCCATAACTCTTGAACCGTAGGTCATGAATTTAAAATTATTTTTTCCCAGCATTCCTTGGGTCATGACGCAACTCTGCTACTAGAGTTGGCTCAAATGCCCCTCCTAGTGGAAGAGTGGTGAGGGCCACTCACCACTCTTCCACTAGGAGGGGCATTCGAGTCCAGTCCAGTGCAGTAGGTTTGCAACACTACCACTTTGTGTCAGAATATGGAACTGTTGTCCACAAGAGTCATGGCCTGTTTTAAAGGGAAGGGGATCTGCTTTCATTCTAAGGGACAGGAGCTTGAAATTCAGTTTCTAGAGAAGAAGCCATTATTTTCTTCAAACCATTTTATATAGCAGTAGCCTAATGCGTTTGTATAGTTGTACTTGTAGATGCTGAAATGCTGTTTTCTATGCGTTTTTAACCCCCCAAAACTCAAAAAAATTTCCTCCGCCCGGCTTTGCCGGGCGGCTAGAGTGCCCTCCTGGTTAAATTTGAGCACCTGCCCTTGAAACTCTCTGTGCACGCCACTGGATACCCCCCATGTTTTCATTGAGTTATGTCAGATTATTTCTCCGCCTTTCAAACTATGGCAAGTGAGTGAGTGAGTGAGTGAGTGAGTGAGTGAGTGAGTGAGTGAGTGAGTGAGTGAGACAGACAGAGAGAAAGAGAGAGAGAGAGAGAGAGAGAGAGAGAGAGAGAGAGAGAGAGCAAGTGTGTGTGAGAGAGAGAGAGTGAGTGCGAGTGTGGATGAGAGAGATAGTGTTTATTGCATGTTGTAGGTGAATGATAGCACGGCATAAAACCTTACCAAACCGAGCAGATGGAGTTTGTGTGACAGTAAAATCCCAAATGTCCGCTGAAGGTTTTTACCAGTGACTTATGAAAGCTATCTGTCAAAACAAAGGCGCCAGTTAGCAGGATGGTATGCTAATGAGCCAGGGCTTGTTCTGCCGACAAATCATGTTCAAAAAGTGCATTGTTTTCCTTCCAAGATGCCCGAGTCTGCGCATGTACAGTACTATAGCTGCAGCACACAAGGAATATCCCAGGTTTTACTTGTGTATTAACAGTGTATTAACGGTACATTAGCGGATGTGTGGTATTGGACCTCAGAAACATCAACCGACTCCGCCCCTCACTCACCCCCCACAGTGCCGCTATCCTGGTTCATGCTCTTGTCACCTCCCGTCTGGATTACTGTAACTACTGTAACAGAACCCCCGTCATCAACCACATTACCCCCGTCCTGCACCAACTCCACCGGCTTCCCATCAAATACAGCATTGACTATAAAATTCTCCTCCATACATTCAAGGCTATTCACAACCTCGCCAGTCCATACCTGTCTGACCTAATTCACGTCAACATCCCCACCCAGTCACGTCACGTCAACCCCCCCCCCCCCCCCCCCCCACACCCGACGTAAGAAACATGGACTCAATCACACCTCAAAACACACCTATTTAGGCAGACCTATATGGCTAATGTGCCAAATCTGCTGCACGCGGTACATTAATTTTGCTGTTTTTATTTGTTCTTTGTTTGCTCTGTTTTTAATTTGTTGAAACTTGAAAGGCGCCTTACAAATAAAATGTGTTATTATTATTATAACATTACTAGGCTCAGAAGGCAAAACATAAACGCCGACAGTAATCGTATAATAAGTGTGTGTAGTATGTCCGTTCAGTTAATCACCAGCAACATTGGCCCGGCCACTTACACATTTACACACATTTACTCATGAAAATTCTACATACCATCTCAATAGTTCTGTCCGATTTCCCAAATTCATCCTGATTGGCTTAAGATTGTTAAAGTTTGCAAGATTAGGAGCACTTTTGAACGAAACGCCTCAAATCATGAACCCTGCAGTGTGCAATTTCTGCAATTTTTGTACACACGTTCACATTATAGGGCAGGCCAATGATGAAATGCCTCCTCAGGGCAGAGGAATAAATCCTCCCTTCACATTGGCCTATTATATCGTCGCTGCCACCACCAGGTGGACTTTTGAAATCACATTTTTTGGACCAGCATGCCTCGAAACATGACTTTGAATGTTGATTTCCCATCAAAGGCATAAGGAGAAATGGACCCTTTTTCACATTGGCCTATTACAGTGCCACCAGTCCAGGAGGCCACAATAACCTATACCTGGCCTACCTGACCTGTGCTCCAAGAAGCACAGGTGTTGAGTATACTTGTTAGGCCTTGCTGCAGGGCCGGATCTAGGCATGGGCATGGGGGGATGCCCCCCTAAATGCCCTGACTGCCCCACCAAACATGATGGCATGCAAAACAACCCAAATTTCACTAAACCATTTCATTATTCAAAACAGAAAACTCTCTGAGTCAGACCTTTAGCTTTATGTATGCTGCATGTCTGTTGCAACTTCAACAACAACTGATGTTATTGTTATATATAGTCCTGTACAAGATATAAATCTTCTGGGTCACAGAACTAAAACAAAAAAAAAAGAAAATCGTGCCACAGGCGATGAAGCCACTCTCATGCCATTTTGCCCCCCAATTGTGAAATGCTCCATCTTGCTGTTTACTTTTTTGGAATCACTCCGGTTGCTGCACCGTCTATGCATGTACACACCCATTAGCTTCTGTTTTAGCCAAGATGTTTAGCGACCATTTTCTCAGAAACTATGGCGCCTGTCCGTGATATAGATCTGATCGACAAGGTTCTGAGGTTTTATGGTGCATTGCGATTACAATATTAGCATTTTTGAAGGAAGGTCGATGTCGCATTAACTCGCTAGCTTTGTGTTTTTCTATATGCATTTAAAGGTAGGGTAAGTGATTTGAAATTCATCGTGTAGTACCAGCCTGGTGCACTACGGGCGCCCAAGAGTAGCTACACTATGTGAACCTGCTGCTCGATCCTGATTGGAGGAGAATTCACCCTCCACCTGGGGAACTTTTATTATCTCCTCTGCTAACGTGGGCGAGGGGGAAACTCCATATATGGTCTACACACCTTATAATACAGCATTTTAACAGATTTTTTTGGGGTGATATCTGACAAAAGTGAAATCACTTCCCCTACCTTTAAGCTAGTGAAATGGAAGTGAATCATAGTAAAATCTGTCTGTATCTGGTGGCACCCATTCACTACCAATTTTTGTCAACAAGGTGACACACTCAAAGTTAAATGATCAGAAAATAATGGAGTCTGTGTGTTTGACTGGATTGTCGAATTCCTACATTGCCCATAAGGCTTTGGTGCACTGCCCTTCCATGTGGAGAGAGTGAGGGCTATCTTACCATTACCAATGACTGATGTAGTGTCAATGACTGATGTAGAGCCATCAGAGATTTTAAAATACAAAAAAATAAAATATCTAAATACTACAGAAATTAGCCCTTTAAAGACAAAGTACTACTACATCATTAACCACTTGCATCCTGTAGCTAATCATAGATTCCTGCTGGGCTCAATGCCCACTAGCTTATTTCTCTCTACAACACGAGCACACAACACAAGGAGCTTGTATAGATGGTTCAAATGAAAACAATGCTATGATAAGACTGCTACAATAGTTCTGTACTCTGGCCTTCCCAGCTCTATGGTGAGTACTTTGTTGTTTACAAAATGAACCTTCTTTAAACAACTGTGCATTATCAAACCGTAATGCAGCCTGCTCCTTTCCTATACAAACCGTACATCTAAGACTGCATTTGGAGATGGCGGTAATGTGAAAACATGGCAGTAGGTAAAATGGGTTTGTGGCCTTCGTAAATTAAGTACACCTGTAAAAATGAAAATAAAGATAAAGCCACGCAAACGGCTATATACAGAGAGAAAAAGAGCGAGAGTGAGAGAGAGGGAAAAAGAGAGAGAGGTGAGAGAGCACAGCCGGATTTAGCCAGCCCTACTAGGGTGGGCTAGAAGAATGGCAAGGTGGGGAACTTTAAAGTTTTTCATATGAAGCAGTGGTTTTCAACCTTTTTGACACCAGGGCCCACTATTTATTCGGCATTTGAGCCACAAACCACCATTTAGCCTCACAGACCAAAACTAAAGATTTCTTTTGCTTTTGTACACAATTCCAGTTTGGATTTGGGAAACAAAACATACAGACTAAAATGATCATTAATTTTCTACATTCTCTAGTTGTGTAAACTTGGACTAATTCAGATGATGAATATTTTAACTCATGTACATCTACATGTACATCGGGTTAACCAACTTTGCACCATTTAGCAGGGGACCACCTGGAACTCTCTCAAGGACCACTGGTGGTCCATATTACCTTTCATTGGGATGGTAGAATGCACGTTTGGTTGGGCTTTGCCCACCACTGCCCGGCCTTTAGATCCGGCCCTGAGAGAGAGCAGAAAAGAGTGAGGAAGGAGAGGGGTATATTTGCTGTGACCGGGGGCAGAGTATTGACAGCCAAGCCCTATGAAGGTAAGAAAGGGCATGCCGGCAGGAGATTTTATGAGTAAGTTATTGTCGATGTTTACATGCCAGGTGTCAGCGGTGTCACAGATTGCCATCCCAGTGTTCTCAGCAAGGCTTCAGCACAGTAAACAGACTTCAAAGGAGACAGCCCTCGGTTCAAACAGGCACGTGCAACGCACGCGCACAGGGCTCCACGCACAAATTGTGTAGTAGCTAAAGCACAGTACATTGCACTCTGAGCAAGATGATCTGTCGATGACATGAGTGCAAAGCACACTGGGCTTATAACGCCTCAATGAGGGGTCTTGTCAGCAAGGACACAGCCAGAACCACATTTGGAAAATGACACACTTCTGACGAGACAAACACTATCTTTAAATGTCAGGTAAGGTTAAGAGGGTGGAGATGCACACATATGCGAGTGTGTATGAACTGTGTGCATGCGTGCATGTGTGCATGTGTGCGTGTGTGCGTGTGTGCGCGTGCATGTGTGTGGGTGTGTGTACACGTGCATTTGGGGGGGGCACTTTGAACTGTGTTGAAATGTGTGCGCAAACTGCGCATGTGTCTGTGGGTACTTTTGAAGAAATACATGAGGACGTGAACTAAAGTGGTACAACCAGTTTAAAATGGTTATATCCTCGTGAGCTGAGCCAGTAAGCAGAGGGCAGGAGATAATACTCAGGACAATACCTCTAAAGACATCTTAATTACAGTATATCACCATTACATCAACAACTAAAGCAGGAAATCAATGTTTTTAAATAGCGGTCCACCAACTGACCGCAAACCGAGTGTTTGTGCTTGTAATACAAAATAATACAAAAACTTTAAGAGACATGAAAAAATAACATCTCTCAAAGAGGGTGAACCCAGAACCCTAGACATTTATTTAAGCCAGACATAAATGTTGGTGCTTGCATGCGTGTCTCTCTGCATCACACTATATGAGTGTATTTGGGAAGCGATTGCTATAAGGGATGGACAAAAAGTGAATTGTAGGGACTTTATTGGAGCCCTGGGGCAATGGAGTTAGGTAAGTATAGTTGAAGCGAAGTATTCAAATATGCATGGCATGATGGCAGTCACAGAGGACAATTGAAGCTTGTAGGAAAGGTTTAATGTCTTAGGTTTTCATGTGAGAAAAGTAAATGTTTCATCTCTTATGTAGGCAACGTAGAGATGCCCTGAGATACAAACTTTGCAGAGTCACTGTAGAGTGTTTGATTTAAACACATTAAAAATAATAATAATAAAAGCACCTCTGTTCAGAAAAGAATTTAAAAGATGCCATTGGGATTTCTAAGTGTATGCCTTTAACAGAAGACTAGGTTTACCAATTTACCAAACATTCAAAGATCTAAATCATCTGTGCTTTTACAGAAAATAATTCACTCTCACACGCATGCAGTGCATACTCTTTCACGCTCGCACTTCATTCTATTCTGTCTAAATTAAGTGTTCTTTGTTTAACCACCACCTGGGGAGGTTTTATTCGACGGTACCCTCAGGTACCCTCGGGCCAATCAGAATTCAGCTCATCTAACCAATACGGTCCCCCTCTCAGCCTCACCCTGTGATGCCCCACACACACACACACACTGAAGGGACACTGTCATCCGCACTCCTTTAATATTTAATCACGACAACAGAGCAGCAAATCGCATCAGAAGCAATGCATGCTGGATCATATTGTCTGATCCAATAGTCCACCGCTGTACTGCTATCAATTACAACTTTGGCACCAAACTAATTCATTTGAGGGCTGGATTGGTAATTTGATTTCAGGCTCACTCACTTGGTTCCCCTTACCCATTAATTTCATTTGCACTTGCCCATCAGCCGCACCAGCACATGTTGAGTCACCCATGTCCCTGAGCTCATCTTAGCCCAGTCTTATTAATACCATGCAGCGTGTGGCAAGTGCCAACCTGACATTCAAAGCCCGAGCAGCTCTCCAAGCTACAGTATAACGCTGTCTATGTGTCACCTTTAGTGGAGCTTCAAGCTTCATAAACCCGCCCACTCCTTCCACACCTCACCTGCCATGCCATATATAGACCTTTAGTGATCGACGTGGATACATTCAGGTGTCGGAGGTAATGCATTATGAAGTAACACATTCCTGTATGCTCTACTCGCAATAACCAGTATTGTAACCTAATTCTAGCTACGCTTTACAACTTGGTAATGTTGCTGCAGTTACTGACCTGAGTTTCATTGCAATACAATGTTTTGGGTCCAGCAATACTATAGAGCTGCAAACGAATATTCCATATTCGAAAGAATATTCAAATATTAAAATGTAAAAAATACTCAAATGTCAATTTAAGGTTTGAATTTAAAATAAATAGTAATAAAATACTGTGTGAGTTCCCACAAGACGTTCGCCCACATATACTAAAACAAACTAATACAATAATAGGCTATTAAGATGATTATCAATCATTAAAGGTAGGGGAAGTGATTTCACTTTTGTCAGATATCACCCAAAAATATTTTTTTTCTGTTAAAATGCTCTATTATAAGGTGTGGAAACCACATATGGAGTTTCCCCCTCCCCCACGTTAGCAGAGGAGCTAATAAAAGTTCCCCAGGTCACCACAATTCTCCTCCAATCAGGATGGAGCAGCAGGTTCACATAGTGTAGCTACTGTTGGGGGCCCCTAGTGCACCAGGCTGGTACTACACCATGAATTTCAAATCACTTCCCCTACCTTTAATTTGATCTCGCAAGGCTCAAGAGAGCGTATTTCTCAGCACCAACCATGGACAATTCAGAACTGGAGCAAATAGAGGAACAAAGAGGATGTTTTACAGCACATTAGGCAGCAATATTCATATTGACATTATGCACATTCGATATTCAAATAATTCGATATTCATTTGAATCCACATGGTGTTTTAAAAGGAACATTGGAAAGTATTTTTGGCCAGTTCTTGCAGCACTACGATACTACAACAGTGTGTACAGACACAGCATGAAACCAGCAGCAGCAGGAAGGGGAGGGGGGGACAAAGACAGACGATGGTCTGAATGAAGGAAGGAAGGAAAACGGACGGACGGACAGAAAAACATTATTTCACCAAGCCAGGCACAGAGCAATATAGCCACCCTGTCACATATACTTGCAACCTTCAACATCAGCGACTACACAACAATGTCGATGCACATTCTAAAGGATGAAGGCTTATAGGTCAACTAAAGTCTGTTAGGTCAACTAAAGCCCAAAATATCTAGCTTGAACTTAAAAGGAAATATAGTAGTAAAAGCAATCAAGCTCCACATACAGTACTGTACATACTGTATATACCGTTGTTCCCTGTAACAACTATTTACCTTAAATAGCAGGTGCAACATACTGTACATTGGTACCAAATCTTTGGGTCCCTAACACAACAGCTGGAAACACTTCAGTGTCCATGCATTATATGGCACAAGCAGCGAGAGACAGCGAGATCAATTTGTGACGGCAACGTACGTTGTGACCGTTGGCCACCCGTCACGACTACAATTATGCAAATAAAAAACAAACAAAAAGGTTCCTACTTTGTGCAGGTCTTCTACTTGACGTCATCAACTGTGTGAAGGCCAGGGTCAAACTTTGGAACCTATGGATGGAACCCCCGTCTCTCTGGTCCAGGTCTTCCAAGATGCGTCTCCAGTCATCTCAGTCCTCCATTTACAGATGTCCCATCATGTCAAACTCCTGGCTCTTGTACTCGTCTGTAAATGGCTCCTATGATACAAAAAGAAAGAAAGAAAAGTAAATGCAAGTGAGCATGCACAGTATATCATAGCACAACTAGATATCAACACCAGTCACAACACTACATACAGTACAGTCTGAATGCTGTATCACCACATGTCACAACATGTACAGTATAGGCCTACAGTCATGATTGGGACTTTTATATTCTCGTTTGAAAGATAGCCTATTCAATCACTGGGCAATTTAGGGCAGCCAACACTCAACTTTATTTGTAATTTGTATTTTTTTAATAGCTTCCAAACAAAATGAGATCTTGAGCAAGTCAGCAATAGCCTTGGTCCAGTGCGTTAGACAAGTTCTCATTAACGCTCTGTCAGGAAAGCCAATGCACATGGGCACATGGGTAAAGTTGGAAAGAGGTTTCCAACTCTAGCTAAAGGTACAGCTTTACTGTATGATAGCATATACGTTTTGAAAATAAAATAAAATATATTCAGAGCGCCCTCTACAGATCTGGTTTAAGAACAAAACACAAGACGCTTCAAGTCTTCTGGTCTGTGGAATGTAATGTATTACTTTTAGCTATAATGTCAACAAAATGTGACATTATAGCTAGAGACGCACACAGTGTGTGTGTGTGTGTGTGTGTGTGTGTGTGTGTGTGTGTGTGTGTGTGTGTGTGTGTGTGTGTGTGTGTGTGTGTGTGTGTGTGTGTGTGTGTGTGTGTGTGTGTGTGTGTGTCGCAGAGGCTCATTGGTAAACACTGGCAAATTGCCAACAGCACGACTTCTACGGATACAACTGCGCCAATTAGTAGCTTTTGCAGTAAAACAATAAAACATTACACACACAACTCGACCGTGACTCCGCATGTAAAAATGAACTCACCCTTCAGTTGGAACTTGGACAGAATGACCGACGCGGTTTGTCGCGAAATGAACTCTCAGGAACAGTTTACTCAGTTGCCACTTTGACAAGACTGAATAAGACGACTCCTCTCAACTTTGAGGTAGGTTGAATGTTCTTTATTCAATATATTTCATATTATAGGCGGCCTGAAGTAAAACAAATACCGGTAAAAGTTTTGGTCTGACTCTGATATTTAAAACTAGGAACGGAGAGGGCAGGCTAGCTGTTATCATCACAACAGTCACCTTTCCAGTGTTGCCAACTGCCAATATCTAAAATGCACTAGTGGCCAAAACGCACGACAATGCATGGTTTTCAAACATTTTCATAGCAGGGCCCACTATTTATTCTGCATTTTAGCCACGGACCACCATTTGTGTTGAGTTTAGTCCCTCAAACTAATTTAGGAGAGATAACTGGCAAAATGTTGGCCAAAATAGCAATTCTACATGTTCTCATTGTGTAGATTAAATATATATATAATTTAACTCTTGATATCATAAAATGAAACCAAATGGACCTGCCCGCCAACCAATTTTGCCCCAACTCACCAGCAAGATTTTCCACCACAGGAGTTTTTAACCATTTTGGCGCTGGGGGACCAAGCACCAAGTTGGCAACACTGTCCTTTCAGTCCCAGGTGTTTGTGTGCTCCAAAATGAGACAGCGCCCCAATTCTGGTCTGTCAGAACGGTGTACTGCAGCTGTCAATGCAATCTCTGCCTGAGATCTGTTATAAAATACCCTAATTTCACAAGTTTATTAGTTCATGTCTGAGCCTGTAGCAATTTGATTTGTGTTCTAAATAAGAGTCCTGTATGTTTGATTTGTCCTTTTCAATGTCACATACCATCCCAATATACAGGCCACAATGTGCTAGGCTACTCCATCAGAGATTCACTAACATTCTAAATCTCAGGTTATGGTCGCAATCTAACCGTAACCTGTAATACAAGCACCTGTTGATAGCAGAGACAATATTGCTAAAACATCATCATTTATTTTATATATTGTGTTGTCACGGCATAGTTCAGCGTAGGCTACCCTCTTAGAATCAGACTGTAGGGTGTAGGGTGTAGGGTGTAGGCCTACTGTATTGTACTGTACTACTGTACACGCTCTCTTACCTGACGTGTGTGTGTGTGTGTGTGTGTGTGTGTGTGTGTGTGTGTGTGTGTGTGTGTGTGTGTGTGTGTGTGTGTGTGTGTGTGTGTGTGTGTGTGTGTGCGCGCGTGCGTGTGTATTAGTCTTAGTGGTGACACTTGGTGGGCGACAAAATGCTATTTCCGTACTTGGACAGAACAGTACACATCGACATGTGGTCATAGGGACACACATTGCTGTCTCAGGAGTGGTTAGCACCACTCAAAAAGCAGTAGCCTATTGATACAGGACCCAGTGGGAAGTGGAAAGAATAACTCCCAGCTTTATATAAGTATCAAGGGATGTATGATAATTATTGGCAAAAAATGTCTGTGTATATTCTTGTAGACAGGACAGATGCATGTGAATTATATACTGAGAATGCAATAATCAAGTGACAAGTGTCATTGATAAAAATGAAGTCTGAAGTACAGAGGCAATTTATTAGAAAAACAATGTCTGTTTTCGAGGCTACACATTAGGAAATGGTATAACATTGTATCCAATTACCCTCTTATGACCTTGCATTCATTGTAATTTGTCCAGCTTACAGTATAAGCTCGCAAAATGAATTATTGAAATAAAAAAAAAAAAACGAAATAAAGACATATTTTTTTAAATCGCCCCCCTTAGCAAAGACAGTGATACATGAACAGTAACCCCCTTTAAATATGAATATGAGTAAAGTCGTTATATTCCCTGATGGCAAACGCGGCTAATTTAACATTTAGAGTATTACAAATCCCATTTGTATTGATGAGACCCACTGAAAAGTGTCATGTGAGAGATATGCATCTTATTGAAATTCTAATGAGGATAAATGGTAGGGCCTGTGTCGCAATGGAACAACCCCCCCCCCCTTCTGTCATAGAGCTAAGACGGGCCGCACTGTAATTTGAGCGAGGTCTCCTCTCTATATTCCATAACATGTCTTTGAGTGAGTCTAATTTCCTCTCCATATGGGCGTTTAGCAGTAAAGAGTAAGTGGTAAAGGAAAACCAAACAATTATGGGTTTTTAGTCGCGCATCGCCGGTCTCGTTAATGTCACTTGTCTCTGTGAGGTAAAGTATTCATCTTTGTTAGAAGCACTGTCAGACCCAACAACTCCTTGCTTGCATCATGGGCCTTCGGAATGCTGCAGTGCAGACCTTGAGGTTTACCTAAATGTATTTTTTATACATGCCAAATGTATGTGTGGGTGTCCAAATTGGCATATGAACGCACACGCATGTAGGCCTACTGTGTGAATGGATGCGTGCATTTACAGTATGCACACACACACACACACACACACACACACACACACACACACACACACACACACACACACACACACACACACACACACACACACACACACACACACACACACACACACACACACACACACACACACACACACACACACACACCTGACCTTACTGAGTGGGACTGGGTTCTGGATTATTGAACAGGTATTGATCCATTTCATTACACTTGGAAGTACACTTTGAGTGCCTGTTTCTGAACCAGAGATCCACAGAACTATACTAAAGTCTGCTTCAACTAGTCTGAGCTAACTTGAAAGCATTTTGGCCTAGAGAGGCGGAGACGGACAGACGGTTCGGTAGATCTGACTGGATCTCACCAACGTGTCGTCAGCCACCGGCCAATCCCCCGTCCCGTATCATCATTTGGAGCGACACCCACCCCGCCCGGAAGTGTTGACTCCCATTTATAGGTCACCGTGACGAACAATTTATTCCAGGCTTTCCTTTTTTGTGCATCTCAAACAAAAATGAAAGCCTGAGCCTAAGCTTCAACAAAGCCAAGAAGTGCAGTGAACACAGAACTGCTGTCTGAAATGCAGACGAAGTTTGTTGAAAAGTTAATTTACCCCCCAAATTATATACCTTATAATTAAGTCAATGCAGGTGTACACCTGAATTTCATTGTAGAGCCAAAGGAGGTTTTAACATTTTACATTGTGTGGAACAGAAATAGGCATAATGATGTTTTTATTTTTTAGTTAGTTTGTTTTTTGTCCCTCTTCAGTCTCAGACATGGCATGAGGTGTGACATCATTCACGACAGAAACCAAAGGTTATAACTAGGTGTGGAGGATTATGAAATTATGAACAATATCCGATGTATGATTATTTGTAGGTATCATTATTTGCTGATACCGATTCTGACAGAGGACCACACTGGGAACAAGCCTAGGGCCCGGGGGCTATTGTCCCAAAGGCTGTTTTCACAACTGGATGAGATGAGAACACAAATTAAATGTAAAAAATGTTGAATTCATTTTTTATTTGATTTAGCTTTTGTTCTATACTCAAGGTACTTGGATACTTGCATATTCAACTCATTGATGATTTTTACATTTTTAAATGTATTTATTGCTAGTAAAAAACCTAAGCAGTCAGCAGTGGATTATTTTGAGACCGGCTATGGCATGTGGTGGTTGATATGGCCGATTTCGATTATGCTACCGATTATATTGTGCATTCCAAGCTAACCTCTGTGGAACACATCAAGACAAGGTAGTAGGGGTGGGGGTTCGCCTCACCCACCCTTCCCTGCCAACACCCGACCTCCCCTCCCCCCTCTCTCTCTTGGTAAATTATCGACCCCTCTTTCATAAATAAGAATGAAAGAAAAACACATTTGTGCCACATAATAAGATGCGGTAATTAATGTCATCCATTCACATCCGTATAGGATATGGACCGGGAAGAAATGTGATTACTTTTATCACATTTCAAAACTTGGGAGTTAGTTTGGGAGGCCTGTAACTCGGTTAGGCTTTGACTGTGGAGAGGAGGAGAGGGCTGCTCTCGCTCTGTGATTGATGAGTGCACACCAGGCATGCTATTAAAAAAAGCTGCAGCGTAGTCCACAGACAATAAACATATTCAGGGTGCTGAATTCAAAATGACTAATTTAGAGAGAAAAATACTGTTTTTGTTTGTTTGTTTGTTTTAAATAAATTATTTTATTGTTTTTTTTTATTATTTTTATTTTGCAGCAAGCAACCTTAATTGTAAACAGTGAGTTAACATACAATGCTGCATGTTGAACACAACACAACTCACATACACACACACATGCATGCAGGCGGTGCCAGGCGTGCGCGCGCACGCACGCACACACACACGCGCACGGGCACACACACAAACACGCACATGCTCTGTTCTTCCACATGTACACAATTGTCTTTTCTGACCTCCATTACGATCAACATGGCCATGAGATAAGCATAACAATTAATTATGAATATCATACCCATCGCACTGTCACCGTTTTAATAATGAAACAAATTAATTCTTTAGCCGGCCAAAGAATATATTAAACGCACGCTCGCGGGGACTGTGCAAGGAATTATCTGGCACACTACCCAGACTTGTACCTATCTGAGAGCGGGAAAAGGTTATGAATAAAGGAATTCAGCCTGGTGAAATGAATAATAGGCACTCATTCAACAGAAATGTCTATGGAGATGGAACAGGCAATTAGCAATACAGTGGATATATATCTTGCATTATCTCCCTCAGAATGTGTGGGTGGTGGTGGGGGAGCCTCAGCCAATAAGGCACTGTTAAAACCATACTACAGTAAACTTATCAAAAATGGGTATCTATGGCTAACATGGCCAGGAATAAAATAATTAAATTCATGCAGGAAGACATGGATCTATCATATACATACCGACCATAAAGCATAATAACAAACAAATGCACCCAGATGATGCCACGTCAACAGCATGCCTATATGTCTGTTGATTCTTACTTATTATTTTTATTATTATTTAAAACTACAGTAATCATCTCTTTGGGGCAGCCTGGTGATGCACATTTACCACTAAGTTTAGTTAAAGTTCACACATCTTTTCTCGATCTTTTTGTTTCTATAAGGTGAGTGGAAATTAAATGTGGTCAATTAGCAAAAAAAAAATAGTAATGATAATTATAAAATTTTCTGTATTTCTGTGGCCTGCAGGGCCCGCAGGGGAAACACTCCTTATTCAATCTGACTGATTTTACTGTAATATATAGACACACACACGAGCACACATGCGCTGCTCACACACACACACGCACTATGTGTGCCGACTGCGGGTACAGGTGCTCCATTATTCAAAGTATCTCCTTGGGCTTTAAAGCTCTGACAGAGAAGCAGCCTAGGATCCTCCTTTCCCTGCACACAGCTCCCCCCTCGCAAAAATATTACCAGAGCATCCCCGGGGAGAGCGAGAGGAGAAACGTGATCTGGAAGAGAGAGGCGAATCCACCACAACAACAGCTGTTACCAAATCACAACAACCTGGGGAGGGGTTGTGGGTTATATTTTATGGGCGGGTAGGGACTGCGGATGTTCATTTATTTATCTCCGTATAGTCAGCGTTGAGGTGTGTTTGTGACTGTGCGTGCGCGTGTGTGTGCGTGTGTCCGTCTGTGTGGGGGGTGCTTTAATGTGCATGTGTGTGGTTGTGCAGCGTGTGCATGAGCCTGAGAAAAAAAAAGATCTCTCTTTACGTATAGGGAAAGAAAAGGGCCCCGGGCCTTGCCGCTGCAAAATGCAGAGGTCCATAATGCCATAACCGTTGACATGTGCACAAATGATGAATATGTAAAAAAATAATCAATTTCATAGGTCAAAATATTCTAATGAAGGGTACGGAACGAGGGATTTCTCATTTGAGAGCGTCTGGTGTGGCTTGCGTGCCTCTTCACTCCGCTCCTCCAATGCCACTTCTCCATGGATGCAATTAGGCCGAGAGCAATTTCACATTTCACATATGTAAATATCGATACCGTTTGGCCACAAACTGGCAATATATGGAGAATATGTAGGCTGTGGGGTGTGGAGACCCTGTTGAAGTGCTGAACCGCTATATGCTGTTTCAAGATCCAAATTAGCCACGCGCACGTATATGCGAACGCGCTCACACACACAAGAGGGCACATAGAGCGTCGAATAGCGGGCTAAATTAGATTAGTGGCTCTCCACGGCACAACCACAGAAACACACGCGGCCTCTGGTTGGGTTGGGGGTAGAGGGTTGACGTTGGAATTGTATCTGAATGCAAATGCAGCCATTAGTGGTGGGAGCTGACCAATTTATGGCAGCGACCTTGGGCAGGTGCCGGGGTCCACTCTCTCCCTGTCCACACACGCACCCTCCTTTCTTATACGCCAACCTCATTTACACATGGTGCATTATACAGTAGCTCATAGTGAATTATTTGCCTGTTCCCAACAGCAATGGTGAGATTGTTAACATCTGCTTCCATTTGTCTGTGTGGTCGCTGCGCTCCTTGTCTTTGTTCGGAATAACAACCAATAAGTCAGGGACCATCAGGCCTGCTGACTCCTTGGATTCTGAACAGATCACGCGTTAAGCAACAGAATTGCACGTGTGCAACATGCTGTTTGCATTTGAAGATGATCTGGGTAACAGTAGATCTGAGGGATATGGCAGACAACAGGAATATAGTCGCTTCGCTGCCCTCCATTGCTTTGTCACTCTAAAATGCTTGCACATTGTCCTCCATCTCTCTCTCTCTCTCTCTCTCTCTCTCTCTCTCTCTCTCTGTATTCCTCTCAATGCCATCTGTCTGTCCTCTGCTTGTTAATTCAGTTTGCCCACTCATGGTATTCCTTGCCTGAGCTTCACCCCTGGCACTTTCCATTTAGTCCAAGAACCATGGCATAATATGCAACCCCGAGTTCTTGGATCCTTGTCAAGTTACTGCCAGAGCAACGAGGGGATTTGCTCTGTGTTCTAATTTCAATAGCCTACACCCTCTCTGTATTATTCAGGGAAGGCAACAGGAGGAGGGCGTGGAGAAAATATTCTTTTAGTCAATGGGGTCTTAGCTGCAGGGCACCAGACAATATTGCCAATGTCATAGCCCTCTGTGACAGTATAACAAGTGCCACAATAACATAACATATTGCAGCAGAGAAGTCTCTTATCTTATCAGATGACGATAACATATATTGTGCACTGAGTAGTGATGCCGGGCTTATATAGTGTTGGTGATTAAGAGTGTGTGTGTGTGTGTGTGTGCGCGCGCGCGTGCGTGCGCGCGCTCGCCCACTGGCATAGTGATCCAGGCTAGGCATTCTGTAGGCTCTGGCCTGACAGCGTGTCACATGTTCATGACGAGCTTTGCCAAAAAGTTTGTGTGTGTGTGTGTGTGTGTGTGTGTGTGCATTGACTTCGTGACTGCACAGAGTCGATGCAAACGACTATGGTTGTGTGTTGTAGGCCTACTTCACGTCCACTGTGTCCTGTATACATGCAGTATATGTGTGAAGATTGTCTGAAGAGTGCAAACTGACTGTGAAAAGTGGACTAAGTAATGAAATGTGTGAGGTGAGTATGGCAAAAACAAATTGGCTCCTCAGAGGCTGGAAATTGCACAGACGGACTTAAGCCCATTAGATCCACTGGCAGAGCCTGATCAGAGCCTTTTGTGGTGGTTCTGGACAACCATGTATGAAACCGACTCAAGGACAGGCACTCCCGATGGTGGTGTGGAACACATTGTGTATTACTGACATACACAGAGAGATTTGGTTATTGTAAGATGTGAGCTTCTGCCATCAGTCATCAACAAACTGCTATTGTTTTCTGAATGTCTGCCCTCGCATAGGGATACTATAGTGTTTCAGAAAACCATATACGAGGGAACTTGCACAAAAACAAATTTCACCCACTGTTTTATGCCCGTGAACCTATGAGATGTGACAATGAAGTTGATTCCGTTTCCATAGGCATAGGTGTTTTTCCCTCAAATAAGTACACATATATTCACACCTAACCTTCACCATGAGCTAGGATGTGTGTACACACACCACTGAGGGAAGGAAAACAAAAGAACAGCCAACTTCTGTTCTTTTGGTCCTGCTTCACAACACTCCATTTCTGGGCACAGCTCTGTGGATCTTTAGCCCTCGCTCTCTCCACTACCCAACAATATCTCCAGGCCCAGGCACCATTGGTGCCAGAGACTATGGGCTTGTTTTTCTGTAATGTCAATTTTACATTTCAGAAAGTTGCTGTTTGCAGTGTTTTGGGTTTGAATATAAAGTGCAGTTGCTTATTTAAAATGGCATAGCTGAAAGCTCACAGTGCGGCGCAGTAGTTCTGCTGTTTTCAAATTAGGGATGCACAAAAGGAAAATTCTTAGCCGAAACCAAATAAGTAAAAAAACACATTGAGCCATTTTCTGCCATTTTTTTTTTGCAGACGAATATTCATGTATCACCATTTCAAATAGCATCATGTAAATTGCTTCAATGTTGCAGGTTTTCATATACCTGGACGATAGTTTTGTAGAATCTGGCAACCCTGCCGGGCACAAAAATAATAAACAGCAGTTTTCCCTCTTCCAGGCTGAGTTCGCCATTGGCTAGAAGAAAGCCCTCAGATGAGCCCTGGCTTGCAGTGGACCAGATGGGCCAAATGGCCAAATCCATACCAGTGCTATATCCAACTTGTATCCATAACCTTGTATCTCCAGGCAGTGTGTGCAGTGTGTTAGCGGCTCTGGTCTTAGCTGGGTGTACTGATGTGTCTAGTGCAGCAATGCATGTGACCGCCCACCATTAGTTCCTGCCTCTGACCAACCCATAAGGAAACCGGGTGCGTAAGTGTTTCCGAGGTCAGTACATAGCCTTCCCTTCAACAAGACTCCTATTGTGCCTCCTCGTGGCAACGGAAGGTAACTGGCAATCTCCAGAGGCCAGGGGTAAGGGGATCTCGAAGCAGCAGTGGTCCCTAGAGGTGGGGTGTTCAGACCCGCATCAGTATGGACACGCCCTGGCACCCCATCTATCACTGCCCCACTGCTATGTGGTTTAACCTCGGGGGGAGTGGCGGAGTGGTATCGCTACAGGAGTAAACCCAGAACAAAAAAAAAGTCTGTGCTCTGGGGATTCACATTGTTGGACAAGATACAGACAGACAGACCAACAGATCTCTGGCAGTCCACTGCAGCCCTGAACAATAGAAGGTCATCATGAGCACTCATGCCCTGGAAGAAGCTGGTAATGAGAAAGCAGTGAGAGCAAGGTGTGTGGTGTGTAGTGTGTGTGTGTGTGTGTGTGTGTGTGTGTGTGTGTGTGTGTGTGTGTGTGTGTGTGTGTGTGTGTGTGTGTGTGTGTGTGTGTGTGTGTGTGTGTTAGATGCTCATGCATGTGTGTAACCTGGAAAAACAGGCAATTAAGGATCCACATAACAGGTCATAAGGGTTTCAGGCTCCATATACCTGTATGCAGATCTATACTGTACAGTCTTCTCCATGTACGGGTATGACTATATGGTTGGATGAGGTCTGTGTTGTGATCTTCATATACAGTATGGAGACCAATTATGGAGACATGATGTCACAAGCGCCTCACTATAGGCGTACTGGACTGACAACCATATATCGACGCATGGCATGACTGACGGATGGGTTTTGCAGGTTTTCACAAAAAACAGTAGGAAGTTGAAGGCTTATCGGGTAAATGGTACATTTATACAGTGTGATTCTGAACTTCAGGTCATCAAGTGGATCGAACCCATGGCTGGAACCAAGTCTACTGTGGACCTCTAAAATGATTCCCCTAGTTTAAAAAGTAGTTAGTTTTGTTATAACCATTTGATTTCTTTTTATAGCTTATAATAACCATTTGCTATATCAATCAACGTGTAACGCGTCTAGAGTGAGACTACTTAATGGCGAAGAAATACCGTACACTGCAAGGTCAACTGGACTCCCATACCAGATCACACCACTCAGTTTTAGATTGGAATACGTCTCCTCTGAGTGGTGTTAGAGCCCAGAGGCCACCTGGACAGGCAGTGGTCGTACTTTCAACTCCAAGCCTCAGTAATGTGTCAAACTGAGAGAGACACTTAACCTCTTAACTGCTCCCCAAGCGCTACAACCAACAACTGTCCTGTGCTCTCCAAGATGTGTAAAATGCAGAGGACACATTTCACATATAGTAGTGTGTGCAAAAAAGCACTCACATGAATCGAGGGGCACCCACTGTGGTTGCCACATTCATTGCAGATTTACTGGCACTGTATTATGCTACTGGAAATTAATGTTATATAATATCAAATGAAATCAGTCACAAGCTGTATTCATATTCTCCGCATGATGTCTCAATTGTCAATTTTGCTGCTGCAAAACAAACGCTAGGATGCCATTGACTTGGCTGCCATTTGATTTTTGTTAGATTTGCTCCAAACAAACATTAAAAGGTCAATAGACTTGTCTGCCAGATTATGTGAACTCAAACACCAGCCAACACCATTGGATTGGCTACACTCAAAAATGTAGTGTGGCGTAAGGGTCATGCTACTTACTGTAAGTGGTGAATTTAGTTAAGCTGCATCTTCTATTTCTGACTATTATTAACAGTAGGTTTTAACAGCGAGCAACACAGAGCGAGCATATACATTATGCATTTTGATTCGCTATTGTCTAAATTGCACAGGTATCGCCCAGAAACATGAATTATATATTTCTGTTTAGCCAACGTTGCTCCATTTACTTTTCAGCCATCGCCCGTTGGCCGGCTATCGCCAGATTCGCCAGTGATCACCTGGTCCCGTAGATAAATAATCGACTTTCGGGAACATTTTCTGTCTATCACCCACTGTTAAAACGTAGTTTTTTCCTCTCTCTCTCTCTCTCTCCCCATCTCTCGCTGTGAATGAATGCAATTATTGGGTTTAGAGAGACAACATACTTTCATGTTTTCAATGTGTTGCAAAGAAAATATTTTGTCACATGAGTTTGGCTAAAATTACTAACAACGCATTTGACAGATTTTGCAAAGCATGCTGAAATGATTGCCTAATTATTGAGAAATATTGTGAATGCATTTAGATGAGGTTTGTAAGAATTTCAGCCAAATTATTGATCTATGTTATAATTAACAGAGGCCATTGAGCTCTGTAAATATACTATTTTCTTGGGAAACTATTATTTTCAATGCGAGAGAGCAATAAAAACAAAGAGTGAAGATACCAGAGGTGGATACAGAGTGAGACTGGGCAATATGACTACAAATAAAGTCACAATTAAAAATAAAAAATGATAAATAATGAAGTGAAAACAGCGGCCATCAGGCTGCCATGTCCACACAACATCTGTGTATTAATTAACGGCAATAAAATGCTGAAAATGGGTGGAATTTGTTACACTTAACACTGGAAAAACTATGGTTATGTGGGGAAAACTGGTAAAAACTTCAGTGAGTATTTGACATACCGATTCATCGATTACTAAAATAGTTCAGTTACAAGTAACTGAATAATCAGTGCAGCCCGAGATTTTTTTTTTGCAAATTATTCCCAAAGAAACTAGTGGTTACCACTTCCCTTCCGTTTGCTGAGGTTCCTTCTCCAGCAGCACTGTGTTTAATGACCTGGCAACATGTCACGTTGTGTCAAACTCTCCGTCCTAAGAA
This sequence comes from Benthosema pterotum, assembly GCA_039105355.1. Lineage (NCBI taxonomy): Eukaryota > Metazoa > Chordata > Actinopteri > Myctophiformes > Myctophidae > Benthosema > Benthosema pterotum. The sequence continues at coordinate 20,116,990 of CM076982.1, forward strand.
GACTCGCTGAACAGAAAGGTCAGAAAAACATGCTCATAAAAGGGATGTGGGACAGCTTTTTGCCCGTGGCTTTGCTTTAATCAAAGCAAGACACGGTTGAAATCGGAAAATACGTCCGATTTGCTCAAGCAACAGTGAACATGGGCTGTGAGTAAGACCTGTTCTCGGGAGTTGTGGTGTTTCCAGGGCATTGTGACTAAGAAAATCACGTTTTCTTCCAGATCGAGGAACTGTGTGAGGTGAAGAGAGAGAGAAAGAGATGCAGGGTGGAAGGGAACGGGTGCGTGCAAGCTGTCCTTGTGGCGGGTCAATACCCTGGGCTGTTTTCCCATGACTTTGTGCGACTCGTGTCTGTGTAACGATGACACACCTACAAGTCAGGGTGTTAAGAAGTCACTGCCGACCTGTCCTTGGACCTGTACAGAACATGCTTAACAAGATTTATCTATCAACACACAAAAAACATTAACCATATACACTTGCAATACATTGCCATAGTAGCATGTGTACAATAAACTGATTTACAGGCTCACAATACATGATGAATTACTGTCTATACATGTCTATTTCTGCTATAGCAATATTTACCCATTGGTGTTTGATTTTGGTAAACACTGACAGGCAGTGCAAACTGATCCCTGTTATTGTAAACAGGGCTAATTGTTTAAAGAGGATCGAGTTGCAGTATATCAGACTATATCGGTGTAGATAGAAGAATTCACTCTCAGTATCTGCTACTGTGGCAACTAATACTTCCTGGAGAGACTATTGTGTGGAGTGTCTGTCCATTTATAAAAGAACTACAGTGATTAGCCAGCCCACACATATTCAAAAATGCTGATGAGCTTATTTTTAGTTGATGGGCTACCCCTATCTCGTATGCACATGGGACGGAAACAGAATGTAGAGCAGCTTTCCCCATGAATGCTTGTGTAGCAAGCCTTCCTGCTCTGTAATTAACAAATTAACAAGTAAAACCCCCACCAACGCCATACCTGATTCAATTTGCAATCAGAAATGCTTGTCTGCAAAGTTTTAATTGTGCCTGTGGCAATAACTTAGTGTTTATAATCACATTCTCTCGCTCCCTATATTGCACCGCAGTGCGTCTGGGAGGGGTTGAGGGGGGAAAAAATAAAGAAACAACTTACTGGCGCAAGCTAATTCTGCGAACCTCCATGTTGGAGGTGAGTGCACAATGCACATTAGCAGCGGTGCTTATGGTCCTGCTGAACAACAGAATGAGAGTTAATATGCTCTCCAATTATTTACACTTTGTGCATTTATATCCTCCCGTGAGAGGTAGTATACACAGGCAGGGAAACATTCAGTTCACCCTACGTGTCCTACCTTAACGGGGTAACAGAATGCAGGCACACGCAGACAAAACACCCACCCCCCTTCCTTCTGTCCTCAGTATACATCCAACGTTGATATATTAATGCTAGCTGTTGGCATAGTGTAAGGTAAACAAACACTGCTACTTTTGCCTAGGGATGCCATGTCTGCACGACAGAGTCAAGCCCCTCTGAGACGATTAATGTAAAGGAGGTAGACGTGGTGGAGACAAGCTCATCAGCCATCCATTTTACAGCGTGTTGCTGGGAATACAAATTATAGGTGACTTTAATGTTCCTGGCTTCTGCTATTGCTGTGTGCCCAAATAAAAGGTCTTTGCGATATTAAAGGTATTATAGGCAACTTTAGTGTGTACAAACTCTGTGTTTGTGAACCGATTTTAATTTAATTCCACCTCACCTCCACTCTATTGGCCCATTATGAAACTGCTGGAGACTGCTGTGCTGTCAGTGGCTAAAACACCGCCACACACCCGAGAACACCCCCCCCCCACACACACACACACACACACACACACACACACACACATACTAGCACCGCCTTGTCACAAGTCTAACATCAATTATTTGTTCACAACAATAGACTTCTGGACCGTCTGCAGGGCAAAGCAATAGAGTTGAGCAGTCCCGCCCTTCTTGTGACGTCGCCCTGGCTCCAGAAATGGATTCCCCATTAATTTTCCTCTTTCTATATGAAGACGATCACGTTGGACAACGCCAACTTGGGTGGTGACAAATCATGACCGCACACACGCACACTGATGCACACGCACACTCTCTATAGTTAGCAAGAAGAAAAAATGGCAGGATACAACACTGTTGTTTGTTTCGTTTTTCTTCCCAGAATTTATTTGATTGTCCCAAAATGTTGTGTGTTGTTGTTGATGATTTGTCACAACCAAAGTTGGCTTTATCCGTGGTGTCTTTATATGAAGCATTTTCGAAAAGTCTATGAGGAAAATGAATGGGGAAAACATTTCTGGAACCGCGGTGACGTCACAAGGGGTGGGTGTGCTCAGCTCTATAGTGTTTGTCTGCAGGAAATCGCGCAGCATCCAAGTAGTAGGGGGGAAATGCAAAAAATATAGCTATACTGTATACACATTTTGAAATTGCCTATAATACCTTAAAGTAACTACTGGTATGCCACTATTTGTTCATTCATACTCTCCCCCAGTCCTCTGGAGACGATGGCCACATGACACTTTTAAAGATACTTGTTTGACCATATGGGCTCATATGGATTCATATCCTTTTTATGTGAGAGAGGCACTGGGGCGACTGGCATTATTAGCACCATGGCTTGCTTAAGTATACTCATGGAACCTAAGCACACAACACAAACAATCTAGGGCAACTATTCCAAATCCAATTGGTGTGAACATGAAGCCAACTAGTTTCAGGCAGTGGGGTGAGTTTGGCCCACACATACCAATTAGGCCGGTTTCCAAAGCAATACTGCACAATGCTACCCAGAGGAATGCTACAGAACAAGACTTTGATTTCCCTCAATGTGATAGTAATTTCATATTCTTCTGAAAGGCAACATGGCTACTGAGGGTAGAATCTTGAGTTGATCTATGAAAAACAATTCACAACAATATGCTTGTTTGTTCATGCACAAACAGACACACAAGAACACAGACACATGCACGCTCACAGAATCACACGCAATGTGTCTGCTGAAAACATACAGAATCATGTGCAACGTGCACGGCAGAAGCACGCACGAGCAAACAACAGCTTGTGAAAAATATTCTTATATTGACTGTCTAAAAGGAGCCCACGTGTTATTGTACACGTGGAATAGATCCCTTGGTAGAGTTGGGTTAACCGTCTGTGTTTGATCAGTTATCTTCCCCCCACGATTCCCCGCTGGGCGTCTGAGAATAATCCTGGTATCTGGGATCAAGGATCAAGGGCGCAACCGAGAGTACTATAGTCTGCGGCCTTCGTGTCGGACTAAACGCTATTGAGCGTTGCCGCACCAGAGCACATCCCAGATACAGGGAGAGAATGATGGAGAGAGCGAGGCACGTAATGAGAGCCTGGGGGATTTCGCTTGCGCTCTATATAGCCTATTTATATAGAGGGAGAATAAGATTGTCTTGCCTTTGTTTGTTTACTCAACACGTGTCGACAGCTGACGAGTCTTTGTTTTGGTGACACCTCAAAGTAGTTTGGTGAAACGAAGCCAAAAATAAAGAGCCGTCCATGAGAGACTAGGCAGCGGTAGCGCTTTGGCAACCTGTGAGGCCCCCAGCCAGTTTGCACTGTCAACGAGGAGCAATTAACGGCTTGGCCCCCACCTCTGCTCAGCCGCCTGGCAGACGCCACACGCGCTAACCTCTGTTTGAGACCGTGTGGGAGGCGCTTACTGCGGGGAGGAGCGATTCCTCACCCTCTCATTTGAAATGCTTTATCATTCGTCACAGCAGGGGTCTGGAGGTAGCAGAGAATGGAAGAGGAGAGAGGGATGGCGTGGGGCGGTGGCGGGGGTGCCATGCGGAGGAGGCGGCCATATTAGCACAGATATTCTTCAGGATTATGTGCCCCTTCCACCCAGGACGGAAATTTGTCAGCACAAGTGCAGAATATGGCTCTATCAATAATCCATGGCATTGTGTATTTCCCAACTGATGCTATTATACGGCTGGGGGATGACAGCGCTCACAGACTCCATCATGTTATCCACAGGGACCAGGATCTCATAAAGCGCTCTCAACATAGACATCTCATATAACGGGTAATAACTCCAGCCAGTTAATACAGGGGAATTATCAGGGAGAGGAGCGATGAACCTGGCAAAAAAAACGTGGGGGAAAGAAAAGCTGGGGCGTGCATGGCCACATTATGGTTCTAGAAAGGAGAGAGGGAGAGAGTGAAAGAGGGAGGAACGGAGATCATTGGCGGGCGTGGAGGGAGGGATGAAAGACAGATGAGAAATAGAGACAGGCAGAGAGTGTGTGTGTGTGTGTGCTGGGAGGTGAATAGAAGAAAACAAAGGATGAGGGAGAAGTGGGAGAGAAGAGCGAGAGAGAGAGATGGAAAAGACACTTTTTAAATGCAGATGCAAATGCTGTCTCACCAGTCAGTACGAGTTGGAATAAAATATGCATAATACCAAACAGACTATTCCAAGAAGTACATCAAGGTCTTTTTGGGTAGACCCTAAAACTATGAAGCTCTAGACCAAGGGGAACTTGGGGTAATACGGATTACAGTTTGGGGTCTCCCGTCTGATGGCAATAAACCAACATAACTACATAAGATATCAGCTGCTCCCAACCGGATCATAAACTAAACAAAATAGTTCCCAGGCTAGTAAGCATAGGACCATACTGGTGGTCAACCATTACAAAACATACTTGTCTGATTTTGTCAGGCAATACAATTCATTCATTTCAGAATAGTAATCAATTTGAGATGGACAGGTCAACACGTGTCATGTGTTTTCTCTTTCATTATCCTTGCATTTTAATGTTTCATTTAGTGTATAAAGCTTGAAAATAGTCACTGCAGATAGATTCACCAACAGTGTGTTAAAATTGGAGGCTTGTTTAAGGCACTTTTTTGTTTTTTAAAAAGAAATTATATAGCGCACCAATTTCAACAGTGAAAGTGCAATCGAGGAGATGGACATAATTCTAACATAGTGGCAGCAGAACAACAAAAACACCAGCACGACTGAAACAGCTTTCATTTAGAGCCTCACAGCTTGGCAGAGCAAGAAAGCAGTTGACCAACGCTTATGATTCTTATACACTACAGTATAGAGACTATAGACTGGCAGGATTTACTTTTGTATACTGGATGTGCCCATAATTGTTTCTGACAAAATTATTTTCTGGGGATTTCATGTTGAGGGTACAAGGCTACAAGCAGTGACATGCATGTTGCAGTCTGTAAGATGGCAACATACATTTAATAATAATACGACTAATGAATACACAGTGATCTTAACACAATGTGGCTTTGAGGTGTTAAACTATCCATAATATCAGCACAGCTAGGAAATTACAAATATTTCATAGAGTTGGGATATTGATTATTTTGCCAATAAAAAATAGAAATGTGTAAACATTTGAGTAGTCTATTTTATATGCATGTATGAATAGACAACGCTGTATTGATAGCAGTGTGGTTCTTTAATGACAAATAATGGGCATGGGGTTTTAAGTCACAAACATGTTTCAGTCTCCTTTTTCTGAAGCACATATGTTCTTTACTATAAAAATGTTTTTGAAATTAAGAGCGTCTTTGAGTTATGCTCAGTAAGACCCTGTAATCTCTCTAATCCGAATAAAGCTGTTTGAAAGGCCTTGTAAAAGGATTTCAACATCAATTTAAAGGTGTATTGTAGTCCAATGTGCCTTGTTACATAGCGTTCTGTATACAAAATGAATACAAGAAAAATGTGCTCCCATGCATAAGTGTTTTGCAGCCCAACAAATTACCCATTTTGAACAATCAGGCTTTCATATCATATAGGTGGTTTAATGGAAATTGCTCTCAGGAACAGGTCAACTGATTTTTTTCTCATTGTGATGTCATGAGTGTCACCCTACATTGTATAATTCCTCTTCTTCTTCAGTCTTCCAGTTCCAAATTTGCATTTCCACTTTGTTTATAATGTCCACCATTGTTTATTTCCAAGCTGGCATGGGATGGAAACAAGCCTGGTTTTATCTAGCATCAGTATTATAATGACTCAAATATTAAATCATTTGCATATCATCACCCGGCCACCACCTCGGGACATTGTTGTACTGCAGCTAAAACTGCTTTCAAAGTCCATAAAGAAATGACAAGACTAAAGTTATATCAGAGTGCTGATTGAGGCGCAAACCATTAGAAATAACTTTGACATACAGTAGAGAATATAATGTTAAATTATCTACTGTAATGTTAAATATTAAATACAGTCTTAATGCATGCCCCTGCCTCTCCCTCATGCAGTTAAAGGACTATGCAACCATTTTCCAATGTCATATCCATGTGTCTTTCGATCAGTACACCGTGCTATTTCCCACACACACTGATATAGTGGCACAGACAGTAAATACAGTAAAATAAACAAAATTTAAGCGATTCTAGTGATGATTAAACCTTAAAGGAAGAATGACATGGAATTCAATTTTTTTTTTGGGGGGGGGGGGTGTTTTGGTGCTTCCATATGCATTTTATATAACCAAGTTTGAACAATCAGCCTTTCATCTTAACTACAGCAATGACAATGAGTACATCTCCCCTTTGTGTTACACGATAGTGAAAGATGGAAGAAAGGAAAACGTGTCCTCTTTGTCTCAAGGATCACTATTGCCAAGGCCTCAAGAACAAAGCCTACAAAGGGATGTTTCAATCAACCCTAATTAAGGTCACAAATTGACAAAGCATCCTTTCATTTGAAGTGGAGCATTCCCTTGAGTCTCACCTGTCTGCTTGACATGTGTCAGGGTCCACGTAAAGACCAAATTACTGTATACTGTATACTACCACGCATGGCCAGGTTTTGTTTGCTTGACAGTCAGTTATCTTTGACAACTGACAACATCATGTGAAGCCGGTGCAATTACAACGGTGTGAGCCTGTAGAGCTGCCATTCCTATATGCCAGCGTTTTTCAACCTTTTTGATACCTGGGCCCACTATTTATTCAGAATTTTAGCCACAGACCACCATTTGATGACATTTTAGCCCCACAGACCTCAAAACTAAAGATTTACTCTACTTTTGTCCACAATTCCAGGCTGGATTTTGGAAACAAATGACCATAATCTTCTACATTCTAAAATAGTGTAGACTTCATTCCATCATTTAGCTAGAGGACCCCCTGGAATCCTCTCAGGGACCACTGGTGGTCCCCAGACCACCTGTTGAAAACCCCTGCTATATGCTATATTTTAAAACATTACAAAAATGATCAATCTACATGTAATGTCCTATGGCACTGTATGGGCATGCCCCTTAACATTAAGATAAGCTGCAGCCAATGAGTCAGAGATGGAATGGACTGTTTACTTCACACACTTGGCAAGGTGGTGAAAACTGCAGAAATAATAGAATAATGCATTCAAACATTCAAAGTTTGTTCACAATCAGTCAAAACATTGCACAACAAAGAAAACCCAGCCAAATACTACTTACAGCATTGCCTCTTAAAAGCTACCAAGTTAGTGGATGTTTTCTTTCTTTTAGGCGGCTCACAGCACTGAAAAGTTTGTGTTTTCACTGCTGCATCAAAGATGGCGCCCACAGGAAGTGACTCATTTTAACCTGAGTTCTTCAAAATAAAAGTACATGTACACACCTTCACAATAAAGCTTTTCTAAGACAAACAGAAATACAAACGTACTGCATAGAATTGCCTTGAAGACAACACACTACAGCTTGTACTAGATAGGCAAATTATTTGCAGTGCAACTGTGCAACACTACTTTTCAGCTAAATACAGTAGAGTATATGCGACAGCTCCTGTCCCCTGGGGTCCCTTGGGTCAAATAAGGTCTGCTGGTAGTCCCCCCTGGTCTACACCAGACGTCTTTCACCAAAAATAGCTGATGTACAATGGTGCTCACAATGGCAGGATTCAACCAAGAAATATGGTTGAATCTTTATACTATAGACCAGGGGGTTTCAACACCGTGGTCCTTGAGAGAGTTCCAGGTGGTCCCCAGGTAAATGATGGAAAGTTGATTAACCAGATGTAAAATGAAACCAAATGGATCATTGCGGGTCCATTTGGTTTCATTTTTACGCTCTCAAGAGTTAAAATATTCATCATCTGAATTAGCCCGAGTCAACACAACTAGAGATCTAGGTTTGGCTGTTATGTTTCCAAAATCCACCCAGGAATTGTAGATAAAAACAGAAGAAATCATTGGGTTTTGGGTCTGTGGGGCTAAAATGTCATCTAATGGTGGTTCATGGATCAAATTCTGAATAAATAGTGGGTCCTGGTATGAAAAAGGTTGAAAACCATTGCTATACCATAGATACACGGTAGATGCAGATGCCACATTTAGCTTCAAATGTGGGAGAGTGGCAGTCACCACAAGACTATGCAGCGAGAGGGACAGGAGGGAGAAAAATAAATATATAAATAAAAAAGAAACGCCACCACCACCCACCTAGCAAAGATATTCAGTGTTTGCATTTCAGGGGACAATAAAGAGAGCCATCTGTTCCTGTCATTGGTGCTTTATTGTTTTCCTCGGCGGGCCACTCAGCTTGGAACAGCACATCAACCCTCCACACCCTGCCTTCACCTCACATCCATTCACCATCACACACACGCACACACACGCATGCACACACACAGACACACACGCACGTACATTCGCACAGACACACGCAGACACAGTGATGCATGCGCAGTGCACACCATGGGGTTGTGATTCATATAATTCCATGCACCCACTCAGCAGCGTGTGCCATGCCTAATTAACATACTTAATTTTTTTTGCCATGCGTTTGCAAGGCGTACAGTGTATATAACGTATCCAGTGATGTGTGCACAGTCAGTCACACGTTATGGCCATGCGTGAAATTGTGCGAGGAACTCCAAAAGCATGTGCATGTCGTAGGTATGTAACACACATACAAATTATTGTTGAGGAACATATAGATGTTCACATTACGTTCCATTGGTGCGGTGTGCTCACTGCAATGCTTTCACATGACTGCGCAAACCAACTTTTGACGTGTCATGTAATTTCCCCATAGACTTACAAGTGCATGTGTACAGTAGGTATCTTACAAGAGTGGCTCAGACCCAGCTGATACTCATGCCTGAACACACACACACACAAATATCCACACCTCCAGCTGTGAATGACAGGTATCATGCATCCATTGCGGTTTCCACTGACAGGTGGGGCCTCGGTGAGTGATTTCATTTGAGAGCTTTCCAGAAATCCTTTTTTTGAGAAAGTTGATATATAAAAAAACTGGGTCAAATGATAACATGACAATACACTCACAAAAGCATGCAGTAATCCTGGTCTCTATACTGCCTGCCCTTGGCCAGCTGGTAGTGCCTGATGGAGGGGAAAGGAACTGGCTGGAATAACGTGTTCCTTCCATGTGACTTCTCTCTGTCAAATGATATAAGAAGTGACCTGCTCAGTGCCTCACTATACTTGTCCACTGTCGGTGTTGTGCCAGTATTTAGCCTAGATGGAGTTTACCACCAGTTTTTGGCTGCATTCACAAACAACCCGACTCCAAGGAGACGGTGCCCCGGAGGCGACGGGGGCCTTATACATCTGTAACTCTTGAGAGCGTAATGGAACCAAATGAAACAAATGTAATGAAACCAAATGGACCCGTAAGGATCCATTTGGTTTCAGTTTACGCTCTAAGGAGCTAAGTTATATTTAAACCAGGCCTGTTGATTTTTAACGCGTTAACGGCGTTAATTAAATTTCCCCGTTTTCAGCGTTAAATTTTCTAACGCAATTAACGCACATGCACGCGCGTGCACACGCGCGCGCATGCGCGCGTGCTCTTTCTCGGATGTGATTCCGTTCGCTGGCGACTCTATTAAAGGGGGACAACAAATAGGGACAAAGTTGCGGAACGCATTGGAGTCTATGGGCTCGAGCGAGTAGGCCTCAGGGCTACTAAACTGGTGGCCTGACATGTTCAGCACATCTCCGTTCACTTCCATGGAATGGTCTAATGGCGGCTGCTCTTCATTTCCACTGAGCATGAGTACAGCTAACTGAATAGCAGCGCACGCTCTGTTCTGTGACCCCTCAATGTCGCTAGTCTGTCACTAGTCTCTATGCCCCCTTCCACTTCCTGCTTCCTGCACGTGAAGCCAGATGCAGATGTAAACAAACCAAACACGCAGCTCTTTCGGATCACTCCCAACTATTGTGGTGTGAATGAATGAATGAATGAATGCATGAATGAATGAATGAATGGTGTGTTTGTTTAACCGCGTCGCCATCGAAACTGAGAAGAAAAGTTGATTCAGAAAATCGCCAGTTTAATAACGAGTGGACCGAGAAATAATGGCTAAATTGAAACTCCATAGGGAGCGCAAGCAGACGTATTGCTCTGTAACCAAGTCAATGCTGTCGCAAAATAATCCGATGGTAAAAGACGCCACTGTTGCATGGATTATTGTCAAGAAGAAAAAAAAAACACCCAGAGATGCTGAGATGATGAAGAGTCGAGTGCATGCTGGCTGCAGGAGGTAGAGCCAATTTCTTTCCCTGTTTACCTCCACTATGATTTGCTGCTTGTGTTTTGGCTTTGCATTAGTGAATATGTGTACGTCTGTCTTGATGAAATGAACATGGTGGGCCCTATTGTATGGCCACTGGCCAGTCAAAGATGTGCCATCACTGTCATTAGTTGCAGGCTGTAGGCTAGCCCTGTCCCCTGTTGCAAGCCTTTTGAGAATTAAAAAGAGAGCACAATAAGTGTGCCTTAGATGTTGTGATTTGCTGCTGTTGTGCAGATATGAAGAACTTTTTCATAAGCTGCACTATAAACGTGTATTTTGATTTGGTTCAAATATGATGCATGTTAGAAAGACCAGATGCACATTGCACTTTTGTTATAAATGGAGCATTTTAAAAGTGAAATACTTTAAAAATGTGGCTGTGTGTGTACACATGTCATGGTGGAGAGTAGTCTCTGTGGCAGTCTGGCCCCCGGGCCCCTTGGGTTTTTGGCAATGCGGACTCCTGAACAATTTAGTTGAATAGCCCTGCTGTCTTTCCATTTCCGCAACAATACACAGGAAAACATGGCATATTGTCCGAAATAGTCCGAATGGTGATTAATCATGATTAAATTAATTTGGAAGGTGTGATTAATTTGATTAAAATTTTTAATCATTCAACACCCCTAATTTAAACATCTGAACTACCGGTACTTCATTTTCAAGAATCTACTATTGTAAAGAATTGTTATTTTGACCAATGTCTTGCCAGTTATCTCTCCTAAATTGTGGACAACAACTTGCAGAATACATAGTGGGCCCTGGTATGAAAAAGGTTGAAAACCATTGCTCTATCAGAAGGACTCAGGCCCCTCCTCATTAAAGGACTAGAAAAGTAAAAAACCAAGGCAGCGAAAAAATGTGTCTGTATGCTGTGTATGTTGTTCACATGGGTCGTGTGGTGTGCTTGATCTTCTCATGTATCTCATGTACAAATGTGTATATTCCTAGTGCTTGTTTTCCTAGTGTTTTCGTGATATTCTACTGGTGCTTTCTTTCTTGTAAATGCAGTATGTCCTGCCTCTGCCTCACTTGAATGTGTTTGGGCCATCTCCTGCCTCGCACCATGACATACGTAGCTGAATCCATCCATCCATCCATCCATCCATCCATCCATCCATCCATCCATCCATCCATCCATCCATCCATCCATCCATCCATCCATCCATCCATCCATCCAAGGTATCTGCCTATGAATTCCTCATCAATACATACAGGTATTTATCTTTGCCAGGCTGTGGATAAAGAATATCAAGTAACAGCCCACCACAAACACCATAAACATTCATGATGACCACCAGTGATCTTTCCAGTGAGCACACGACTTGCAGGTGCTTTTCCATCACAGTCAGCAAGGTTAAACTCCAGAGAAATTAAACAAATTGCTCCTCCTAATGCGGACTAAAACAAACGGTAGAACTTTAGTGCACATGTGGAACCCTCTTGGGTTCTAATTATGTAAAACTATAGACATCAGAAGACACTGTATTCTTTAATGAGCACTTGAGAGAACAAAGGGAATTTAAGTGCATGTTAATAAGGGAAGCGAGACAATAGACAGAACGGCAAAACGCCACAGAAAAGGATCCTCTCGCACATTAAATGGGGGCATTTGCCAGCCTAATGCTCTGCTCTGCCGCCTCTACCACCAGCACACAGCTGCTTCCAACACTTCCTGCCTATACCACATGGTTAGAACGGGGAGAAGTCTATGAGCCTCAGTGTGGCTCGGAGCAGGGGGGACGTGGAAAAGCACAAATTGGTTCTCCACAGAAACAACATGCAAACAAATTGAGATGAATGGAATGAATTTAGATTTCACCGTTAGCACCTAAGAGGTGAACCGTGTTGGAGCTATTGGGGACAGACTCGGATCTCTCTCTCTCTCTCTCTCTCTCTCTCTCTCTCTCTCTCTCTCTCTCTCTCTCTCTCTCTATCTCTCTCTCTCTCTCTCTCTCTCTCTCTCTCTCTAACCACTTGCAGTTGCTGCAGGTAGCCTCTTACTCCACCCTCCCCCACCCCCTCAGACCAGGTCCCTGTAGGCCTGAAATTGCAGGTTAAACTCGGGATCGTGTTGGGGATCGAGACCGGTGCCGATTCGAAGCAGCCACAGTAGTAACATTTAGATTTATTTGCTAACACATGTGGCGCGATGCATTCAGGAAGCTCCACTGTTCCACTTCACTGATCGAGTATAGCCAATTAGCATTGACAAAGACTCCTGTGTATGTGTATACCGTCATACATAGGCACATTGAAGACCGCCCCGGTATAGCAGCACCACCCAAAATGGATCGCGCTGTAGGGGGGTTCCTTTAATCCCCCAGTTCCATTGGATAATCTGTCAAATCAGGAAACTGCAGCGCAGGATGGGCAACTTTGTAGCCATATGCTTGCTTTGCTGCCTTTGTTCTAACACTGATGGTTGACTTAATGAGTGAGCGTCCCATGATCCATTTCTCCATAGACTTTTTAGAAAACCGTTTTAGATCCTGGAACCAAGCCAACTCTCCTGATGAACCATAAAGCTATAGGTATAGGTGTGATGTACAAGACTGTGGAAAATCCCTGTCCATCTGTCTGTCTATTCTGCATGCAAGTACATCTATAGTATAGCCTGACCAGCATTCCATTGCAGGTTTATGATCCGATAGGGAGCGGATGATGTTATTGGTCATCTGGCAGGAAACCACAAGGTGGAATGAGTACTATGAATGGGTAGTACTTATTTCGCCTTGTGGTTTCCTGCTTGATGACTACAAATCAGTGACTACAACATGATATAAATTACCATCTACTCTAGACTGGAGTAGATGGGAAACACCTACACCTAAAAGGCACCTTATTAATAAAATGTATTATTAAGGGAACCCCTGAAGGGACAATTTTGTCAATTTTTTCCTCTTCTCTTTCTTCTGTCAAAAATAGCTGTTCTGGCAGTGGCTGCACCACTCAGTCAATTTTCGTGAAACTTGGTAATCTAGTAGATGCCAAGCAGTGATGATGTGAAGCACATGGCCATTGGTGAAATGGTGGATATACAGGTAGGACTCAACTGTAAAAGCACTCTTTGAACACTCATAGCTCATGACTGTCAACGATGTAACTTATATTCACGTATGTGTCTCTTTATGCTGAGCGACCTTTGTGTTGACCTCTGACCTTTAAATGAACCACAATTTTGAATTATAGACAAACAGTTAAAATCCAATCCTCCCAGTATCTTTGATCAAAATGAATGAAAATGAGCTACACATGAACTTTGGATAAGTTTTTGAGCCAATGAAAATTGCTTGTTTGTGAAAAATCTTCCCCTAATACATATTTGTATGGTATGCCAAGTAGCACCAGTCTTATTCCAATTGGTCAAAGGGGAGCACTATAGTTTTTTTTTTTTTTGAAAATCAAACCTTAGAACCGGTGGCATACAGTAACTCAGGGCTTATTTGGCCAAATGTTATGTAACTTGTTTCCACATTTTCCTTGACTCATGGGGAATACATATGTCACTTTGACTAGTAAGCCCCACCCTCTGATTTTCCTGCTATTTTTGAGCAGTTTCAAAAATGCTTATGCCTGATTTTGTGTCTTTATATTTAGGCAAGTTGCATGAAATATCCTACACGCAATCTAAAAAACACTTTTGTTAACAACAATATGAGCTTGGCGTCCCGACGGCGTCACTCACATGCTCATTTCATGTAATAATGGCATATGCATTGCATTAGCCTCATTGTCGGCGCTTTGAATATTTGTAGTGAAGGACGACTCACAATAGAGAAGTGATTCCATCACTGTGATCTAGAGTTGCACTCTCTAGTGCTCTGCTGCTGTTCAGTCAGAATGAGAGCCTTTGTTTGGCATGAATAGCAGCAGATCAGTACTCTACCTACGCCACGACTTTACAAGAGCTGGAGCACTCAAGAATACGGCTCTGACAGAACAAGGTTACCACAGACTTTTCTGAAAATGCTTGAACTCAGGACAAACCTCAAAAGGCCTGGAATCAAAAGCTGCACTCACACTCAAGGAAGCTGTGAAGTTCTCATCTTCATGTTATGTGCGCGCGAGTCAACGTCGAGATATGGTATGCTAATATGAAATATTGTAGAGAGTGGATCGGTTTTCGGGCACAGACACATTTGAAGTCTCTTTGGAGTCTGCCGCTAAAATGTCTTACGAATGAATGATCAATATGTTTGTTGACTATTTTGCAGGTGCTGGCGGATAACCTTGAGAGAAGGAGCTTTTGTTTTGGGTGCAGAACTTGGACAGACAATTGTTTTTTTTTGTTTGTTTGTTTTTTAAGTGAGTCTGTTCAGTTCAGTTCACATTGTTTACTCTGAGACAACTCAGTTTTCACTTTCAAAATGTCCCTGATCCCCATGACCTTTACCCTGGCGTTGACGGAATCGATCACGCGGGATCACAAGTCACACACTTTGCCCCGATGAGGGTAAAAAAAAGAAAAAGAAAACACTCCCTCATGCCTCATGGTTATCTCACAAAATAATTAATGCATGGGGTGGGGTATTAAAGTATTTCATCCTATTCTATTCAAATTTCTCAGCTCCCCTCTTTGATTTCCATAGTCTAAAGAAAGGTAGGCCCCAGGGCGGTGACGAACTGTCATCCATCCCCCAGGGGCAGGAAGTGCTCTCCTCAGCTCCCTAATGATGCAGCTGTCTTTTGAACGAAGGAACCCCTGTCACGGCCTATCACTTAGCTTAACTAAGCAGGAGATATGGGGGTTTGGGGGGAGGTGGAGAGAGCAAGAGTGAGAGAGACAGAAAGGGGAGTAGTAGTAGGAGGAGGTTTATATGAGGTTGTGGGCTGCATGTTTGGATCTTACAGGATCCCTGGTATATCTTCTTCTTTTTGCTTGCAGCTTCAGGATAGTGGTTGTCATTCTGGACCTGGTTTACACATAGCCATAGATCAGTGGTCTTCAACCAGTGGTCCGGGGACCACCAGTGGTCCTTGAGAGGGTTCCAGGTGTCCTCATCTAAGTTGGTTAACCAGATGTGGGTCCATTTGGTTTCATTTTTACGCTCTCAAAGAGTTTACACTCTCTTACACTCAAAATTAATGGTATTTTTGGTCTGTATGTTTTGCCTGTTTTGTTTCCCAAATCCCGCCTGGTGCTGTGGACAAAAGCAAAATAAATCTTGTCTGTGGGGCTAAAATGTCCTCAAATGGTGGCCCCTGCCTCAAATGCTGAATAAATGGTGGGCCCTGGTATCAAAAAGCTTGAAAACCCCTGCCATAGACAGCCACGCGCTTTAATTGCAGTGAGTCACTGATTTTGGCATGAGTATAACAAATATTTGTATATATGTTACATTATTATCCCTCGGCTTAAGCATTCCTCAAGCGGGTCCACCCCATGTTCTCTATGCAACGTTTTAATGTGTTACAAGGAAAAAGAAAAGGAGATTTTTGCATTAGGTGAGACGTGAGCTGCAAATGAAATGCATATTTGAATACATGACAGGCAGTTATACAGCTGTCGTTGTCCCAGAGTCACTCTGCAAATATGAACATTCACAATCTGGAGGACTCTGCGTAATCACTGTTTATCCATTATACCCTCCCCTCTCTCTCGCTCTCGCTATCCCTCTCTCTCTCCTCTCTCTCTTCTCAGCTGAATGGCTGCACACACAAACAGTGGGATCGTCCTCAATCATTCAGTAATTGATGCTGTGGCATTTTACGCTCACATTACCCAAAACAGTTTTGGGTTTCCTCTCCTCCTCCTCCTCCCCCTTGCGACCAATATCCCTCGGTTTTCTCTCTCTCTCTACAATTTTTAGTTTAGGTTGATTTAAGCTCTCCCGGAAGCCAATTTGGCCTGTTTTGAATGTTCTGATAATCTCCTGATTTGATTCACCAGGGACACTATTGTTAGTCTGGCAGAGACGGACCCTACAGCACAGCAGCGAGCGAAGGAATGGCATTGTGATGATTGTGACGCATCGCAGAGAGGAAAAGGAAGTGCCATCCATCGCTTGAAAAATACTTCTGCCCCCCGAGGGCGCAGAGGAAAATCCTCAGTGTTAAGTCACTTAACTGAGTGATTTATTTTTTTTAACCAAATGGATCCATTCCTCACACTATGAAGAGTTCAAGGAACGCTGAGAATTGTACGACGTGCTGCCAGGGGAGAGCATGCACTCGCCTTTCCTCTGTCCTCATCGTGATGTTATTAAGTCATACAAACTAGGGAACAACTGAGATTGGCCATGGGAGATGACGGAGGTTGCAGCAGGCGATGTGAATATAATGTAACTCTGCTCTATGTGGCACACTGCGTGCGTGGCTTATAATCACAACCCACGTTATCTGACGTGGATCGAGTGCTCTTTTCATCGCTCCACCCTGTCTGCCTGTCTGTGTTTTAAGAATCTATGGGTTTGATGTAGTACAGGCCTACTTATTGATGTGGAAGTTGTTTTAATTATGGTCTACTGTCCGTGTGTGAACACGGCCGTGAGCAAGCATGTGTGTGTGAGAGACTGAGAGAAAGAGAGAAAGTCTGTGTGTAATCAGGATCTTTTATAATTGTCAACGTGGGTTGACAATGATTATAAAAAAGGAACAAATGCCCAAAATGTAGTCTCTGGGAGGTATCGCCAATTTTTTCGCCAGTGGACCGCTTTTTAAAAATACTGATTGGCTGGCTGGTTTAGGTGATGATGTAATGGTGATGTAATTAAAATATTATTGTCATTACTGTCGCCCCTGTGTGCCAGAAACAGAATCCTCATTCATTTTCCTCATAGATTTTTCAAAAATTGTTAGTAAAATCACCACTGCACCACGGACATAACCAACTTGGGCTGTGACAAATCAACAAACACAATATTATCATATAATATCTAATTAGCAAGAAGTAGAAAACGACAGGATACAACACTTTTTCTTTCGTTTTTCATCTTAGAAAATATTTGATTGTCCCAAAAGATTGGATGTCCGAGTTGGCTTTGTCCACGGCGTAATCATCTTTATCATTTTTGAAAAGTCTATGAGAAAAATGAATGGGGAATCGGTTTCTGGAACAAGCGTGGTGACGTCACTGTGCAGCTCTATTGTATTATCTCCTGGAAGTGTCGAGGATACTTGCCCTCTGTTCGCTCCCTTGCTCTGCTCGCACACAAGTTGGCACTCGACAGAGTGCAGTTCTAGTTATTTATTGCTTTTATTTTATATTTTTTATGGCTTCAAACATGCTTGTGCATATGTGTGCTGTGCACGTACAGGAGATGTGCATGCCCATGCAATGTTCGACTGATCTAGAATTACTGTAAAGTCAACACTCCGGTCACGCCAGCGATGTGGAGGGCTCTATGCTCCTCACGCACGTTCACAGTCCACACTCCTCAGGAAGGGCAGAACTGCTTCCCTTACATTCCTTATAACCCCCAGTATTTTTTGAATGAGAGGGGAATATGCAGAGAGGGGAAGGAAGGAAGGGGGATTTATGTGTGGGGAGAGAGCAAAGACAAGTATAGAGAGCAACAGTGGAAGAAAATGGAGAGGGGAGCAAGTGAGAAAAGTGAGACTGAAGGATAGAGATATTGGGACAGAAATAGATAGGGAGCAAGAAGAGAGGGTGAGAGAGAGAGAGACAGAGAGAGAGACAGAGACAGAGAGAGCATGAGGACATGGATGCACTCTGGGAATAGAAAAAAAGCACAACATCTTTGCATTTAAAAACACTCCTAAACTTTGCAATATATGAAAGGCAGTAGTGGGAACAGAGAGCACAAAAGAATATTCACACATAAAAAATATATAAAGCGTCTGCCTCCTCTGCTAGTCTCTGCCGTACAGGTAAAGCTTCTCTCCGTTGATCACGGCTCACCTTCTGAAGATGCACCGGCAGTTGTTGACGGAATTTGTGATGGCAGCCACGTTATCCCACAGAGATAGTGGAAAGCAGAGCTCCGGAAGGTTAGGGTTTGTTTGGGAGGGGGGTCAGCTTCCCTGTTCATTTCCTCACCGACTCTGTGAGAAACATCTTTCAGCACTGAACAGCTTTCAACACTGACAAAGGTTTAGCTTTGAAACTGAAAAAATGTTTGAAATCTTAAAATATATTTTGTGCCCTGACAACTCCTGTGTCAAACTTCCCTTCTGTTCTAACTCGACATGTATGCACATCGTGTAAAGAGGTTTAGGCCACTTGAATGAAATTAAGTGCATGGACAGTGAATGTCAACTCTGGAGGCATCACCATGCGAACATCTTTTAGGTACAAGTTTGTTTGTAGGGCCTATACGTTGAAGATATTTCAGTTCACTAATTGTATGAATGGTCCTTATATCAGCTCACTGACATTCTTAGGTTCACCCAGAAATAAGTCACTAATGTTGCTTATAGAGGAAAATCATGGGACTTGACTCCAGACCTGACTACAGATACTACGGATGGATGGATGGATGGATGGATGGATGGATGGATGGATGGATGGATGGATGGATGGATGGATGGATGGATGGATGGATGGATGGATGGATGGATGGATGGATCGATGGATGGATCGATCGATGGATCGATGGATGGATCGATCGACCAAACTTGGGACCCCCACCTCACGCTTACCACCAACCACCACACATCCAAGGTTACATGTAAGACATGACAAATGCGTATGCATCTATCAGATAAAGTCAGTGTCCAAACATAAATCATATTTAAAGACCTACATGCAAAACATGTGAGCTCCACAAGAAGGCCACATAATTTCAGCAGATCACCAATTTTCAGCATAAAACTGCCATGCTGGAGTGGCTGAGTGTGTGTGAGCCGCTCGCATCTCCTGTCTTGTACTAAACACCAGCACAGTTACAAAAGAAAAATGAAAGCTTGACCACCCATGACCAAAAGCCTCGGCTACAAGGGCACGGATGGAAGCAGTGCACCGCTTCTGTCCAATTATCCTTTCAATAGTAGTTAAAGACACATTCGCGGGTTCTCCTTTGTGTGAAGCCCTATATCCCCTTGTGTTGGCAACATCGCATGCATTGATGGCAGTGTTGGATAATGTGCTGTGATCATTCCCAAGACTCTGAGCCTGAATCTCTCAGAAACTTCAAGCATGTATGCTTGAAAACAAGCTGAGAGGGAGAGGGAAGCCAAGAGTACAGAGCCGAGAAAAATCAACCGATTTCCATCAAAACAGATTGTCAAACCAGATGGGGACAATTTCAGAACTTTGATTGGGCAATTCTCGGCACAAAGCAGACACCCGCCCACGCCAATAAAAGAGATGGATGTTCTAAGTACTCAGACATTTTTTTCTGCTATGCATAAGAAAAAAAAATCTGAATTAAAGTTTTATTCCCCATATAGAACATCTGAGGCCTATATGCTTTCTTGGGCATAGAGGAGTGGACTGTGGAACCATCCATCGGCTGAGAAAGGCAACTTCCTATTAATCAACCTATATACCGTATGTGCCCGCCTCCCCACCCCTCTCACCTGCATCTCTGTACTCTTATTGGTTATACCAAAAATTCAGCTTATGACAGTTGTCATGCATGTCTCGCCCAGGCATTTTTTTTCTCCTTTGAAAACGAAACGCTTGTGGTCTCCAAGGCTATAGATTCTCCATAACAAAGAATTAGAAAAAGCTGAAATTCCTTGTGGAATTGCACATTTCTATTGCCTGTGAAGTCAGACTCTCTCTCTCTCTATCTCTCTCTCTCTGTCTCTCTGTCTCTGTCTCTGTCTCTATCTGTCTCTCTCTCTCTCTCTCTCTCTCTCTCTCTCTCTCTCTCTTTCAGTCTCAACAATATAGAGCCAACCATGACATCTCTTCTTAATTTCCTGGAGAGAGATGTTCCTTGTGACCTTTCACCCATGTGTATGTTGTCATTGGTTTACCAATAACTACGCGTGTGTGTATGCTCTTGTGTGCATGTGCGCATGTGAGTGTGCACATGTGTGTGTTTTTTAGTATTACCTACCCTACTTGGGCAGTAATGAACTACATATTATATATTACTGTAATATTATTACTAGGGCTGGGACTTGGGACTAAGTGATTAATTGAGATGACTTAATTACAGAAACAATAACGCATTTATAAAAAAATACTCATTTTTTTTTATATATATTTTATCCCACGATTTTGTAACCCATTTTTTCACCCAGTGCCAATTCCTAATGTGATCCTGGGCTCTACACACCCTCCACCAACCTGGGGAGGCAGCGGACTGGCCTCATGCTTCCTTCAATGCATGAGGAGTCCAAGCTGCCTTCTTTTCACCTGACAGGGGGGAGTTTCCCTGGTTGGACGTAGCACGTTGAAGGAACACGTTATTCCAACCAGTTCCAGTCCCCTCCATCAGGCGCCCCGGCTGGCCAGGGGGAGGCAGTTTAGAGCCCAGGATTACTGCATGTTTTTGTGAGGGTATCTACCCTAGGGGACACGGGGAGAACATGCAAACTCCACACAGAAAGACCCTTTCACCAACCCCGCCTCGGGTATGGGCACTGATGACGCGGAGGAGGAGACACGCCGCCAGCACCCACAGCAGCGCCCCTAGCGGGAATCGAACCCAGAACCTTCTAGCTGTGAGGCGACAGCACTAACCACTGTCCCACCGTGCCCCCTCAAAAAAAAAGAAAAAAAAATACTCATTTTAATCGTGCATAGATCTTGCACCACAGAACCTTTTTCACTGAATTTCAGGCCTATTGATCATACTGGTGCACGCAGTGGGAGAAGAAGCCAATAAGGTTAACCTGCCATTGATCTGAGTCATCCGACCTCCCATTGTTTCCTCCTCCCAAGGTCTGAATTTACTAACCCTATCTCTAACCCTCACCCATGTCACAGTGTGGACACAGGGCTTTCCCAGTGCATGTTCAGACTAATGGGATAAACAGGCATGCAGTCCCCACAAATCAGACAGCTTTGCTTGGCTCAGTGGATGATGGGAGATTTTTATTTGGAAAAACTCACTCATTGATGCACTATATGCATGTTTTAATTGACCAAAACTTGCTTCTCAGGTCAAATATTGCCATGTGATTAATTGAGATTAGGCCCAATCATTACAAAATGTATCTTTTCCAGCAAAAGTAGTGCAACAATATACTCTGCCAAAACGGTATAATATATGTAATATGTTACTCTGCCGAAATCTCAAATGAGCTTGTTTTTGCATGCATGAATACAACAGATTTACAAGCTATAAACAGAACAGCAGAGACTAAGCAGTTTAGTACCAGTACTACTGAAAGAAGTACTAAACTGCTGTAGTAGTACAACAGATCCTAATCCACCGAATGACATACACTACACTACAAGTTGTCACAGTTGTTGCAAGTTGTGGCTAAACAGATTGTGATTGTGTCCAACACTGTTGCCTACTATAGAATACCATAGTTTCTGGTATGATTTTGCATGCTCTGACCATTATCATGGTGTCTCTGGCAACACCTGCACTGAGCTCATTTGCATGCCCACAGTGATCCATCTTTAAACATGCGATTTGAGCCTGCGTTGCACTGAGGCCTCCCTCTGGAGCCACCCAGAGCGAGGTGCTGTTCCCAGCAAGCAGCGGACACCATGTTGTAGGATTATACGGTAATCTAATACAGCAACCTTCATAGTAAACAGTAACACCCTAATCTGTTGCTTTTTTTTTTTACTAAGGCACCACATGCTCACAATCACAAGTAAAAGAAAAAAAAACCTAGGCAATTTATATTGTGAGATTAGTAGATGCCTACAAGCTTTTATACATATTTGTAAACACGGCTGATAATGATGAATAATGGCAGTTATTTTCTATCTGCACACCAAAGTGCGTTTAGAGCAGACCATGCTCTTCCTGCAGACCTGATAAAAAGGTCTAGACATTTTTTCTTTCTTTTTTTTTTCTTTTTTTGGTGGATGGGCTTCCAGATTGAAAATGGAAATAGTGATATTTGTGCGTCGGGTGACTATCAAGCACGTTTCAAGTCTCCTGCAAAGTTCCCACCGAACTGAAAACCAAAGCATGGTCTGTCCCGGAAGACCAACCCAACCACGCTTCATGATGAGTCACAGTCAATCATTCCAAACCCTGCAGGACACTCTGGCCAAAATAACATCATGAAATAAATAAATAATGATAATAATGGATACTTTGTTACCATGTCATCAGTGAGTGTTCCAGTGAAAAGCATTATACATATTCACAGTATCCATGAACCTTCCACCCTCCTCTTTATTCATTTCCCAGTTCGGGATGATGCCTCATCATAGTCGGAGGGAAATGAAGTGTTTATTGACACAGGGATGCATTTCTATTCTTACTGGAGCAGATTGATCTCAGATCAACCTTAACTCTCTACACGGCCTCCAGAGCATCTATCCATCTCTCTCTTTCTCTCTCTCTCTCTATGCATTCACACGTATACACACATGCACGCACATGTACATGCCCACACACACACACACACACACACACACACACACACACACACACACACACACACACACACACACACACACACACACACACACACACACACACACACACACACACACACACTCTCTCTCTCTCTCTCTCCCTCTCTCTCTCTCTCTCTCTCGCATTCGCTTTTATTTGCCCTTAAACATGCCTGTAGCATACCTCAAGGTCCCCCCTGATGCCTGAGGCAGTGGAGAAACTCTCGCAAACACAGGCTTAATTCAATCTTTCCGCCAAAGCCTCCTCTGCCATATGTTGATGATATGATGAGCTTGACATGCTCACGTTTTCATTTCCTCATCCATAGAGACATTGATCTCACCAGAGGCGGCCCACAACTTATCAATAAAGGAATTTTGTGACACAGGCGAAGGGTGTGACAGTGTGAACCCCTGGTCCCATAGGGCTTGCCCCTCGAAATGTTTATTTATTTATTTTTATACAGATGGTTTTATTGGGTAATATGGGTCTGAGTGGCCTGTACTACTACATCGAACCCATAGAAAACACAGAAAAGGCAGTGGGTGTGGAGAGATGAAAAGATCACTTGATCTAAGTGATGTGGGTTGCGCTTATAAGCAATGCAGCATGCCATAGAGGAGTTATGTTATATTCATATCAACACCCCAATGGCACACCTTCCAGCCAATTACAGTGGCAAACCCAACCCCATACATCTGTCCGTCCATCCGTCCAATCAGCGGCAATTTCCATCCTCAAAGTTATTAATATAAATGTGTTGTGGTTGTGTATAGTCAAATGATTGTTTGGATTGTGTAGATCAGATGGACTAACAGCTGCTACCTGCGTCCATGTAACCCTGGTATCACCTTCAGATGTTTTATGTTGATATTGTATGATCTCAGGAAGTAATTATGGACACAAGCCATTGGTTCTCAAAGTGGGGTTCAGGGAACACCCAGCGGTCCTTGAGAAGATTCCAGGGAATGAGACCTAAAATAAAATAGTTCAAATATACTGCATATAGGATTATAATAAGTCTAACAAATATTTACTCTATTACATACTTCCTAGAGGTTAAACAGAAAATCTGGATCAGATCAGTATAATCATAGCCATATATGGGCAATGTCTATACCAGAGGGGTATGTGTTCTAAACAGACATTGGTGTAATTAAAAAAAATCACGCCTGTGAAGTAAGGGGTGCTTCTCATTCTGAGCTCAACCAATAGCACATCTTGGCATAGGAGGGCCTTGAGCCCCTAAAAAATAATAAAAATAAACAACATGAACAATTACTTCTGCCTGAAATTCCTCATGCATTTCTCTATATACTCACAGAGTTCTCTCTGGGAAAGACAAAACATATTCTCAGTGGGATTTCTCTGCAAAACTGCCAGTAATAAAGTCCAGTCAAGTCAAGAGTGACACGTGTGTGTCCTCCTGGAAATATGGACATGTGGCATAAATGCCCGAAACATTGAACTGCATCGCATTATCCACAAAACAGATACTTGGCTTCCTAAAAGTTCAACCACACCAAAGGGTCGCCATGAAGTCGACAAGTGACTCACAGTGCCTCAAAGCCTTTGGTGTGGTTTAGGGCTTTAGCCACAGGCATATATTTGGTTACAGGGTCAAGTATGCAAACCTTATTAAAGCCAATCTAACCTCCTTTCCAAGTGATCTATAAACATTAGCATAACCTGAATGGGAGGAATAACAAGTAAAGATTTGAAGAGACTGCTGCTGTGTGCAATGTACCCATTGTACAGTATGTGCGTGTTCTGTGTGCATGCTTGCGTGTGCGTGCGTGTACAGTATATGTGCATGTACTGTATGTGTGTGTGTGTGTGTACTGTGCAGTTTCTCCCCGATGTAGTTCCCAAATCTGCCACGTCCACGCCTCCCTGCATCTCTGCGTGCTCCTTCATCCACCAAGGCTTGTTGTGCTGAGGCACTGTTTTCCCATTCTAATGAATGTAGTTAAACAGGTTATGTGCTGGGTCTGCGACGATTTCTCTCCGGCTTGCTGTGCCTGAATCTAATGTGTAGACAGATGATGTATTGGAAGCACCACATCAAGGAACTGCTCTGGGTTCTGGCTCTGCACAGCCCGCTCTCTCTCTCTCTCTCCCTTTCTCTATAGAGGGGGTTTTGAAGGGTGGGCTTGGCATGGGGGTGTATTTTCTTTGGGGAATTGCATGTTTCAGCAGTATGGATATTGCAGGCGGTGGCAGAAGGAATAAACAGACTTTGTCTCTCGTCATTCCTTCAGGGATGGGTCTGTTCACAGAGGCGGTTCTGTGACTGATGTTTGTGGTATGCCTCTATTTATTTGTTCGGCAAACAAATGTATTATTAATAAGCCACCGCCACATGTTACCGTCGTAGCGTATTCGCAGATTTACATATGTGTCTTTCTGTTCGAGTGCATATTAGCGAGGTCACAATCTTACCTTTAATGAGAAAGACTTAGGTGAAATCGTTCCACTGAAGAGGATACACAACACACGTAATATCTTTTTGAGTGCGGATTTCAGAGAAAGAAATTGTTTTCAACTTTGTGTATTCACGTCCATAATGGAATTAAGAAGAGTGCAGGCGGCTATGTTTCACCAGGGTTTGTCCCCGTCCGTTTGCCGAAAAGTGCTGCCTTTGCCAAGGGTCATGAAATTAGCAGAGCTCATTTGGTAGAAAACCTATGGAAGGAGGTTTTAAAAATGATATAAAGAGGGCTGGCCCATTAAAGGAGGTGATAAAGCTTGACATTCAGTATGCATTTCCTTTTAACTTGCTGCCACATTAGATATTAGATTGAGTGGGCCCCTAAGCGTCATTTCAGACCCAAGAGGAACTGCCTGTAGGTTTGCCTGGGAACAGTCTGAACAGAAATAGTGCTGTGAAAGGCTTATTCTCACCCACAATCACACTTAAGGTAATAATAATAATAATAATAAACTTTATTTCTATAGCACCTTTCATGACACAAGTGCAGCTCAAAGTGCTTTACAGAAAAAAAAAATATATATATCAACAACATTAAAAGCAATAAAAACACACACATGTAAAAGTACGAAAGACAAACATATCACATGACAAAAATAATATGTAGAACAGTAAGAATAGCGACGTATAAAAATAGGTAGAGATAAAACAGAGACGGGCCTAAGAGGCCATAGGAAAGAAGCTCAACCAAAAGCTGTTGTAAAAAAGTAGGTTT
This sequence comes from Benthosema pterotum, assembly GCA_039105355.1. NCBI lineage: Eukaryota > Metazoa > Chordata > Actinopteri > Myctophiformes > Myctophidae > Benthosema > Benthosema pterotum. The sequence goes on from CM076982.1 coordinate 20,143,240, forward strand.
TAAGTTGAGTTTTAAAGACATTGAGGGAGGGGGCGAGTCTTAGGTGTACGGGGAGCTTATTCCAGGCCGTTGGTGCATAAAAGCAAAATGCTGCTTCACCGTGCTTCTTTAAGGACATTTTAGGGGGCCTTTCTAGGAGGCCAGCGGAGGCAGATCTAAGGGAGCGACTAGGAACATACCTAGGCAGGCAATCAAGGAGGTAGGTGGGAGCAAGACCATTTAGAGCCTTGTAGACGAGCAGAAGTATTTTGTAATCTATCCTGAAGGCGACTGGGAGCCAGTGTAAATTGGCTAGGACAGGAGTTATGTGGTCTCGCATTTTAGTTTTCGTTAGGACCCTGGCTGCGGCGTTTTGTACCAGTTGTAACCTGTCAATTGTTTTCTTTGGCAGGCCTGACAATAGAGCATTGCAGTAATCTAACCGGGAAAACACAAAAGCGTGTATTAATGTTTTTGCATCGTCCAATGAAAGGTAATTTCTAATTCTCGCAATATTTCTCAGATGAAAAAAGGCTACTTTGGTGGCATTGTTAATGTGGGGGACGAAATTCAACTCTGAATCAATAATGACCCCAAGATTCTTCACTGTATCATTATTCCCCACTGTCAGATCGCCAAGTCTATTTTTAATTACTTCTTTCTGTTCACTAGAACCAATTATAAGAACCTCGGTTTTCTCCTTATTTAATTTAAGAAAATTCTCACTCATCCATACTTTAATACTGGATAAACAGGATAGAAGTGATTCAAGAGCACGTGGGTCATTAGGTGCAACAGAAAGATATAGCTGGGTGTCATCAGCATAGAAATGATAATGCACTCCATGAGTAGTAATAAGATCTCCCAATGGTAGGATATATAATGAGAATAACAGGGGGCCAAGAATTGAGCCTTGTGGAATGCCCGAGCAGATAGCGTGTTCGTCAGACTCAAAGTTAGCTAAGTTGACATAGTATCTTCTGCCTGTTAAATAGGAGGAGAACCATGACAGGGCCGTGCCTGATAAACCTATCCTGGATTTAAGACGCTGTAGTAATATTGCATGATCAATTGTGTCAAATGCGGCCGTTAGGTCTAAAAGTAGGAGGACTGACACATATTTCTTGTCGGCAGCCACTCTAAGGTCGTTAACTACTTTTACTAGAGCTGTCTCGGTGCTATGACCTTTTCTAAAACCTGATTGGAATTTGTTATGTATGTTGTGGGTTTGGAGAAACATGTCCAATTGATTAAAAACATGTTTTTCAATGACCTTGCCCAGGAAGGGCAGGTTGGAGACTGGTCTATAGTTCCCCAGAACGGTGGGATCAAGGTTGTGCTTTTTCAGCAGCGGCCTAACCACCGCCATTTTTAAAGCATCTGGGAAAATTCCCGAACGTATTGAGCAATTAACAATTTTGACCATATCACCAATTAAACTGTCTAGAACGACCTTGAGGAAGGGAGTGGGAATGACATCTAATGAGCAAGACGCTGATGTCATCTGTAATATTAATTTGCGTAGATCCTCTTCGTCTACTGCACAGAAGGATGAAAGGTTGCCAGTGAGATGAACCTCATTGTTACTTGCAGTACTATTTGTCATAGTTTTTTCGACCCCAGTACTCATGGACATAATTTCCTCTCGAATATTTTGAACCTTCTTGTCAAAAAAGGTAGCGAACTCATCACATTTAGCCTTAGAGGCAGGGAGAGACTGGGTGTAGGACTGTGGGGGGTTTAAAATGTGTTCAATTGTGGAGAATAACGCTCTGGCATTGTTCTTATTCTTATTTATAATGCTAGAGTAATATGTCTGTTTAGCTAGGCGTAAGGCTCTGTTATACACAGCTGTTGATTTTTTGAGTATTTCTAAGTGAATAGTGAGCTTGTTCTTTCTCCATGTTCTTTCAGCTTTACGACATTGTTTTTTAAGAGAGCGTATATGCTCATCAATCCAGGGTGTTACCCTTGAGGTACATTTCTTTTTAATCTTCATAGGGGCTACTATATCCAAAGCATTTTTTACTCTAGCATTGAAATGATGCAGCATATCTGTGACTGGGAGTGTTTCAGGTAGGGGGGGTGTAGATGCAAGATGGTGTGGAAACTCCTCAGATGCAGATGGACTAAAAAAGCGTTTTTTTATAGTAAATTGTGTTTTGTTACTCTCCAATGCAGGAACAGTCATGTTAAAGCACAGCATATGATGGTCGGATAGCTCTGGCCTCTCAAAAGATCTGCCAACATTGATGCTTATACCTTTAGAGATAATCAAATCCAAGGTATGGCCATGTCTGTGCGTTGGACCAGAAACATGCTGTATAAAGTCAAATGAGTGTAGTATCTGTAGAAAGCCCGTAGCCGTAGGATCTGAGTCAATGTCCACATATAAATTGCAGTCTCCACATAGGAGGATTCTGTCGTATTCAGTGGAGCAAGTAGACAGCAGTTTGGATATTTCGGTTAAAAATAAGGCTTTGCTGGATTTTGGGGGACGGTAAATAGAGATCATTAAGATTGGGGATTGACCTTCCAGCACAGTAGCTTGGAGTTCGAAGGATGTAAAAGTCCCAGGATCCAGAAGTTTGAGTTTTAAAGCATCCGAGAAGATAATCGCTAGTCCACCTCCTCTTTTACCCTCACGGAATGAATTATTAAATTTAAAATTGGTGGGACAGGCTGAGTCTAGCAAGACAGCTCCATCAGAGCCCAGCCATGTTTCTGACAGGAATAATATATCAAGGTTTTCTTCCCTGATGATGTCATTTACAGAGGATGCCTTTTCAGTTAATGATCTAATATTGAATAAAGCCAAATTTAACCTGACTGGTGACTGATTTAATATGGTTTGAGGTGTAATGTAGATAAGATTAACATCTCTGTTGTATGATTGTGCATATGGAGGTGGTGGTCTACTCCTATGAGTAATAATAACACTGATGTTTTTTTCTGGGGTGATAGAGACGAGCTGTGGGGAGGGAGGTCCAGGCCCGATGGATGTGGGGTCTGTAAGAAACTGAGTGGAACTAAAGTATTGGGGGCCGGGACCCGGGGGACGTCAATTGCTGACGGACAGCTGATCTGTAGTTGACAACATAGCACGCACAGCTGAGTGGTGGCTGATACCACGGGATATGTTCCCGGCAAGCATTTTGCTTCCTAATCGATTAGGGTGGAGACCGTCATCCTTGAAGAAGCGGGCCCGCCCCCAGAATAAATTGAAGTGGTCAATAAAGTTTATATCATTGGCACGGCAGACCCTGATAAGCCAAGTGTTAAGGCTGGCAATACGACTAAAACGCTCGTCGCTGCCCGACAAAGTGGGGATGGGACCAGAAATAAAAAACGTGAGTCCACTATTATTTAAAAGAGCGATAAGGCGAAAAAAGGCATCTTTTGTCTGCTCAATCACACTTAAGGCAATTTCAGTTATAAGTAAGGCTGGGACTGGGAGAAATTGAGTGCATGGATCATGTTTTGTGGAGATTTTAGTATGCATGCGTAGTATGTGATTGCTCATCCGCAATCACAAAAATAAGGTTGAGGAAGGTTGTTGTTGTTGTTGTTGTGTATCTCAAATGGCAGTGCACTTTTCCTGAGCAGAAAACAATGCAGCTCCACACGTTCCCCCTGATGGCACCGGGTAGAATAAAAATAGCAAGGGAGTTCAGGCCTGGCAGCATTTGAAAGTAAACATTTGCCAACAAACTCAAATGCAAGAATTGTTCCATCAGTGGTGGCGACCAGCCTTAAAAAGGATTGTTATGGAGATAATTAATCAATGGGGATGCTATCCACTCTCAGAAAACACAGCTGTCCTTCTGGTTATCTGGCTCTTTGTGGGTCCCAAAGTAATACGCATTACGCAAGTACAGCAAAGTGCTAAAAGAGCCTGCCATCATTTTGAATCGTGGGTTATGAGTCTGTCTTTTGTCGTGATTTTCAGTTGACCCTGCAACTTTGTTTGTATTCTTCTGATTTCAGCGATTGTCTCTTGGATCAAGGCTGAGAAATTGGCACATCCGGTCTTATAGTGGTCTTATAGAGCCAAATGAGCAACGCTGATGGATTTTGTTAATTAGAGACCTGCAAAATTAAGACATATTATAAAGTAATATAAAAATCACACCTGTGTGAAGTGAAGGGCGCTGTTATCATCTTACGTTGTGCCTCATCATCACACTAAGTCAATTTGCTCAGCCACTTTGATTTTCATTATAGGAATTTAGTGTTTGTGTAAGACGAAAATCTACACTGATAGTTGAATATAGGAGGGGCTGGTGCCCCTCAAAAATAACACAATGCGATGTGAGAGTGCAGTCTCGCCAACCCCCACTCAGGACTTCTGAATCGTTGCCCTCCTCCACTCTCCTATCTTGGGCTCTACTGTGTTCTACGTAGGTGGTGCGCTTCTCACCTTATCTGGCTTTGCCCTATAGGTTGGCACTTGGCTCTCACAGTGTCAGTTTGCTTGCCACTAGTTCCAGGTGCCTGACACAGTTCCCTGTGTCATCCTTCTCGCTCTGACTTTGTCAGGTAAGTTCCCGTAAATGTCCACTTTTCTGATTTGGTCCATCCATGTGAACCCTATTGCCCTTCATAGCATTCTTGTATATAGGCTCCATCCAGGGCCGCTATAAGAATACTTATTTCCATTGAGGGTTAATGTCATATAGCTAAAACAATGTCAAAACTGCATTTCGGTGGAAAAGCACTAGTAGGCAACTTTGGTAATTTAATTGGTACAAGACGCACTGCGAGACATCGGGAACACTTGTTCAAAACACATAGGGCTCCATTTTCGTTACTGCTAAACCCCTTATCCCTTAACTTCTTTGCCTAAAACTATTTAAAAAAACATTTTTCAGTAGTTCAAATGTCCAGTCTACAAGCTCAGAATGTGTTAATAGTTTGACATGTTGAAATATTCCAAAAAGTTTTTAAACTGGTAAAAACGAAATAAGGGATTTGGGATAAGGGGTTTAGCATGTAATGAAAATGGAGCCCATAATGTTTGGTTTGTTTTCCAGCTCTCTAAAATGTATTGCATGTAATTTTTATTCACTTTTGTACTAGCAAGTTGCAACCAAACAAATATGCACAGTGGGGTGTGAAAACGTGAGGATGATACTCTGTTGTTTCCACAAGAACTCATTTGCTGTGTTAACTGTGAAGATAATTTACATTTTCTTGCTGAACTTAGGCCTATTCCTAGTTGCAATAAATCAGCCACTGAATATAATCATGCAAAGGTGATTTAATTCAATCTTTTTCTGTTTAAATAATACAACACCGACTGAGAGGAGTTGTTGCTCTGCTGATCTTCAGATGAGATCTTTCGGCATGCGCAAAAATGATTTTAATATCTAATTTCTGAAATTGATTCATTGTTTGTTTTTCAACTGTGGTTTATGTGTTTAGACGATAGGAAATGTGACTCTACTTAGTTTCGTGCTAAATTAACAGGAATTAAATTGGTGATTGTGTGCATTTGTACAAATGTGTGCTCATGTGGGTATGTGCTTATGTACACACAGGTGGGTGCTCAATGTACTACAGTATATATATGCATGGTTACAATGGATTTACAGCTATGTTTATACAAGTCTATTTTAATACAATGAGCTAACTTCCTCAAATATTTGAATCCAAAGATAATACAGAGTCTATTGTATATAGAGTACTGCAGTATCTTGTGCTCTGAGAACCCACAGTGAATATGACCTCCAGTGTAAAATTAAAATGTAATAGTCCACAGACCCCAATTTGATATGCTTTTTGCAGATCATCTGCACTGTAAAACCCTCAGTGATATTTTAAACCTGAGAATGTATAAATAGTGCCAAATAACTCCAGGACAGTGTCCTGAAGATAAAAAAAGGCCATATTAACTTTGGGCTTTTTAATGGATGGTACCGGTTTTATAATTATCTACATATATATGTGTCCCACAAAGCACAGTATAATGCCATCTGTGCATCTATTAAAGTGCCCCCGTATTCAAGGATTGATTGTACTTCTGTTCTTTGGGGGCGGACACATGGTGGGTTTATACTCCAATATCATTGATAAATGTATCTGTTGCTATAAACACCAAGATGTGGCAACTGCACCTGGTTTGTTGTCAATGGAGGTGTGTAATATAGTGGCTAGAAACAGTATATCAGCATCTATATTTAGGAATAGTGATTGCATGGTATAGTGGAATTAATATTAAAGATTTAATTACGGTATAATCTATTTATCTTGCTGTAACTGCCCCCAGCCTCCCATGAAAACATTCAATTAAGTGTTCAATTCCGGAATTAACTTGGTCATGGAGGATCTAAAAAGTGTTAATAAAATATTTTGTTAGCCTAATCAAACAAATTGCTTATTTTTTATTTTAGCTGATTACTTAGTTGACAGACTACCTCAATTAGCATTGTCAAACAGACTTTTAATTTCAGCATGGGCACAATTAGTAGTTTATATAGTCTGATTAACAGTAATTCACTGTCCAGGCCATTTTGATTTGCTGGCTTGTGTTCTGTGCTGCTCTGGCATCAGCAGGATACACCATTAGGTCTCCTTGTTTTGTGCTCAGCTGTTGTTTCCCACGGAAGATATGAAGGAATTGCAAAATGGATGCAGATATCCACAAGGAAGAAGCAAGACAATGTCTACTCACATTTCAAACTCAAATTAAAATGTGATCTATCAACAGCTGTTGAATTTCAGTGTTGTTGGAAAGAACAAACACATCGTATCCTTTGACTCACGCTGCTTTTCAGATACCATGATTTGTGCAAGTCCTTGTGAATTTGATTAGATTACTTATAGACTTGTATAAAACACACAACAATCACTTGCAAAAAATCAGTCTGTTGTGTTTACATATGGGCAATTCTAAAACATTTATCTGTCATTGTTATTCTACAGCTCTCATTTTATACTGATTTTCACTGGTTGCGTTTTATAAAGGCCTGCTCAATGTTATATGGGAAAGTAGCATTGTCTTTAATAGTAACATATACAACCAGTATAATGGGTCTAATATAGCTGCTCACTAACTATGCTTATGGGCCTAGTATTCAGTCGGCGTACACCTGGGTTTTCTTTTACTATACAGTGTTCAAACAATATACTTGTACTGTTAAATGAACACATGATTGATACTGTGTAGGTCATGCTTACAGTATGAATTGACACACATTCATTTATCGGCTGCCCATACTGTAGTTCAGATGACTTAAAGGTATGGCCATCCATGTGTTTTTCCCCCAGAGGTTAACACACATGTACACATATATGCATTATTGAAACAAAGCTATTAGGGCTTGGATTCAAGAGAATAAGATCACATAAAGATCCCATGCACCTTTTAAACTGAACTTGTGAAAATAGTAATAGGCCTACATTTTACTTCGCTGTGGCATCAAGTCTCAAGCCTTTTGACCAAACAATCGCATCACTTTCTCATATGATTATACTTTCTATGATGAGCATTAAATATCATGTTAATGTTGTAATTTTAATTTATTTGTATTCTTTGTTTTCCCTTTAAGATTTTTAACCTCAATTACAACCTGAACTTTGAACATTCAGTGGATTTTTTATGGTCTGGGTTTTTTTTTCGGTGTGTCTGAAGCATTTTGAGCTGCAATGAAAACAGTCATACAGGCCTCAACAGTGACATCTGCTGGCAAATTCCTCTATGTCAATATAAAGGGATTTGTGGACTGTTACACAGGAAAAGCAGAGAATGTGTTTGAGCCAGACCACAGAAGATCTACTGAATGTTAAATGTTTATGGTTTTTGGCTGTAACTGAGCTCAGAAAACCTTCAAGAGTAAAATAAGAAGAAAAAGGCTATAACACACACACACACACACACACACACACACACACACACACACACACACACACACACACACACACACACACACACACACACACACACACACACACACACACACACACACACACACACACTCTCCCTCTCTCTCACTCACTCTCTCTCTTTCTATTGTTTCATTTCAATAAATGTGCCACATAGTGACTGGATTCAAACATTGAATCAAAGCACAATGGCTTGAAAAACAGACAACAAATGAACAAATAGCTCTCTCATTGCTCAGATATGGGTCGTGTCATCCTGTGCGTGTGTGCGTGCGCGTGTGTGTATCCAGAGCAATTAATGCTTTGTCATGGCATATATATATATATATATATATATATATATATATATATATATATATATATATATATATATATATATATATATATATATATATATATATATATATATATATATATATATATATATATATATATATATATATATATATATATATATAATTTTGTCCCACGAAGGGTCCCCTCAAAATAGAGAATACAGAGCGAATGGCAACTGAGGCCAATGTCAGGACCCTGGACAGAGACACAGGGACTAATAGACTTATAAAGTGACAGTAGTGCCACTGTCCTTGGTGCTGAAATAAAGTGATGGTAGTGCCGCTGTCCGTGGTGCCTTAGAGGAATAGGCCTGTCATCTCTATAGACGTGGTTCCCCAGACCGACCTCCGCCCCCCCCATCCCTGTATTAACGTGTTACGTAAATGCAAAACCACGGAATAAAAGTGATAAGATGCGCTTAGCCTATACAATACAATATATTTTATTAAGCGGGACATATAGGGATTGTTCTATTATTTTCACAATGTACATTTAGTGAGCAACGTCACTGAACATTAAATCAGTCAAAGCTACGCAGATCCGAAATGTAGAACACACAATAATGTGAATATGTACTTTATAAATTATGTAACGTTTAATAAAAGGGCTCTAAGTTGTCTCCATTGGCTGAAATATGTCGCCTTTTTTCTCTTTTCATAAACTCTGAATAGTAGGCGGCCTACATTTGGCTTATTTTCAATATGTTCTGCATCCAAACGCAACACCATGGACAGCACAAAACAAAAAGAAAAAAACTTCCATTCGTGCAAAAAATGCTTTGGGCGTGAAAGCACTTCTTCTCTTGTCCATAATTCCATAAACCTCACTTGGACGGAAACCATATTCTTTAAGGCTATACAAACATAAAATAGAGCATAACACACTCAGCCCGTTCAGGATATAAGTTCCTCCATTCATCTCCCTCGTCCAGCTGCCCAGGCAGGTACACTGTTTGCCAATTGGCAAAAAAGTTTGTTTTCCAAGCGATAAAATCCAAATAACCAACAAGCATACGTCACAGGCCGATCAATACGTTAATCATCCAGATTGCGTTTAAAAGTCGATGGTTTGTGGATATATGAAACTCCAAGAAGACGTTCATATTTGACTAGATAGTGAACGAGTTGTGTGGGGTACAGATAATCGTCGGCGTCCTTGGCTGACAGTATTTTTGTTCAAAATAAATGGCATGTTCATTTTTTTTTCTTTTCTTTTTTTTCTGTTCGTGTCATTTCGTTCCTTGACCTCCTGCAAGAAGAGTCGCGCCATGCGACTAACATGGGTCATCAGCATCATCATCATGGCAAATCAGATTATAGAGGAAAGACTAAAAAGCCAGAGAAGGTGGAGTATTTCCATCCGCCCATGAGGGTGCCCCGCTCCAGCTTGAGGTGCACGCGGTCCTCGCGCTCCACCATCAGCAGAACTCCGTTGCTGGCCGCCTCCCGCGTAACGTCCTGGTCACCGGCGAAAGCTGATATGACGGGATAGTCGTTCTGCATCAGGTTCACCTGCACGACGAGACAAAGGGAGGATCAGTCAGTGGCAACCATAGCTCTGCAGCATTGGCGGTGGGGTGCATACATATAGCGCTGCTTTGTAGGCCCGGCCTATATCGTCGGTGTGTATACAGGCTACAGTATTTCAGGCAGAAATAAAAATGTTCCTCGTTTGGCTCACCTGTATGGTTTGTCTGTTGTAGACCTTCACCACGTGAAAGCTGAAACTATATATCCCCCTTCTGGGTGCTTGAAAGACACTTGCTTTGAGATCGAAATGGTTGCCGATGTTCACTAAAACCTGCCAAAAGAAGTGGAAGGAGGGGGGAACAAAAACGCACAATGAAAAGGCGCAGTTTACCTGCCTTATAGCTGAACAATGAACACCAATGACTGTACTCCGTAATATTTTAGGATATACGTTTTACATCTGGAATGATTCTCATCTTAAGACTGTTGTTGCGGAATACATATTTCTCCAGGAGCTCCGAGAGCTCACTTTACCAGGCGTATGAGTCATGCGCCTGGTAAAGTCATATACTGTAGGTATAGGAATACTCCACCTATAGTGAAAACACAGGACGTTTCTTAAATTCCGCCCAGGCCCTATAACGCCAATGTGAGGATATCGCTTATGCCTATACTATCAACTAATTGTGAGTTACGACAACATATTTACTATAGCCGTTCTCACAGAATGAGATTCCCTGGAACATTTGAATGCAAATATTAGACTACGGATTATATCGACTGCATATGATGAGAGCAACACCCTTGCAAAGTTACATCGGCGATGATCGACGCTTGTGCAGGCTATCCGATTAAACACTTGTGTTTGTTGAACTGTGTTGCTGCAAAAAGTTCGAGGACACCTGACCTGGTCAAAGTAGATGGTCGTGGACGTGTTGCTCATGTCCGACGGCTCGTGGTTGGTCCCGCGCACCGCGGAGAAAGCCACCTTGGCGCCGGCGGAGCGCACGGATATCCCGAGCGAGGAGGTGACGGCGCCGTCCGAGGACGGGCTCGAGTCGCACACCACCAGACACTTGCCCTCCAGCACGATGGGCTCCGTCTCGTTCTGGCCGAGGCACAGCACCACGCCGCATCCCATGAGGAGGGTGAGTGCCAGCATGGCGCAGCAGGGTGGTGGTCCCGGGCAGCGCTTTGGCACCATGGTCGGAACTTCTGATCCTGTGCACACTGATGCTACCCGGCAGCCCCTTGGAGGTTTGTTATAGGACTCGATCACCTGGTCCAGGCTCTACTCCCTCTCTCTCTCTCTTTCGCTCCCTCTGTCTGTGATTCTCTCTCTCTCAAACACGCGCACACACCCTCTGACACATAGACGCACTGGCACTCTCCCCGCGCTCTGCTCCCCTCCCTCCTCCTGTGCGTCTTAGTTGGTTATAGGAGGGTCTTTTTTAGACAGCCAGTGAAGTAGATCCTGGTGGTTAAGAGACACATAAAAGTGTGTATGTAAGATAACAGGGCAGGCTAGTATAATAACTGTAGTGAACGTGAACTATAATAAATAAAAGCCATACAGCCTATAAACGCCAACAATTAATTAAAGCCGATAATACTGTGCGTAATAATGCAAGATTTCACCTTGTAAGCATTAATTTGCATATTTTAGGTTCAGTGTCTGTAAATCCATCTACAGTGCCATGCAATTATTATGCGTCAAGAAAAGAAAACATTTTCGAGAAGTCTGTAGAAGTTACATTTATATGCGCCATCATCGCCTACTCCGGGTTGTTGTACTAAGGCACTTCATGTGTTTCGTAGAAAAAGTCAAATGGGACCGTACCTGTGCCGTCCATACCGCTGGTTAGCAGGCTGTCGTATCTCTCTCTCTCATATAGGCTACGCACCAGCAGCGCGCAGACTGACTGAACTGCGCGCACAGTCAGATCGCCAGCGTAAAAGGAGAGTCCTCCCTGCTGGACTCCCCTTTGGAGACGCAATTCACGCCCTTTCTCTCAGTTTGTGTGTAGGGTAAAGTAAGTACAGCAAGCAATACGGCTCCGAGAAGTTCACAATTGACAGCATACCGACCGGATTAATGAGTTTATTTACATATTAATCAGATCAATGTTGTGTGTGCTCAGGGGGTGCTCGTGGGACATCACTCTCAATGGTTGTAATTTATTTGCTACGGATTTTTTTTCTCCACGTAGCACGCTGATTAATCCGAGATGAAGGGTGTTGTTGCCGTGGATAACGTTGCCTTGGCATGGCAGATTCGACATGCATGTATCACTGTGTCTAATTTGATTCTCAAAACGTGCTTTGTTCCAGTTGAACATAAATACGTGTGCGCCATCCAGTGGCATGATTTGGATCGACAGGAATTTGAATTTGTATCAGAGGGGTTACATAACAAAAGCTATGATGGTGTGTAGAGCAGTGGTTCCCAAAGTGGGCTTCGGGGACCCCCGCATCCAGGGGTCAATGAGAAAGTACCAGGCGGTCCCCAGCTAAATAGTAGTTTGGAAACAAACTGGAAAATTACCCATTTGTACACTCTCAGAGTTAAATCAATGATATAAATTGGTGACCCCAGAGATAGAAATGCTCTTAAATGATGGTCTGTATTTTAGTGCAGGTCAAACTGAGTTCACAATTAGCTATTGCTCTATCTCCTCAAAATGTAATTTGAACCGTGCATAGGACCATTGTTTTCATGCATAGTCTCAACATAATGTTTCACAGTCAAATCATCAATGTAAAATGTATTATTCCAGCTCTCACTTCATTGCAAGTATATAACTTGCAGTATAGCTTCAATCACATGTCTGCTTCAAGAGATACCCCATCTCTTGAAGATCATGACATGAAGCTAGAAACTGACTGAATGAAGGCCTACATGTCGTACATTCAGTCCGTTTCTAGCTTCATGTCATGATCCTTTGAAGAGCTACGTATATAGAGTGGTCCTCATGCTGTCCTTATCAGTGCCCTGCCACTCTGAGGGGCCAGAGTGGTCTTCAGAAGTGGTGAACCCTCGCTTTATATTGGTCCTTAATGAGCTGTCACCCTTATTCCTTAATTGGCTGCATGGATTATGCACAGGCTCATACTCAAGGGCAGGTATAACCTAGAGTGGTATACAGTATGTGTTTGGCTTCACTGGAGTATATATATAATATGCATGGTTTCATCAGGATTTCAAATATGCCATATTTCAAGTGAAATGTATAAATACATACTTGGTTTTGGGGGATTTGAAGTGTATACTTTTACCTAAGCCGTGGCCTTGCTGTAGATGAAAATTCAGCCAATATCATAGTCAGTAAAATCCTTAGTATGTCTCTGTGTGTACAATATGTACTCTCATGGTACTCCCTCGTGTTAAATGGACACTGAGGATTTTACTGTGTGTAGCTAGCCTACTAAATATCAAAAGGCAGGATGTGAGTACAGCACAAGGCTGCAGACTGTGCACATTTCCTTGAATAAGTTAATAAAGAAAACATGGAGAATATGTAGAACGTTGATGTTTTACAAACCACTATACCGGTCCGTAATACTACACCATGTGCAGCTGTAAATAGACAGTTCATTATGATCACCACACACAGGTACGCACGCACACTATAGGGTGTGATTAGTTTGTAGGAAGGTTTGTAGGAAGCTAGCATGCACACATCACCCAACAAATGTGTCCTGCCTGTCCAATGCATTCTCACATTAACATGTGCCACACAAACCTTAACATGTAAAAACTTTGAACATGTTAACATGTTAAACACGCTTAACATGTAAGCTTTGTGGAGAAACTGAAAATGCATTTAATGTGTTAACGTGTTAACATTTTGTCCTTGTTAGAATCTTTGTGAATATGCCACTAATCACAACACACAGCCTACAAAAACACACTTTAACATTCATGTGTCACCTCTTGAACTCTTTCTACATTTGACAAACATTGCACTGTCAGTGCTGATCGACAACCCATGCAGAAGAGTGACATGGAGTGTCCGAGAGCCACAAGTGACCCCTCCGGGCCTGCAGAAAGACGCGGCTGCAGAAATCATCAAATGTCACATGAGCGCATGTGAGCCTCCGTACATGGCAGAAAGCAGACCAGAGGCTGCCATCGCCCTCAGAGGGTCTTGGCTTTCATCAGGCAAGCTGCTTGGCTAGACTGACAACAGCATTATGGTTATTTTCCCTGACAGCTAGCAGAGACTTACTGGCTCCCTGGAACAGGAGGTTGATCGCGTGATGACCATCTGCTGCAGTAATGAAAAAAGGACTCATCAGCCCTCAATGTGGTTGACTTTGTTTTCTAAGAGAATCGCAACACAGGCAAGCATATATGTTAAAAAAAAATCACAGTGTGTCCGACAGCATGATCCCCCTCCCATGACAGGGGATTGCATTTCCTCTATGTCTTGGCTGTTGCCTTGGTTAAGCAATCATGCTGTCAGAATTATAAGTGTGCCCCTGTGGAGGGGAATTGCCATTCATCTCATCCTTTCTTTTCAAATGAGTTCTAACTTCTCTTCTTGTCTTAAATTTCAGCTTCATATGATATAGTGTGTGTATGTCTGTGCATGTGTGCCGGCGTGCATGTGATTCTCTCTTGTCTCAAACTAAAAGCTGACATACATCACAGGAAGGAGTTGGACTCCTACAGAACATGGCTGAAAGAAACCTTGAATGACAAAGGACTAGTATTATTGTGCTGTCCCTTTGTTGCTATATCCATAATAGTGCAGGGGTTAAGCAAACCAATTGTGCATTTTATGACTCAAGCATGAAACTTTCTAAAGTGTTCCTATTTACCTTGAAGTTGACGCGGAAGCACTCAGAGGCTGTACAAACATTGGGTTGTCAAAAACATGTATTTCACTTTCTGGCAAGCACAAAGACAGTATATCAACAATAAGAGTTCTGGAACCCACTAATCACCATTAAATTGTTTTAATGGGTTCAATCATGTCAATTATTATTGATATATCAATTTTCAGGGGGCATTAGGTCACACAAACACCTCATACTGTAAAAAACACAGACTAAAAATCAACAATTTGTTAAATTGGATTGAGCATTTGACATATCTTCAATTGGCATTTCCTAGTTGCAGTAAAGTATCTCCTAGTTGCAAGAAAGTGTGCCTACCATGCAATAACACTATAGTGAGCCCTAAGGGGATGCCACGGTATCAGATTTTAGCCTACAGAACGATTACGTTATGGGAAAGCTATACCTCTAGTTAGTAGACCATGGCCTACTTGTGCGCAATGCACAAGGTGTCACTCAACTAACCCTTAATTGGATAATGTATCACTTGGGCATGACTATTTAAAGACAAATGGGAACAGTAACAACCAGCAACACCATCACCTTAAACATAATATAATATAAATATATACTGTTATAGGCTTTCATTGAGTAGCCTAACATCTCTAGTGGAGGCCAGGGATAGAGATTTTGAGTAAAAAAGCATAACATTAATTCAATAATCAATAATATATTGCTAAAACATAACACAATTAAAAAAAATAGCAAAAAAAAAGGCAAAAATAAAGCGGTGGTTCCCAACTTGGGGTCTGGGGACCCCCAGAGGTACTTGAAGAAGTTCCAGCACAGAGAATCCCCAGCTGATAGTTTGGAACCAAATGGACCCTAGGGGCTCCATTTTCATTACATGCTAAACCCCTTATCCCAAACCCCTATCCTTTTTTTTACTACTTTTGGGAATAGTTCAATGTGCCAGTCTATTGACACGTTGTGAGCATGTAACTCAGTAACTGGCCATTTGAACTATTGAAAAATGTTTTTTAAATAGTTTAAAAAGGCAAAGAAGTTAAGGGATAAGGGGTTTAGCAGTGACGAAAATCTAGGCCTAGGTCTTAAAGGTAGGGGAAGTGATTTCACATGTCCCAAGGACCCACTATTTATTCAGAATTTGAGCCACAGACCACCATTTGATGACACTGTAGCTCCACAGACCCCCCCAAAACATAGTATACACATCAAAATGACCATAACCACCGGCATAAACAATAAGAATGGAAACTAGAAACTAGATGCTTTCATGCCGCTAAGTAGTTCCAAAATACTTCTAACTATGAATATTTGTCTTTAACCGACCACGTGACAGGTCCTGGTCGGGGCTACAACAGAGCCATCTTGTACAAGAGTTGCGACATTGAAGGATCCGAAACTGAGCTGTTCATGCAGCCTGAATAGAGAGGCAAGTCACAAATGAAAATGCATTGATTTTTGGCTATTGCCCTTTACTGAGTCGTCCCTATTTGTTGTCAATATTCTCAATAGAAGTCTATGTAGAGGAGGAGGTTCTCAGGTTTGTCTAACTCAAAGTGATCACATCACATTAACCCCGACGACACACGTGGTATTTGATCATTCGCCCTATTCCTTGCTTTGGCCTGAGTGAATCACATATCAAAGTTTAGCGAGCCATGCTTTTTAGAAACCGTGTTAAAAGCTGCTTTTCATTGACACCTGCACCGAACCGCATTGCACACATGTGTTTGATTGTGTGAACACGTGTTGATGTTTTAAGGAACAGTACAAGAACGGGGTGTAACGTTACCTGTTTCGAATGTAGGGGCTTATGTTGTGTATTGAGTGAATTTAGGATTTCAGAAATCTGCAAATAATCACCAGACAGTCAAAGTAAACGAGGAAATGCGTTCGACATTTAAAACAACATAAACGCAACGTGTTCTGGTACAGGAGGTGTGGTTTAAGCCTAGGCTTCGCCCCTTCACCATGGCAACGGGAGGACGCGGAGACTTGTTGGCAGTGATCAGGCAGACTTTAGAGACGACACTTCAGCCTGAAAACTCCGTGAAAACACCTGGAAAACCTCGACGCAAAGCGAAAAGAGGTATCGCAGCAAACCTTCAAGGTAGGCCTACAGCTAGACCTGCTGATATCCTTCTCCAGGATACAGTGCAGCCTGCTAAGCAACAAAGTACAGTGAAGCCTGCTAACCACCTGCAAGATACAGTGAAGTCTGCTTACATTCCTCAAGACACAGTGAAGCCTGCTAAGCCTTCTCAAGACAGGGGGACGCCTGCTTACCTTCCTAAAGATGGAGTAAAGCCTGCTAACTTTCCTAAAGATACAGTGAGTCCTGCTAACCCACATGATACAGTGAAGCCTGCTAAGTCTCCTCACAGAGGGAAGCCTGATTACCTTCCTAAAGATACAGTGACGCCTGCTGTCCTACAAGATACAGCGAGGCCTGCTTACCTTCCTGAAGATACAGTGAAGCCTGCTAACCTACATGAAACAGTGAAGCCGGCTAAGCCTCCTCAAGACAGAGGGAAGCCTGATGACCTTCCTAAAGATACAGTGAAGCCTGCTGACCTACAAGATACATGCCCAGGGAGACATGCCCAGCCTCGTCGGTACACTGTAAAGGCTCCTAATGCTGCTAAACCTCCTCAAGACACACCAAAACCCACCCAGCTTCCCCAGTGCACTGTAAACACTGCTGATGCTCCTAAGCTTCCCCAGAGTCAAGACACAGGGAAACCTGCCCAGCTCCCTCAGGACACTGTAAAAGCTGTTGTGCTTCCTCAAGACACAGTGGTGAAAACTGCTCAAAACAGTAAAAAGAAGAAGAAACAAAAGAAACAAAAGAAAAAATCTCCCACAGACACGTCAACAGTGCAAAGGTAATGACTAAACTAAGCTACATTAAACTAAGCTACATTAAGCAACATTAAGGTTGAGCTCTCCTGTCGTCAACCAAGTGACATGTTCCAGTGTTTTCCAACCTTTTGTTGCTCAGGGTCCATTTGACAATATCAAAAGCATTTGAGTTCCACCCCTCAGATTACCACTTGACACAATAAATTGTGTCACACAGTATACTTAAGTTCCTAAAGTTATCTGGGCCCTGGTTCACATTATTATGGGAAACGGACTATAACGTAACACAAAATTAATAACATTTTTCATAGCCCGCCTGCTGTGATGGCTGCCCAAAAGGCTGATGTGCCCCATAAACGGTTGTCCAAAATTGCTGGAAAATCATCTTTAGCACCCAATCAAAGCCGTATCAAAATGTAAGTTTCCTATTAATGTTTGACAAGAGTTTATAGCCACTCTGTCCATGTGTAGTTTCTAGAAATGTCCTTTTAGTCCTGGATCAAATGTTGGGAAACACTGAGTGAAGCTATGGCATAGCATAAAATTAATATTTTTTTTTTCATAGGTCACCTGCTGTGTGTGAAAAAATGGCTGCCCAAAATGCTGATGTGCTCCATAAACAGTCGTCGAAAAGAGCTGGGAAATCGTCCTTAGCATCCACTCAAAACATTATTGAAATGTAAGTTCCCCCATTAATGTTTGACAAGGGTTAATAGACACATGACTGTACATGTGTGCTTTGTAGAAAATTCCTTTTTAGTGAAATGGTTTTTCAAATGGTGTTTCTGTACAGGAAATGTAATGACTATTCGATATATTATGTGTACTGTATGGTATTTGTGGATGATTGAAAAACATGTTTTTATTGATATGATTAGTCTGATTAACCACGCAATCCTGGCCTGTAATTCGGTTAATTCATTGTTATGGCAAAATCATAAAGTAAACAGGCTAATATCGCCCAGCCATAATGATTTTATTAAATGTATTAAACATGATTAAGATTAACATTAACAGGTATTTTGTTCCTGCCTTTTCTTCAGGCTGCCCACCGAGATTCTGGTGAAGATTCTATCATACCTGGACGTCTCCTCTCTGGAGTACATAAGCCAAGTCAACAAGATGTTCAATCAGCTGGCCAATGATGAGTAAGACTGAGACGAAGGTCTCATCAGCTGAACCATTGCCACTGCAAAAAGTTAAATAGAGCAGTAGTTTTAAAAGAAAAAGTCACGTTGAGGACCCCAAATGTATTTGCCCATGGCCAGAGCTCATGTGTGTCATGTAATGCTAGGAAATGTACAAATTAACCGTGATCACAACTTTTTCAGAATGCATTCTTTATATATTCTTTATTTATATTTACTAGAGGTTTGTTGAACTGCTACTCAGGCATCACACCTTTGTCACACCACCGATCCGACTGATGATCAGTTCTTATACCTACCTATGTGGAGATGGCATCAGTACACACACGTGTACCACAATAATGGTATACAGCCTCTCTGTCTCCCACTGTCCACTCACTCCAGCACCATATGGCAACAGCTATACCTGTCAGAGTTTGGCGAGAGGAGAAGCTGGAAGCCGAAGGGCATGGACTTGATGAGGGTGCAAGACCGCCCTGTGGGCTACTGGAAAAGGTTGTACAGAACCACGGCTGGGAATGAAGTGAGAATGTGGAAGGGAGAACTTAAACACATCAATATCTACACCGGTCTGCCCACCCAAACAAAGTGTGTGCTCAGGTAAGAGACAGATGGCCTGAAGCTATTTTTGAAATCGATTTTGTTCTGTATTTATGATGTATTCTTTCACATTCTAAAAATTCACGTAATGAGATACTTGCATGTTCACCCATAAGCCCCAGCCGGTTCTCATTCATTCCAATGTATATAGTAACTAGTCCTTCAAAATATCTTCCAAATTCGTAAACTAGGCCTGCCATATGCACTGGAAAACAAATGTGTGACATTTTCTTCTATCTTGTAGACGGCCAAATACGGACTGGAAAGGCTATTGTCGATCGGCAGCTCCATGTATGATTCGCTTTCCCTTCAATTGAAAATCCTAGTGATGGGTGACCGGCCGCACATATAAAAAAAAATGAAGAAAAGAAACACTTAGGTTACATCCAAGCACATCTGCCATTGCCATAATACAATGGAAGTGAATGGTGGCAAATTATCGCGAGATGACACCAGCGATCTATGGGTTGAAACACTGTTGTTGTTTTTTTTTTCATATAGGAAAACTTGGCCTTGAAGCTCAGCTGATCATTGTTAGCTCACTGTTTGGTCTATTCCAGATTATTTGAAATGCATGATTTGACTATTCATGTGCTGATCTGGAGATTCCACAAGTCCCATCAGGCAGATAAAATTCTCCAGGAAGTTACAGTAGTCCAATGTGTGGCATGTAGGGGTGGGACTCGATTAACATTTTTAATCTAATTAATTAATTTTAAGTTTTGTAATTAATTAATCTCAATTAATTACAATTACACACTTAAGTGTGTAAGTGAGTTTTTTCAAGTCAAAACTGTGTCCACAATGCAATGTGTTATGTTGATAGTGAGTGTTAGATAGTGTTTCGGACCAATGGGCGGATTGAACAGTGGTAGTTCGGATCAATGTTGGCCCTTTTGGTTACCCTCAATGGCTTCTTCTCTCATTGCATGCACCGGTATGATCGGTACACCTTAAATTTGTCCAGTAAAAAGGTTTCGTGGATGCAAAATCTACTATGTGCGATTAATGAGTTCTTTTTTTAAATCGCGCTATTGTTTCTGTAATTAATTAATCTCAATTAATCAGTTAAA
Source organism: Benthosema pterotum (assembly GCA_039105355.1). Classification (NCBI taxonomy): domain Eukaryota; kingdom Metazoa; phylum Chordata; class Actinopteri; order Myctophiformes; family Myctophidae; genus Benthosema; species Benthosema pterotum. Next base: position 20,163,400 of record CM076982.1, read on the forward strand.
GTTCCAGCCCTAGTGGCATGACATTATTTTTTGTCACAGACAGAAGGTGACAGCACTCTACACCATTAATTAACAACACACCAAGCTGGACTTTTGGGAGCAAACAATTGTTCCTTCTTCGACTAATTTTGGCTGTGCCACAGGAAGTAGTTTCCATCTAACATTTTTATTTTACTGGTAGAAAAGTAGGAACCTAAGGTAGGAAGTAGGAACTGGAGAGTACCTAGTACTGTAGTTGCTGGTAATCAAACAGTTGTTTATTTATTTTTACTCTCACACTTAATGAATCTTGTCAAAAGGTAAGTAAGGAGGTCTCTGAGTGTGATGCAAGCTCTGGAGGATGGAGCTCTGGAGGTGGGTGGGTGGTCTAGCTCTTGTGCTGTATCTCAGCTGTGGTTTCTGCAGTTTCTTTTGAACCTCTGATTAGAGTCTGTGCAGCACTCAATTTAGGTTCTGCGGCAGTCAGCCACCATGGTACAGAGGGGAAGTGGAAATTGTGTTTCTTGCACAGAGGCAGTGTGAATTGTTGATATAAATTACTTGGGCCCTCCCTCCCTTCCCTGTGCCCCCTTCCAAACCCAGACAGTTCCCAGAGGGGCCTTGTCTGTTAGAGACACGCAAGAGGATGCGATTTACCTTGGTAATTATCATTTCACAATACATCAGACATGCAGGAGGAAACACGGGGTGAAATCCCTTGGGTCACCTGGGGCCTCCTGTGCTGTTGTGGCCTTTAGTTTATTTGTTTTACCTATTTAATTGACATTGTAAGGTGCCATGCCAACTCTAGACAACAGATGCAGCTCGATGGGAGCAACCTGTGGACTGTTTCACGAACATGGATCAAACCAGGATTTAACATGTATCATGATTCATGAAATCATGTTGAGGCTTTACTCGATTTCATGAAAGCAATGGCACACTAGTTACCATACAAACTAATGCTGTGGTCTTAGCCTGCTCCGGACCAGGGGCGATTTTAACCTGATCCAGATATCTTTACTGTGAATTAAACAGTCAATCTGATCACAACACAAACCAATGTGTTAAAAGTTGACTAAAGTTTCTGTCTAACTGCAAATGTGTGCCAGCTGTCATTGTAGTAGTTGTATTTATCTGAATGTATTATTTTCTCCCTATTTTTTTAGAAAGCTGTGCATCAGCTGGAAATTGACAGTATGTGATAAGCAAGGCAAACAGGGCACGTTCCATGATGCTCAAGTCCATTTCTCTGATTCATCTGTGATTGTGTGCTGGAGTGAAGGGCATTGGCCTCTATTCCACTACCTGTCCTCTATTCAGGTACATGGGGTCACAAACCGAGGCCCAAAAAGGTAAGACGGTTGGCTGTTGCCTCTGTTTCTCTCTCTGAGCAATGCCACCATGAACTGTATTGACAGTGTAAAGCACATATTCCCCTTCTTTGACAGACCTGGTTGGCAATCCCTCATGGCAAAGTTTGACCTAGAGACCGTCACACGTGCCCCAAAAGTCCTTGGCAGAGACGCAATAGTAAAGCTGGTGCTTCTGGAGCCTGGCCTCACTGTTGGCATCTGGAGGGTAAATGAACATTTATGTGTTAACACCACACTCCCTAATGTAAGTCTAGAACAGTGTTGTTGTGTAGACTGGGGCCATTAATATAGTGGTTGCAAAGGTATTGATTGATTGCCTGAGTCCTGTGGCGGGAGGTCTGTTTTTGGTGAATATTATATACTGTGTGCCTTTATTTTTAACCTCATTTTAGAGACCGACAACTTACCTCAAACCCTAACATAACTGCAAGCACATAGTAGCACTTGTCTGGCCGTCGTTTCTGCGCGTTGGTCCGTTGTTGTGTATAATCTGCATGTGCATCCATCAACCACATGCAAATTAGACATAGGGGTCAAATATTGCTCAATAATATGTGGTAGAAATAGGTAAACAATACAAATGTTTTGTGGATTAATTCATTTTTGATGCATGGCCCCCAGTGCCTCCCACTAAATGAGCAGAACTATTTAACATTTCACCTAAACCAGATCAGACCTGCCACCATGAGACTCAGGCAATCAATTAATGCCATTTCAACCAGTTTAATATGAATGGCAAATATTATTTGCAACTACTAGGTTAATAGCAAGTTGTATTACCTTAGCTTAACTTAGTCCAACAATCTGAAGTAACGATTTAAGACCTGATTCTGATGCACACATTCAAGATTTCCAAGTGGATCCCCTGATCCAGAAAGGTTGGGAACCACTGGTCTGTAGACTGCTCAGTGGCATGCAGTGTCGTCACCCTAAATTCTACTATTGAAATATAGTACATAATGAACAATTACAAAAGCTTGGTTGACCGCCATCTCTTTCTGCAGGGTCAGCACAACTCTATTGCCTTCGTCATGGCCAGCTTCCATTTTCATAAGCTGGTGGAGAGGAGCCTGCTGGGAACGCCACTTTGGTAAATCCCTTTGTGACTTCTTTTTAACTTTGTTAAACGTGGTGTGTTGCCAACAAACAGTTGGGGATATTAAATGTCATTATTGGGCAGAGAAACATACCCTCTAATCTAATTGAAAGTGACTTAACTGTACACTTCTTCCCCAGAGCTATGAATTCTTTATGCTTAGTTTTTGATCAAATAACAAAAAATGCATTGCACTGCAAAAAATATTGTCTCTCTTCATTCAGTGGTATGTTCAGACATTCACCAGGGGAAATATTGTTCTCCAACTCTCTGCTGTAGTGCACAGTGAGTCTGACAATAGGGTTACAATTCTCATATTCTTAATGAAAGCCCCGGAACTGTGTAGAGTAGAGTGAATGGAATTGATTTGCAAAATGATTGCTGTGTGGTGAGACTTGGTAGATGTGAACGCAGCCCCCTCTTGTGGTTACTTACTAGAGAACAATGCAACCATTTATAATGACCGGTTGAAAACCATGGAGAGATGCCTTGAAAGTTGGGACACAGTCTATCTCTCTCTTCATAACTTATACTTCTCTTTTGTTGCCTGTGTTCTTCAGCCCCTACTCAGTTCCCTTGGTCAAACCTCCTTTTGATGACATAGACCCCGAGTATGGTCTCCATGGTTACCGGCTACACATTTGCCTTCACAACACTGAGACTCAGATCATGTCTGGCAGTTTCTCCCATCTGTTCTGTCGCAGAGGTAAAAACTATTTAACTTTATCTATTCAAAACATGACAATGATGTCTGAAAAGCAATGTTTTATAGATCAAATGTACTTTGATTCTTTCTGCCAGCAGTTGTGCTGCCTCTGCCTCTAATGCTGGTGTTCCTATTTTGGGACAATCAGAGATTGTGAATAATAAATACAAGAATACCATATCTATGAGCTCTTGGGGCGTTGTCGCTAGCTTGCAGACATGCTATTTAAGAATTTATTGTTCGCTATGTGGTTTGTTATCACTGACCAGCTGAAATTAGGCATGGCTTCGTCCGGCTCAGTGTGATCAACAAGGGGAACATCGCACAACATACTATCCTGTCAGGAAACATTACGCTGCCCTGGAAGTGTGCTGTGTTGGAGGGCGCTGTGGAGGTACCATTTGTTATATCTACAAACGTGTATAAATGTATATATATTATATATATCTACAAACGTGTATATATATATATATATATATATATATATATATATATATATATATATATATATATATATATATATACAATAGTGTGTGTGAATGACAATTCACACGTTTCACATGTTATATATACATTACGTATATGTTAATATAGTCGTTAATATAGGCTACTCAATACTCATTTGCTGACTAAAGTTTGCATGTAAAACTAATGAAAAGATGAGGCTTGCGCTCAACACACCTTAAGGACAAGCAATGAGGAGGAGAGGACATTATAGACACACAGAATGGAAACGTGGCAGCTATACAACTGATGCATCACACTAACCTACTGTTTTGAAGGAACAACCTTGAATTGCTTTCATAGCGAAAGCTCTGCCAAAATCTTTGATTATTTTTAATTTCACATGGTGGTGGGTACATCTTTTTTAATGGAGGGCTGCACTGTCGCTGTAGGCTACTATAGTAATGTATCTGATGGCCCGTTAGACTATGATAACACTAGCCATGCTTCACATGACAGTCATGTTTCAGGGCAATGATAACAAATCATGATTCAAGAATGCTTATTAGCAATAACACTATATAATAGGCCTACCTCATCTGGTGTTTTTTTTTTTTTTATTCTTATTATTGGTAGTTAATCTCCATGTTAACTTTGTTCAGTGAAAATTGCTGATCTGCAAGCTCACTACTCGGTTGTAGGCTGTGCAAATAAAATTGTTACATAACCAGCCAGACACCAAATTAAAACAGAAACCTCATAGCACAGATTGTATAAATGTGTATTTGTGACTTAATTAAATGAGGAGAGCTGGCTGTTATGCACCCATGGATCTGTGTGTCGACACATCCTTGTGCGCATCTGAATCTGGTGTGTGTGCGTGAGCGTGAGCGCGTGTGTGTATGTGTGTGCGTGCGTGCGTGCGTGCGTGCGTGCGTGTGTGTGTGTGCGTGCATGTGAAATCAAGAAATGGAAATTCTCAAGTAATGCAAAAATGAAGCTCAAAATAAAACATGCGTGAGTATGTAAATTGAAAAGTATTGTAGTATTGCTCAGAGGGAGATGGTGAAAAATAATAATCATTTCATGGGGTTGGGGTGAGGGTGTGTTAAAAGGCATGTGTGTATTGTTTTTCCTGAGTCTCACCTATGTTTGAGCGGTGCAGCAAACAGCTGAATATTTAACCCTATGTGGTTCTCAAACGTTTTCATGTCAAGGACCCTCAACTGCATAATATACCCCTAGCACTGGGGTGTGCTGGGCCATTGCAGCCAATGGCACATCTCAGTGCTTCGCATGTGAGTCTACTAAGTGAAACGTTGCAGAAGCCATCAAATCATTAATCAATCCAAGTGTGTACTGCTCTAAAAAACTCTATCCCAGACCTAGGTCTGTGGATCTGTGGTTCAAATCCCTTGAAGTGTCCTTCAAAATGTAGAAGGACACTGAACCTCAAATTGCTCCCGATGTGCTGGTCGATGTTCTGCATCGCTTCCGTAAAGCGGCTTAGATGAAGGAGGCCCTATGTACAGGTAAATGCACCATTTACCTGTAACATACACGGCACAGTTGAGAAGCAGGAGTTAAACTATCAATCAGATAGAATCCTCAGAATCCTGAGGTCTGATGTAGAAGCTCCATTTACACTATGCATATAAAGGTGATGATCCAGTCTTCTCCATGTGTGGCTGGTATCCAAGGTTTGATGAGCTCATTCTTGTGACCCTCAAATGGATATCCTAATGAACCATTATGGCTATATAACTCTGAGAGCTAAGGGTCCATTTGGTTCCCTTTGTACCATCTGAGATAGGGGATCCAGTTGGAGATCGGCTATCATCGGAAAACATGTTCAAAGTAATTTGAACGTGTGCATTGTGTATTGTATGTATCAAAAATGTAGAAAATGGGCACATTGCCTTTCTAAACTACACACACAAACAACGATGTGTGTTTCTGTCAATGCTTGAAGAACTGCTGCACTCTGAGCCTGACGCTGTTGGATGAGTTCCAGAACCCCTTCTGGTGCGTCAGCACGCCTGTTGCCATGGACACCAAGGTGAAGTCCCCCTGCTATGACTACGACGGGGACCACTTCCGCATCGAGCACCGGGACTCAGAGGGCCTCGTCCAGATGGAGCTGGTCTGGATGGAGGAGCACAAGCAGTACTTTCTCGTCTACCTCGCTCTGTTCCTGAGCCTCGAAAAGGTCAACAAACACTTTGGCCGAAATTACTTCAGTAGCGAGAATGTATAAGTAGAATTTAACAGTCATTTTTTTTACGTTCTGAGATGTATTAACCTTCAAGAATTTACTGTGTAGGCATGTTTTTTTGTTACGGTGAAGTTTTGTCATTGTACTCTTTTTTTTTTTTATCTGCAGTTTTGATGCCTTGACCTAAATAACTTGGTATTCTATAACACAGTCAATAATTACTGTGTGTAAAGTATATACTGTGTATATATGGTTTACTGTAGAAAAGGATTTCTGAGTGAATTTTTAGTTGGTCTGTCAGTTGGTAAAATGCACGCTTTAAGAAAAAAGTATTATTTACAAGCTTGTTCTTAAGCTTTTGGCTAACCTAAACATGATGTTTGGGAGTGGAATGTTTTGTTGGTTACTTTGTTTGGACCTCATCCTATGTTATTAAAATGTTGTAACAAATGCAGTTTTGTGTCATTAATGTGCACATTTGACTGTTGTGCTAATAGGTCAATTATATAGAATGTGTCAATTATCCTTTACAATGGACTGGAATATTAGATAATGAATAAATAATTGCTAGTTTCAGCTGTGCAGCTGGGATTCGTTTTATTAAAAAAAGTATAAAAACCTAGCAGCGATAGACATTGCGGATTACGGTCACCGCACTGCTGTGCTCCCTTGTTCTAATTTGAATGGTATTGTTTGCAAGCTGCTTTCCTTGTGTTCATACTCAAGCTGCCACCATCTTGGCATGTTTGCCCCTGCGGTAACCTGTTGGTTGTTTATGCTGAGCTAGTACTGTAGGGTAGAGAGTGTGTCAGCATCAATCCAGTCAAAGTTCAGTATTTCTGGAGAATCAGCACTTTGTCACCATTGCCAAGTGACACTTTGTGGAACCGACTCTACGTCGCTAGAACATAGTTGTCAGTAGACAACTATGAGGCCAATAGTTAGTGTATTTCATTATAACGACTAGCCATACCTTATGGGGGTACTGTAGTGCTGGTGAATTTATATAACAGAATAATTCAGTTTTGTTTCAGTATTTCCTCTGAGCACCCATTACCTCAATTGCATTGTCAGCCCTTATGTTATCGCTTTCAGATGGAAATTGGGTTTTATGTGTCCAAACCTTGGGAAAGCCTTGCAGTGAGAGATAAAATTAGACTGGGAACAAATTGTTGGAAAGCGTTGCCATGCTGACGGACGGTCTAGTGCTGTGGATGGCAATAAACTCTGGTTCCAGGCTAATAGGATTTTAGAGCCTTCACTCCTTGTTCTCTCCATGAAGGTCACTATCACCTTGGAAAGATGCTTATTTTTCACCCACACACATCACCAACTATTCCTACCCTCATGGCAACAAGTGTTGAAATTCATTTGAGCAGTTCAAAGCCAAGGTAAAGGAGGGGGGGGGGGGGGGGGGGGGGGTCCTATAAGGATGATGGATTGGCTTTACCCAGCTGCTCATTGAAAACAGAGTGTGTTAGAGAGGAGAGAGAGATGCTATCTGAATGTTGTCATATCACTTCAGGAATTTTATGGCTCTATTGCCTCACCACTGGACGTCATGATGTACAGAGCCCTGCAGAGTGGCCATGAATGTGGGGAGCGGGGCCGTGGAACCACATTGTTTAGAGTGGACCGAAAGTAATCTCGATAGAAACATTTAACACATGACATCATATAAACCATTATGTGGATTGAGTGATGCTAAACGAGCGAGACTCCATATGTTGGCAGCTGCATTGTAACATTAGTTTCCCAGCAGTGACCTTCATACACCTTGTCTACTGTGACATGGAAACGTTGTAAACTGCCAATCCTTCATTCTCATTTTATTTGAAAAACCAGCAGCTCAAGGGCATTGTGGGGAAGTAATGGTTTCGGGATACCAAACCTCATTTAGAGTAATGGCTAACCCAACCAATATGGGGCATGAAGACCGTTTTGTTATATATGATTCCTTGACTGGAGGCATTTTATATGATGGCATTGTTGAAGAATATCGATCTGGTCCATATATACTTTACTGACTGGGTGAGTGAGTGTAATTCATTGCTGTTGAATTGAGTCAACAAGCTTGCAGAGATACAGACCATTATCAAATCGTTTTATGTAAGATGTTGTCCAGTAGATGGCTCTCTTTAGTTAGCAATGTGAGCAGCCACTAAAGGCAAGTACTACTTGAAACTGAGTCTTGGAATCTGTGGAGCAAGGTTACTACTTGCTAGACTAAACTAAAAGCTCAAATGAGGAGTGGAAAACATTATATTTCTGGCTGGGTACATTTGTCAACACAGAAGACGCAATGCTGCATAGTGATACAGTATATCTTGGTTATGGTTACTAAAACTAAATTAAAAACTCAAATTAGGTGTAAAAAAAAACATTTTATTTTTGGGTCAAATTTGTCAACATAAGCATGAGGACGCCTTGGTGCATAATGTGTGTTGGTAATGAAATGACTCTACAGCAGGGGTCAGCAACCTGCGGCTCAGGAGCCGCATGCGGCTCCAGAACACAGCCCTAGTGGCTCAGTGGATGTAGCATTATTACATACACACACTGGAGTGATCCGCACCAAAACAATATAAACATTTCAGTCACTCAAAACGTGTGGCGCTGTCTGACAGTTGCCAGTTAGAGTAGCACTTGGCCATGTCAAAAAAGCCCAGCAGTTATCAGAGGTGGAGCTTTCAATCTGAACCACCCATTCAACAGTTTACTCTGTTTACTATGTCATTAATATACCCTTAGAGATGTTGTGTGGACTAGAAATGGAGTTCTGTAAAACTCCTTTATTTTCTTTAGAAACTCCATTTCTGAACAAAGGTTGTGTATCACCATGTTAATGATTTTTCTTTGAGGACCTTTTTTTCTGAGTGTGCGCAAATGGAACCAAATAGACCCTGGCGGGTCAATTGGTTCCATTTGCGCACACTCAGGAAAAACAAATAATAAAATGCGGCTCCGGACAGATTTTGAATTTAATTTTGGGTCGAAAATGGCTCTTTCAACATCTTGGGTTGCCGACCCCTGCTCTACAGTAACGTATGAGTGAATTGCCTTACCTTCCCTCTCTTAATAAACATAATGTTATCCCCATGTTACAGTATACAAATAAAAAGTAATAGCCTACTCAAAGTATTTTTAAACTGAAACTGAAACTAAACTGAAACCAGAGAACCCATTCAGGAAACTATTAATGGAGCTTTTAGTTATTTGGGTGATTGCACATGCTCTACAGTGGGAGAAGTGCAACAGGCCAACATCATGTGCACCAAGGCACACCCCTCTCGATCATGATTCCACGAAGCCCCCTCTCAGTCTCATCCTGAGTGGATGAAGGCTTTGTCACCCAAAGCCCAGTCCAATTTTATTGTTTGTTTGTTTGTTTGTTTATTTTATTTTTGTTTTGTTTTACTTTAGGCTACCCCAGGGGCTCACTTGGGACAGGGAGGAACTCCTTATATGGTTAGCATAGTCCGTAGTAGGGAGGATTATAATTATACCTTCGTTTCACCTATGTGAAACGAAGCTGAAATGAACAAAAGGAAAAATATAGAAGACATAGAACACCATTGATTTAAAAAGTAACGAAACACAATATAGATTAAAACTGTTCTAAAGACAGAACGAATAACCGCAGAATCGTTTTCATGAACTCACACTTATTTATCTCCTGCCAAGTGTTTAATTAAATGAATGCACAATACGTTCATCAAAGCTTGTTGTGAAGGATCCGCACTGCAGCAAGGACAGCCATTGAATTCTGGGGAGAAACACTTAATTAGAATGTGTCGCCTTTAGTTGTTGTATTGGCCAAGTACATTAAGCACCTACAGCATGGGTATGGGGGGGCAATGCCCCCATCAAACATGATGGCATGCAAACAAACCCAAATTTCAAAGATATTTCAAATTAAAGTGCTCATATTTAAAATTATTTGAAACACTACTACTGCTACTAACTAACCACAATTCTCTCACCACTGAACCAACACCATTTCCTCATTCAAAACAGAAAACTCTCTCAGTCAGACCTTTAACTTGCATGCTGCGTGCCTGTTGCAACTTCAACAACCACAACAACGGCGTTATTATTGATGCTTACTTGCTTAATCTAAGTCATGTACAAGATATAAATCTTATGGTCTCAGGGGTGGCTTCATCATAACCCGTGTTGCGAAGCCGCCCTCATGCCATTTTCGCCCTGCCTTGGGCTGTATTGGCCAAGTATTAAGTACCTAGAATCCAACCTTTCTAACCTTTCGGAGCAGCAGATAGCCTCCTACTCATTGTCTTACAAGGAATTTGATTCTAATGTTGAAAGAAATGTGACAAATGTGAGAGTGAGCAGTCCACAGAACCAGCCTTTATTGTCTTCACCCAGCCGAAGGCCTGGGGAGATAGTATGTTTGGCACTCCGTTCATTTACCCATGTGTGCGGATCCATCCATCCGTCTGTCTGTCTGTCTGTCTGTCTGTCTGTCTGTCTGTCTGTCTGTCTGTCTGTCTGTCTGTCTGTCTGTCTGTCTGTCTGTCTGTCTGTCTGTCTGTCTGTCTGTCTGTCTGTCTGCGTATACAGCTATGCCTGAGCTAACCACCTGAGCCCCCCCGCCACTGGCCTTTTTCGCCCCTCCTACTCATGTGTCCACTTTTTCATATTCCCTTTTCTAGTTTAGCACTTTCAGTGCTGTGAAGAAGTCAATGTATGGAGTGATGAAAAATACCAATACCTATAGTGTGTGTGTGTGTGTGTGTGTGTGTGTGTGTGTGTGTGTGTGTGTGTGTGTGTGTGTGTGTGTGTGTGTGTGTGTGTGTGTGTGTGTGTGTGTGTCTGTGTGTGTGTGTGTGTGTGTGTGTGTGTGTGTGTGTGTGTGTGTGTGTGTGCGTGCGTGCGTGCGTGTGTGAAGGACAGTTATTCCATTACTGTATGTGTGCCTACTATATGTGTGTGTATCTTTTTGGTATGTACTACTGTATAATGTCTCAGAATTCCTCAGAGCAACATCCACAGCTGCTTAGCTGCATGTCTCACAGTGGCCATGTACAGTATGTGTACAGCCTGGTGACAGTTGTGTCTGCAGGAAAACCATCCTTTTCTAAAACTAGGCCTGCTTTTAATTTGCCAAAATGCTCTCTGAACCTCCACTGCTTTGCCTATACAAGGAATAATAGATTGTTCTCTATCCCCATTCTTTGTGAACGTGGGGCTCTCACTGGGACTCTGCAATTAATAAGTAATCATAAACTCTGGGCCTGCATTAATGAGAGCATAGCCCCACGCCATTTGTCAGTGATTGGGCGGTGAGTTGTCATCCACAACAAGCCACTCCTCTGAGGGACAAGAAGGGCCACAGGGGTTAATTAGGATCGCATAAATGAACTCTCAACAGCAAAAAAAATACCCATGGCACAAAAAGTCTCCTGTCAGAAACTGCACGCATCCTAGCATAGTTCACTATCTGGAATTCACAGATGCCAACTATTGTCATCATTGCATTATAATCATTATAGTGAAGTTTTCCTATCCCCCCCAAAAAAGGGGAAAAAAGAAAAAAACACTGTCCCTTTTCTGTTCCGTCCCATGAGGATCCTGCCTTTCCCCAGTGCTTAGCAATTGTTGTGGTCCCCACAGGCAGACGGATCGCGCAGTGGGAAAGATTCCAAGGGACGACAGAATTATAATAGACCAATTATGCTGTGTATGATCCTTGATTCATCCTCTTCAGATAGTGCATCAGCACAGCCTTGAGAGTGTAGAGAAATCCCATTATATCAAAGCCACTACTCATCGCCCAGAGGCCGACAAACAGCTTGTCTTTCATTACATAGCGTCCGTTGTTTTGCGTAACCTGCATTAGTGTAATAGTGTGGTGATGATCGTCACAGTGGTATAGGGTTCTAATGATGACTTCTTGTACTTGCTGCCTGGTCAGCATTTTCTGGGGCGACATTTCTTCCGAAATGTCGTGTAGGGTCAGGTCATCTTGAGGTCTTGCTGCTGGGGTCTGGCCAACCACAAGGGGTGTGTTTGTGTGCGTGTGTGTGTGTGTGTGTGTGTGTGTGTGTGTGTGTGTGTGTGTGTGTGTGTGTGTGTGTGTGTGTGTGTGTGTGTGTGTGTGTGTGTGTGTGTGTGTGTGTGTGTATGCAGATGGCGAGAATGTGATGAATGTTTCTGGTGACCATGAATAGTTGCTTTATCCTGGAATGCAAGCTCCTATAATGCCTCCTGCCGCAAAGCCCTGCATTTGACCGTGGCTCCTCATTTCTTACTGTCAACACTGATCATCATTCAGCCACGGCGTGTTCTTTGATACATCCTCCTGCATCACGAAGCAGCAGCAGTGGCTCCAAAGCACACACCTTTTATCACTTGAATGAATTCATCACTGCCTGTTGTTCACAGCTCTCTGCACTCTCACTCATGCTTGTTGCACCGCGTGCACGCGCGCGCGCGCGTGTGTGTGTGTGTGTGTGTGTGTGTGTGTGTGTGTGTGTGTGTGTGCGCGCGCGCAAGAGAGAGGGAGAGAAACTAAGAGACAGTGTGAGTCAGCATTGTCCGCCAATATCTATGGACTAATCAAGCTACTCAGTAGAGTAGAGTAGCAGCATCCTGGTGTCTCTGTACTCTCAGAGCAGATGGCAGGGCATGCAGGTATGAATCCATCTAGTCCAGGGGTTTTCAACCTTTTTGATCCCAGGGACCACCATTTATTCAACATTAAAGCCACGGACCACCATTTGAGGACATTTTAGCCCTACAGACTCCAAAGCTTATTTTGCTTCTGTCCATGACCATTAATCTTCTAGTTGTGTAGACTTGGACTAATTCACATGATGAATATTTTAACTCTTGAGAGTGTAAAAATGAAACCAAATGGACCCGCCAGGGTCCATTTGGTTTCACTGGTTTCACTGGTTGAAAACCACGGATCTATTTCCCTGTTTCCTAAACAATGTAGGTGGACCAATTCTTATGGGCCATGAGTATCGTCATATTTCACTTTTGATACGGTGATGAACAACACATAATTTATGTTCAGAGAAGCCTTTTCGTAAATCAACTTATCTATGCTGCATTTTCTCTTGATTGATTTCTCTTGTTACCCTTCTTTTATTGATATCTCTTTTTAAATTGTGAAATTTCTTTTCGAGACGGGCGCTCTGGAGGGCCCTGTCATGTTCTTATGTTTCTCTAACTTTGCCCTTATTCTCATCTTGTTAATTGCAAGGGACAGTTTTGGGGATTTCATGTGAATTTGTCAAGTCAAGACTGTAGCCCAGAGCTTGCTGTCAGTGGGCATAACAAGGAAGAGCGTAGATTCCGTAGATTGTGGCACGAAGAAAGTGGTGAAAAGTAACTATGTACAGTACATGTCATGTACTCCAGTAGTGTATAGTGTATGAATTTTTACTTCTTAATTATATTCAGGATTTTTGATACTTTACTACTACAGTAGTAACTACACTACAGTACATTTCAGAGGAAAATACTGCAAATCTGCAATTAGTTGGAGGTTACTGGTTACTTTGCAGATTGAATATACTATATTAAAATAAATTACATTAACAATAAAGTCTATTTTATACTTGGGTCTTCAGAATTAGCAGCGCTACAAGCTCACGTGTTGAATAGTGACATATTGTGATACTGTTAATCAGAGAACCTCTGACACTGCTGCATGAAGCTATTAGCTAAACAGAGACACATGCTGTGTTAACGAGATTACTTCCTACGAAACAGTAATAAATATTACAGCTACTTCATAACTAGTTACTTTCGTCATGCTGCTGCTTTCAACAGTATTGTGTGAAGGGACATGAGCTAATTATGCAACCTATTATTTTTACAATCCGGGGTACACACACTCGTAGAAGCATCATCCGAGACTGAGACTGAGACTGACACAGACATGCCATCGACTAACACACAGTGTAGTCGTGTACTCTTACAAAAGCAACATTTGAAGAATGGAAATATCCACATTACTTTGACTTAGTTGTTGATGTCAGGCTGATTGGTGGCTCTTCTTAATATTTTTATTCTTATTCAAAACAATTGGATTCAGTTCTAAAAGAAGCTGACAGATTGTGTAGTTGTACTTCCCTTTTTGCAGATGGGGTGTAAAAGAAATATATAAAAAAAAGAAATATATAAAAAAAATGTAATATGTTACATATTATACTCTTGAGGCCTGGCCAAGGAATTAAGTACTATAATATTATTACTCTCTTAAAAGGGTAATAAGTAATATATTACATTACTCTCCAAGCTAAGTAATATTGCCCAACACTGCTTGTCAGATGAGGTGTTTGTACGTTTGTACATGCTGCAGATTTACAGGAAACAAACTGTAGACCGCCACTATAAAGAGTTGGTGGAACAATTGGCTTTAGTGCAAAGGTCTGTGCTTGAGGCTTGCTTTATTGATCTGAGCCTCTGTTGAAAGAAGTGTGGGTGTGAGAGAGAGAGAGAGAGAGGCGGGGAGGGAGGGTGTGTCGGGTGGAAACCTTGTCAGTTCAAAACCTGTACTTATAATGTTTAAAAAATGCCACATAATATAACTTGGGAACCGTTCGCCCCACCGGCTTCAAACTCATACATGCATATTCCACACACAAAAAGGTAGTGCAGTGTTGAGTCGGTTGGACCAACAATTGTCCAGAACCACCACAAAAGGCCTGAGCCTCGGCCTCACAACTCTTGTTGTAAAGGTTTTTGTTTTTTGCTTTACATTACAACAACAGTTGCGATACGGATATACAAGGTTGCTGCCAGACAACAACCAATATGTTTGTTGTCCTCGCACATCCAAGCTATTGTTTGCTTGTGGCGTTTTGTGATGCTGAATCTAAAGGGCATGCTGTGACACGATGTCAGTGATATTTTAGGTCAATTGCACCACAGCCAGCCACAGTTTAGCTGCCACTCTGTGCTCATAATACTCTCTCCACAGGGCTATAAATAATTGAAGTCCCACTAGTTTGTTTCTGTCTAGGACACCCATAGTGTTATGTTCACATACTTGACATTGGGGCATTCCCACGAGGCTGTTGCTGATTGCCTGTGACAGCTCTACTCTTGTGAAGTGTTCTGTTGAGTTCTCTTTTTACTACGGCTTACGACACTGGTGCTCAACGTCGGGTCTGGAGACCACCAGGAGGTGGACCTTTACATTGGAGTGTTGTGCAAACTGCAAAGTGCAATTGGAAAACCTCTCAAGGAACCCAGTCGCGCTGGTGGAATATGGGACGGGCAGGGTCATAAAATTAGGTACATTATTTATCTCTGTGACGGATTGGGAGTCTCTGGACTCTGGAGTAGGCTACTCTGCAATTCAGTAAACATGAAAAGTTAATACCTAAAGGGAATAATAACACCTATTCTGCAAAAAAAGAAAAAAAAACATTCAACAGGGTTTTGACAAAAAATGAGATTCGAACTTCTTGGAACGAAGCACCTATTTCAGTCATACCTAAAGGAGATAAAGACAGAGAATTATAGACAGGGAATTATACACCATGCAATTGTATTTATTTAGATTACAAACTGTTTTGTCTAGAAGACTTGAAAATATTTTAACAGAAATTTGCAATTTTGACCAGACAGGTTTTGTTTCATCTTGTCAACATGATGATGTAAGAAGATGTGTTATTAATCATATAAACCAGAATAACATACCGGCTATGTTGATTAGCGTGGATGCGTTAATACCTAATACCTACAGAACTATACAACCAGGACATCCTGCCAAGGTATGATTGCATTTTAATCCCTTCTGTAGCCGTTATGGACTACCTGTGTACTGACACCTTTTAACGATGATGGCAATCACTGGGGATGTGATAAATGTTCCAACATGCTTGCACCTGTCACACATGGCAAATCAAGGTGGATATGTATGACAAATAGCCAGCGTTCGATTTCCTCGTTTTTGGTATTTGTTGTACACCACCATGCCACTACTGATTTTTATGACCCCATGACCTTAATAGGGGGGTGTGATGACCCCATTTATGTAAACACTCAGTGGCACCCTGAGCACAAAATATCTCAAAAACTAATTAACCATATTAGTCTAGTGCTACCCTTGGCCAAAATGTCCACTCTTTTGAAAGGCTCACTTTGGATTGCTATATATTTATGATCTGCTTCACTTCACTGATGGTGCAACCTTATGTTATGCAACTTGGCACACATTTCACATTAATGCTTTTGGCTGTTCTTACATGTTACTCCCTCAATGAATATACAATAACACCCCCACCCACCCCCCTCATGTCCCAATTCTGACACTAATAGAGCTTATGGGCCTGTAAATCTGCTTGCACACATAGCACAATTATATGACATAGAAAAGATAAAATCAAGCATTAACAACCTTGGCATACTGAGCTAAAAGAGTCTGTCACATTGTGGAACATCTATCTGCCAATGTATATGCAAAGCGTGGCAATTAAATTGGTCTTATCTTGACAAAATAAAACAAAAAAGAGGAAAATTTCTTCTGCTAAGTCTTGACTTAGCAAAAGGGGACAACATGCATGGGCTGGTAATTCTCCAAAGGTAGCTGATAATATCTCCAGCCATTTGTCATGAAACTGTCAGCCGAGCAGACACAGACAGTGATCGATCCCTGTATGTGCTTTAACACATAAAACCTGTTAAAAGTAGCAGATTTTCTTAACACAATGACCTTCCCTTTATTGTTATGCAGTAGCTGTTAGGTGATATAATCATCACACAGTGACAGCGAGAGCACCATTGGCTCGACGGCTGAAACACTGAATGACCAAAGACTAACAATCAGTATTATGCTAGGACATTTTCTCTGGGATGGCACTAAGACAAGCATATTAATATCATCAGTTGATACAATTGCAACGCACTGTGGCCTGGTTGGATGTGCATCTTAACAGTGGGTGAAAAAAGCCAGATAAATATTCCGGAAGTGCATTATCTCTTTATATGGGACCTGGCAACTACAGGCGGAGAGCGGCTATAGCAGGCGAACAGGCGATGGTCGAAAAGTGGGTTGGAGGAATGTCATCAGAAAAGCTGTAAATATCTTTTGGAAGACATTGTCTGGCGATAGGAGGCGATTGGGCAATGACACTGTGTCACTCACCTTTACACTCCTGCTGTTAAAAGGCACTGTAATGCCTCTAGCGGTCACTACCAGGGATTATATAGTCTTGTTGGCCAACAAACATTTATTTCTTTGCCAATGAAATGCACATAACTATACATTAACAGAACACATTTTCATATGCTTTAGTTAACGGCATTCCTTTTGTATTTATACATTTTGTTGTGTTTGGGGGATTGGTGCAACACCACCGTTGTCATGGTGATGACCTCAGGTTGACTATCACTGACCTCATTGGCCATAGAACAAGAATGCTGACCTTTTAAAAGGGAGAAGCAGAGTGTGTCAGCTATTCTCTTTTGGCAGAGTCCAATCTTCATTACAGTAT
Source organism: Benthosema pterotum (assembly GCA_039105355.1). Taxonomy (NCBI): domain Eukaryota; kingdom Metazoa; phylum Chordata; class Actinopteri; order Myctophiformes; family Myctophidae; genus Benthosema; species Benthosema pterotum. Next base: position 20,180,693 of record CM076982.1, read on the forward strand.
TTCTGTACCAGAGAACTTTATGACACACCGCTGCATGTGTTTTCAAATGGCATAGACCAAGAATGAGGATATCTGCATGAAGTTATGCCTTCTATAAACAGAAAACGGCAGGCCGTTAATTAGTGTTGTGATCGGGAAGAGCAAGAGCGTTGTCAGCGATTTTGCGTTCCATAGTTATTATGGCACATGCCCAGACTATCTCCTAGCCTTGGCTTACTCAAACACACACACACACACACACACACACACACACGCACGCGCGCGCGCACACACACACGCGCGCGCGCACGCACGCACGCACACACACACACGGATATAAAGGTCAGGTATGGTGCACTTCACTGCATTATACTCTTGTCCTGATCGAATGCATTTCTCCTCACTTTGCTCTCAAGTGTATGTCAGATCCATGTGATATTGATGAATGTTATTTTTGCTAAACCGAGAATATGCAAGGTGTAATGTTAAATAATGTCTGCCATCTGTAACTAATGAAATACAGTTAGTGGCAGCAGGGTTCGAGGGCTCTCGTTTTTCTCTCTTACAGTGTGTAATGCGCGTATAATGAGAGATCTACATTTGTGGCATGATGATGATTGATACGTTAGGCCCCGGCATGCATTCTTAGTCTCTGCACTTCACAATCACTCACCTCTGCTAGTAGTAAGATTAACGGCACACCCCTGTGGGGAGCCCAAGTGGTAATTTCTATCTTAACCTCACATCAAGGCTATGGTCAAAAAATATAACGTGGGTGGGAACACAGCTTAAATAGGATCATGGGAAAGGGTAGGGGATCATTTTTCACATCAGACCGCGAGCATTACCTGCAGCGTAGCTTGCTGTATGCAGGATATTGCACAGGTATTAGGGTAATTTACTTTGAATTGCATGATGCCACAGGCTTGACAAAGCACTATAGTGTCTCGTTGCTCCAATTTGCCTAAAGGATTGACCTGCTACAGTGTGTGACATGGTCATTTCTTATCATCTGTCTCAGAGAGAAAAAAAAATCCCAGTAATGTATTATCTAACTACTTACAACATGTTCATTTACGGTTGACCCTTAAGACAGGAGATTTGTGTAAAATGACCGCAAGAAGGCACCATGTTCGTGTCATGGCTTTATCTCCATTTGACAGCAAATTGCCTGCTACAATTCAAGAAAAGTAAAGGGGGCTATGGATAGGAAGACTCTGGATGGGGATGAGAAGGACCCCTTCCCCTCATACCAGCAATGGACTAAAATTAAAAGACAAGTCAATCACAATAGCAGATATTAAAACAGGGTTCAACCTGCTGTGAACATTTGTCTTCATTAGGACCATTTTCACATGATCTAAACTTTGTATCCAAACCCTTTTTTAAGTGAAACAGCACTGACCTTAAACCAGAAGGAGACACAACATTGTGTGGCTGATAAATTACATAAGCTATGTCGAGATGTTCAAACAATGCAGTATTTTTAGAAACATCGATTTGGACAAGTGACTTTTAGGACAAAAATAGAAACTCTATGATTTATAAAGGGGTTTACTCCAGTGTTTTTGCGGTCCAAAACAAGTCCACAGATACATTTACTTTAAGTAAATGTATCTGTGGACTTGTTTTGGACCGCAAAAACACTGGAGGTGGAACATTTTATTATCAGGCCTTGAAAAGTACCTATAAATGCCTACAATTTAGGCATTTTGCAGACGTTCTTAATCGAGAGCAACTTACATTAAGTGCGCATGCGGGTATGTAAGGAGGGAGTTACAGTAGTCTTCTGTCTACTGTAACTGATGAAGGGTCTAATTAATATGGAGTGTGAACTTACAGGATCTCTATTTTGAATGAGAGCAGGCTGTCCAGGGCAACGCCAAGGGTTTTTGCTGTAGGGGCTGAGGTTACCAGCAATAGTTCCCATATGAGGGTTAGGGTTAGCCTGCCTTGGAGTTATTAAGCAGCCAAGCAAGAATGACTATAGGGTTTGGTCTAAACAGGAGGTCAGGATATTGTGTGATTAAAAACAACAAAACAAACAGTTGCAACCAACTTCCCACAGTTCACACAGTGGATTTGAACACTACTTGCACTTCCCAGGAAGTGCACGTAATTGAATTGTGAGTGTCAGAAAAATGCACTTGGCAGGGGGCCACTGCTGACCAGTATAAAGTCCACGGTTAGCATGTTAAGACAGACAGCTCTAGCATCAAATGTCATGTCATGTGCAACATAGTAGCTTATATTATGTTGGTTTGTAGGATATCTTCCAGACACTGAATGGAGGATTTGGTATAAGAAAAGTGAAGCCAACACCTGTCTCTAAAGCAGTGATTCAATCACAACTGATGGGCTGTTGTTTATCGCAAGTGGGCAATACATTTTCAAGCTAAAACAAAACCTTGTTCTAATTCATCTAATATTATGGAGTATGAACCTACAGGATCTGTGTTTTGAATGAGAGCAGGCTGTCCAGGACAACGCCAAGGGTTTTTGCCGTAGGGGCTGAGGTTACCATGCGAAAGTTCCCATATGAGGGTTAGGGTTAGCCTGCCTTGGAGTTATTAAGCAGCCAAGCGTTTCATTGTGTTTCATTGTCATACCAAATAATTTAAAGTACAGCTCCTTTGTAGTTCCACTGATCTAAGAGTTGAAGTGTGCCCTGTGTTTATACCTCCCTTAGTTTGTCTAGGTCTGAATAAAATGGAATGCTCACATGAATGGAATGTTTAACTCACTCCTCCAGCCTCCTGCTGCCTTGCTCCAGTGGCTAGCGACAGACCAATACACCCCCAACGTCATCACTTTCACTGTACTCCCAACCTTGTAGGCTGGAGAACACACTGGCACTGCATCTCATCAGGGAATATTACCTAACACTCTGAGGACAACATTCATCAACGTCAGGTGGGTTTTTGCCAACGGTGCATTTCCTTCCACAGGCTCCCACCCTGTGTCCATTTCACTTGTTCCAGCAGAACCACAGGGTACCTTGGGCGACCTGTGCCAAATTCAGCAGAGTATATCTTTCAAGGTTTTTGGAGTCTTCCAGGTTCTGCCACTTTCAGTTTCTGCAGCATCTCAAGATTGGTTGCACCTTTCTAGTTAGTGTTATTATTATCGCTGACTATAACTGCACACAGGAATAGATTCCTTGAACCCTGAAGCGAGCTGCAAACCAAGAATAGCCAAAACCAACTTTGGACTTCTGAATCACTGCCCTCCATACGCTATACTATCTAGCACCGGAATCTTGAACTCTCCAGTGTTGTTTGCTAATGTAGTATTACGCGGAAGCAGGGATCGAACCCGGGACTCCTACTCGCCAGTCCAACGCACAACCAGTCGCGCCAATAGGGCTGAGCCCGATTGGCGGGGCTGTTGTGGCTGGCTCATGGCTGGGTACTACATTCACCCCCTTGATCTTTTGGAGTGCGTCCTCGCGCTTCACACTTAACAACGCGGACCGCCGTACACAATGTCCTTCATGTGGACCCGCAATCATTCCTTGGAATTTGAACTGGGAACCTTTTTTTACCACAAACATGCTCCTCTATGTCTAACAGAGGCCACATTAGCCTGCAATTGCCATCAGTCCAGTGACACAGGAGGCCTGGAACGGATGTAATCTGTCACCAGCCTCTAAAAAGAATTTCTAACATTAGGGCTGAGAGGGGCGACAGGTCTCCAGTTGTTACCAGAGTGCTTTTAGACTGGCACAATGTTTGAGATTTTCAGAAGCTTGAACATGGACACATTCACCACAGCCTGGGATAGAATGCACGATGTTGATAGAAGAGGTATTTCTATGGCCTACTGCCAGTGTGCACAAGACGTTTTTTGATCAGTCCAGCGTTATGTGGAATTAGCTCGATCTGGACACAGACACGCGGCCTGATTCTTTTCCAGATGGCTCAATGAACCACACCATAAAAAAATTAAAACCATGATTACGACCCAGTATGCCCCATTAACTTTAAAAACACCAGAGGTCCCAGCGTTTTTCACTGACATTTAGGGGAGAGAATATCAATAGGTGTGTGTGTGTGTGTGTGTGTGTGTGTGTGTGTGTGTGTGTGTGTGTGTGTGTGTGTGTGTGTGTGTGTGTGTGTGTGTGTGTGTGTGTGTGTTTCTGTCTGTCGCGTGTGCATGAATGCAGAATAAGCAATCCATTAAGACATCTCAGATCATAAAAGGAACGCTAATGAATAGATGGGTGATAGCATCAATGTTAACCTATATTGCCACGCCGAATGCAAGACTGACACTTAAACAAGGCTCTTTAATTACAACTCATTGCATCAGTTAATATATCAAATGCATGGGGATGCATTCATCTAAGTACCACTCTGGGGACTGTTATTTAGTGCACTAACCAACAACAGCCATTCAACAACACCCTTGAGAATATAGGCGGATCTCAGTGTCTTGAAGAGCTACAGCCAGAGATGCAGAGAAAATCCCATTAGCCACTAGAAAGCCTTTGACTTTAACGACGCAGGCCCTGTCGAGGTGACCGGAACAACAGCGTCTGATTTATTGTTTGGAATTAACTACTGTGCGCCATCCTTGGCATCGTGTGCACTGTAGATGTAAATCTTCCGAATCTTCCGAAGTGTTTTGGACAAAAGAATTGGAAAAAGGAAAAAGTGTTTGGGCCCTGATAAACAGGGCGAGCTTAAGTATGACTAAAATATTCAAAGAAAACCCCCTGGCGAATGCAAATGATGTTCAAAGAGTTGCATGCAGTGTCTCATACTAAAAGCACATGAAACATACTGAGAGCAGAATACTGCAAAAGGATGTTTTTAAAGGGGTATGCTGGATTTTCCACACCAAAAAAAAATAAACCATGAAGCAACGGCAACAGCATGTGTTCTCATTTACACCTCAGATAATGTACAGACTTGTGTTTGTGATAGCCAAGGGCCTTAATATCCATTTAACCCAAACAAACACATAAACCCAGCATACATGGTTGATCAGTGTGCCTCAAGGCTCTGTTTTCTGTTTACAGTATGCTACTCTATTATAAATAAATAGCTCACAAAATGTTTTCCCCAGGTTTTCATCTCTGACACCTGTAAACTGTGACATCTTCATTATACTTTCACCAAAATGTTCATGCTCAAGGACACCACAGGGCATGCAGAATTACATCAGTGGGCTACAGCTGTTCACGCGTTCATTTTCTATACCCAGTAGATCCAATTTAGGTTGGCAGGGACTACAGCTGTTGTGAAACGAGTGTATCCTCCTGAATGCCTTACGACAAAACATGTATACTGCACCCAGGATGCTGCGTGCAGTGTTGCCAACTTGGCGCATTTGTCGCTATATTTAGCTTTTTTTTCCAGACACCCGCTAGTGCCAAAACCCCTGGGGGAAAATCTAGTGCTTTTTTTGCTGGTGAGTTGGGGCGGAATTGGTTGACAGGCGCCAGAGATAACACCCTCGTTTTTTACTATTTTTCCTATAGAGTCCTCCTTCCTTCCTAGAAAGGACCATTGGTAACCAAATGGACCTTTATAGAGCTGTAACTCTTGAGATCGTAAAATTTTACACTCTCAAGAGTTAAATTATATTTAAACATCTGAATTACATAATTTTAAGAATCTACACATTAAGAAAATGTAGAAGTGTTATTTTTGACCAACGTCTTGCCAGTTACTGTATTTCTCCTAAATTAGTCCGAGAGACAAACTCAACATTTAATGGTGGTCCTCCGTGGCTAAAATGCGGAATAAACAGATGGCCCTGGTATGAAAATGGTTGAAAAACACTGCTCTAGCTCATTATAGTGCATTTTGGAGGTGCCACTATAGTGCATTTTGGATTTTGGCAGTTGGCAACACTGGCTGCGTGTGCCTAGCAGATGTCCTGCTCTTCCTGCACCGGCTCCTTCCTCCTCAGCGCTTCAGAGTGTCTGACCTGGATGTGGATGTGTGCGCACACTCAGGTTGAACAAAAGCCAATTTCAGAAGTGTCAGTGGAACTGACATGGGCAGCTTCCTGCATGTGACAGCCTGGCTGAGTGCGTGTGCTTACTGAGTGGAAACCACTTCCTTATACCTTCTCCTGAAATGCCTTATAGTTGTCAAGAACACCCCATCATCAACAGGCCATTCGTTAGTCGTCTTATTTATTCATCTGTTTCCTCGTGCAGCCTTTATTTTTATCACGCCAGGTGGCAGTTTGCAGGCTATAGGGATATTGTACCAGGGCAATAACCAAATGGGACAGACTGGGTATACCTGTGTATATACAGTATATGTATACTGTAAACACTACATATGCATTGTTAGGTGAGGTTCATGTGTTGCAGATAGATGACAGCCAGAGCAGCTAATAGAGAAGACTTGGAAAATGTAATTTATATAACCAGTTGTATAACCAGCAGTAACTCGTAGTCAACAGTATTTCATCTTAAATCAAACCCAAACCCCAATTAAACCCAACTCAATTTAAAAACCTGTGTCTAAGGGCTGTCTTAGGGCTTAAGGCTGAGACAACAGGAGGTTTAATCAGTGTAATGCTAACCTTTTAAGATTTCAATTCAAAAGTAGCAAAATATAATTCAGGATTCAATTCAAATACACAGATTTATTCATTCTTTTCTGTGTGTGTGTGTGCAGCTTGCAACATACTGTTCAATCTCCTCCATTATCGGCAGCCTGTCTATATGGAGGAGAAGGTATTTTTTGTATATCCATGTCTTTCTTTTTTTCTAGTGTAATGACAGACTGAAGTTACCAATGTTCATGTGCATGTGGTGTGTGTTTCCTGTACATTTATAGTGGTGCTAGTTTGAACACTGAGCCATTGAAGTGTGTGCTTCAAAAGCAGCTGAAAAACATTTGGGCCCTTGAAAATGTATAATTTATAAATAAATGTGGACTCAATTAAAGAAATTGAAATGTGTGCGTGCATGGCAGATGGGCATGTGTTTGTGTGGAAATTATAGGCTACTGAAGTTTCAGACTAATACGGCAGTGATATTAGTCTGTGTGTGTGTGTGTGTGTGTGTGTGTGTGTGTGTGTGTGTGTGTGTGTGTGTGTGTGTGTGTGTGTGTGTGTGTGTGTGTGTGTGTGTGTGTGTGTGTGTGTGTGTGTGTGAGTGAGTGAGAGTGAGAGTGAGAGTGAGAGAAAAAGACTGAGAGACATAGCAGAGAGTGCATGTGCAGAGGCGATGGTTGTTGCGACAACTTTAAAGCCACCACATGTGGTAATCTATGCAGCTACCCCCTCCCTGCATTTGATGCTGCTCTGTTGCATTAGGCCTCTTTCCTCAATACCCATATTTAATGTGTCGAGTCGGGCAGTGGGCTCAGTGGTGCAGAGCGCATTGGCCCTCGCTAGGGAGATGCGATCATACAGCCGCACTACAGACAGCATTCTTTGAGACAGCAACGTCCCATCCCACCACTCACTCCCACCCCCACCCCACCTCCCCTAGAGGAACTCTTTCAACATATTCCTGCATAATTACCTCAAAGTGATTACAGGAATCAATGAAGTGCTGTCACTGCCGAGGACGCAGCGTAACCAAGGCCTTTAGTATAATCCCAGCAGACATATACCTGCTCAGGGGCGGATCTAGGCATGGGCATGGGGGGGCGGTGCCCCCCTAAATGCCCTGACTGCCCCACCAAACATGATGGCATGCAAAACAACCCAAATTTCAAACATATTTCAAATTAAAGTGCTTATAATTACAACGATTTGAAACACTATGCTACTAAATACAATTGTCAACCAACACCATTTCATCATTGAAAACAGAAAACTCTCTGAGTTAGACCTTTAGCATTATGCATGCTGCCTGTCTGTTGCAACTTCAACAACTGTTGTAATTATTGATGCTTACTTGCCTAATACTTAAGTCCTATAACCAAAAATGCTATGGGTGAGGCTTCATCGCCTGTGTCGCTTCGCGCCACAGGCGATGAAGCCGCCCCCATACCATTTTCTCCTGCCCCTCCAACTGGGAAATGTTATATCCGCCCCTGTACCTGCTCCTTAGATTTGGCCCTTAGTATGAGATCTAAACACTACAAACAAATACACAGAGGCTTCTCATGCAGAATTCCCACGCAAACACACAGCCTGACGATGAGGGCCTCTCAGGATGTCTGCCTTATGTACATATGCTGGGATAATGCTGGGACTGCTCATGTGCCAAGACTGACTCCTCCATAAACCCACAAATACTTTTTTATGAGTGCCGCTGGTTTTTAGTGGTGTTAGAGATTATAGCCGAGGTTGGCTACCCCTGTAAATCACCCATTCTGAGTCTCCGCTGGCAAGGAACGTCCACTTCATGTGGGTGATTTCTTCCCAGCAGAGCCAAATAAAAATACACTTGTGGAGCGGTGGTTAATTTTGTATGGTGACTGTGTGTAAAACCCTGAGGGAAGCATTTGACTGAATATGCACAGCAGAATCCTCAGGGCCAATTTCAAAGTAATTGATTGTTTGTTGGCATTTTAAACAAAATCACAACAATAATGTCAAATGGACCGAAATAGACCTTTAGTTAAGCCCTGCCCTCTTTCCAGCCAGGCGCATTCATTCCATTGTATATATCATGGACATTACACATTAAATACTGTATATTTTTTGAACCAGACCTTGAAAATCTCTTCCAAATCCATGACCAAGGCATGCCCCAGTGGAAAAATGTGTGTGACATTTATTTTTAAAAAACAATGTTTTATCATATAGGAAAGCTATTGGTGGAGAGGTCTGTCTATCACATGTTATGCTTAGCTGTGATTGGACCATAGCGGTTTGGGGAGGGGCTTAGCTAATGGTCAATTGACCTAACGGGAGAGCCCATTTGGGTCCATAAGCAAGCATATAAGTATCTATCTGACGACCCAAACCTTTGCCAGTGGACATACAGTATAGCTGTCACAATCTGTCTCTGTTCGGTCACATCTGATTCTCAATTTCATTTATTTTTCCTTTTACAGTATGTCTCTCTACTACAGTTTCAATCTCTCCTCAAAAAGCCAGAGTAGATTGAGACTGGAGTGGAGGAGTCGCCATTCTCCACTCCTCCACTAGATGCCCTCGGCCCTTTCCTCTGCTGGTCACTGCTGGTCCCATCACCTGACTCTCCTGTCTTCTCCAGCCCAGCGACTCCCACATTCCCAGTCACAGGCTCACAGCACAGCACACAATTCACCTCATTTACACCCCAGTATCAGCGCATTTATATCATCTGCTATTGACATAATGCATTTGCTTTCCACTCATAACCTATAGCTGAACCTGCATCACCTGGTTCACAGTATATATATTATATACAGTTACCTCTTTTCCTGCATGGTTAACCCTATGCCTATATAGCTGTTTCTGTCTGCCTGATGCCCTGATCTGCCCTTGTATTGCCTGAATACTTACCTGGTCGGCTTCTTGATGTCCTTTGGTCTGTATGGTGTATGGTTTGTATGGTTTCGACTATACAAAATAAATCTTTACAGATAGAAAATTAATAGATGCCTCAATGTGTGTTGAACTGGGGGGCGAAAGTGCGCATAGACATAAAGATAGACACCTCTTTTGACCATGGAGTGCATGTCAAAATTGAAGGCACAATTTTCCTTCATGAAGCATAGTGGAAGCATCCGGAAGCATCATGTGCATAATGGAAGATGCGCTGTGATTGGCCAGTATTCAGTTGAGTGACATCGAGAGACAAGGAGGAGTTGCGTGAGTCACTATGATAAAGAAAGAGGATAGTGCACAGGGGCGTGGTTCTGTGGGTGATATAAAACATTTGAAAAAGGAAGGGTGACTGCTGTTGCGTTCTCATCTACTCTGGATCTCATTATTTACATCACAAGTTATGGAATTTTTATTGAGCACCCTCTGCTGGAACACTCGTCCATAGCCGTTCCTGTTTAGACTGAGCATGTGCAAATCTCCAGCAGGAGACCATCCTACCATCAATAGAAAGTTAGAAACACGTCATCGTCGCTCCAATAACCTGCAGTGGCCAATGAGGCATCTAATATTTTTCCCCCTCTCGGGTTTTGAGAACAGACGGCTCTGAACCGGAAGAAACGTCTATGTCTATGGGTTCGACCTTTGCCTGCATCAATAAACCATTGTACCTCGATCATTTCCATTCCAGGTGGATCCCTCTACTTGTTTAATAATCAGTTGGACTGCACCTACAGCTGCCTCATTATGTCCACATTTGGGTCTTCTTTCCCCTGTTTTCCTATCAGCTCGCACTCACCATATGCAACAGCATCCACCATCCTTCGGACTGGGGCAGGAGACTGGCAACAGGCATTGAAGTCATAAACAACATGAATGTGCATTTGGTATTCAACACACAGCTACAGATACGTTGATTGATGGATCATGGCTCCAGCATGCAGTACACTTACTAAGATTATATTGTGTGGTTTTAAGCAACTAACATTTTGCTACCTGTGATGCGCATGGTATCATGTTGTATGACAACAGCAATACCGGTAGTTGACTTATTCACCCTACACATAAAAAACCTCATCCATCAGCCATTATTGAGTTATTCATACTTTGACACAAGAAGGTCATAGTATATATTCAACTCAATACCTGGAGTTCAGCATCGACAAGCTGCTACTGTAGCTCTGATGCATTCAAGAAAAATGAAAGGGGTCAGGGTGGGGGGATGAATAAAGTTGCCTGTGCCCACAGAGCAGGTTGCCTCCATGTGTGAATGTGCACACATCCACATAACCTTGTCTTCATCTCCTTGGGAAGAAGCGCTCGTCTGAGCTCCACTTCCACTTCCTGGCTCTGATTTTGGACCATCCATCACTGCTTGGTGGCATTTAATATAATCAGAAGGGATGTAAAGCATGGTCAACCTAAGTGTCCTACACTGCACACGTCAAACCTTACAGTAGATTACATACAACCTCTTGATAAGAGATGGAGGGTTGAAAGGGGGGATGGCAGGAAGGGAACATTTGACCAATGTTTTATTTAAATCAACAATGACTAAATAAATTAATGAATGATGGATTGTGGGGCCAGGCAATATGCCATATTCCATAATGCACTATGATTCTGAAATATTGAAGAATAGAAACAGAATTGTGAATTTGTCACAAGCAATTAACAAATTAGCATAGCTCAGCAGAGTACTGAGTGATTGCAACTATTTGTATGTTATGTATTTCTTTATTATTATGATGGCAGATAGTTATCAAGACAAATGTTTCTTGCTATGTTTGTATAGGCATAGTTAATCCAAACCAAATTAGATTGTAGTATTCTAATTATAGGCTTAGTCGTTTAATTACCAGATCGCAAGAGCAATTTGGATGAATGCGTAGTGAATTGAGGGCTTTGCAACTTCATCGAATTATGAAAAACGAGTTGTAAATTATCAGTGTTGTCAGGTAGGCCCACAGTAAAAAACTTCTAAAATAGGTGTTGTGTGACAAATTGTTTGTCATCTCTAAATTAACCTGAATGAAGTAATATCCTTTTATCTATAAAATGAATGAATTCAAATAATTGGACTGAAAACCTTTACAAGGAAACACTTTGTAGAGAAAACCCCAAAATACAGGGTAAAACATTGAAAGAAATTGAATTTAAGCTGCATTTACTGTTTATATCATTATCTCAAATGAAAAGATGTTACAAATAATCCAAGTAATATCATTTAGTCCATGGTTACAAAGCCTTTGAAGTCTTGGATGAAGTTTTCTACTGTGGCTAAGCTATGCATTTATATACAGTAAATAGATAAAGGTCCCATGTAGATCACTACCCTTGGTTGTTTCAGCATCTTTAACGGCAGTAATGATTGGCAGGTGTGGACTGGCATGGGAGGATCCCAAGGCGACGGTGCAGTGGTCCGTGTGACCTACGATAAAACTATCTTTCCATAACAGCAGTGATACAGTTGGTCTCCTGATACACACTCCATGAATGATTATCAGATTCTCCAGGCCATAGAACTAAGACAGAAGTGGTAACAAGGTTATGAAATGAACACGGTGACATGGTGAGGTAGGTTCTTAACTTCTTTCTGACCAGACAAACAAAGTGACGACTGTGAGTTGTAGGAAGAAACCTTCAATCTCCATTCATTTTCTTTCCTACTGAATCCTGATTGGATTCTATAGATGAGTTTGACAGCTACCAACAGTTTGCTGCTTGCATGTATTATTATGCAATGCAGCTTATTGTGTGTAATTTTACTAATTAAGCTACACTTAATCAAGAGCAATTTCACATGATGTGAGGTCTTATGCTGAATTGAGTTTAGTTCCAGACTAATATTGTGATTTTTTTTTTAATATAGCCACTTATTGATCATTGTAGGACAATGAGGCCTATATATTTCTGTGGTGGAAAATCATGTATATCTAAAACTTCACAGTTCAATATTTGTGTATATTTGTTCAATATTAATAAAACCGGAAACACACTTTCTTCAAGCTCACCACATGCTGTGATGAAACACGTGAGTTGTGACGGCCTCTACAGTTTGTAGGTCTGTGGTTGAATTTCTTGTCTTTGTTTTATTTCTTGCTTGGGTGCTTTTGTAGCTCCAGACCAGGCCCACAACAGCCCTGCCAGTCGGGCTCAGCCCTTTTGGCATGATGTTCTGTCTGGTGAGTGGGAGACTGGGCATCAACCCCTGCTACCTGCGCATCACAATCTGGTGTAGTCGGCAGGATGTGGAGCATGAGAGAGAGTGTGTGTGTGTGTGTGTGTGTGTGTGTGTGTGTGTGTGTGTGTGTGTGTGTGTGTGACGGTCCGCCACGTGAAGTGTCACACGCAAGGACGCGCTCCAACGACTGGGGGGGTGATGGTAGCCCCCAGCCAAGACCCAGCACACAACAGCCCTGCCAATCTGGCATGACAGGTTGTGTATGGGTCTGGTGAATGAGAGACCGGGGTTTCAATCCCTGCGACCTGTGTATCACTGCGATGCTTGCTTGAAAGGGCAAGGGGGTGAGTGAGAAGATGGCAGCCGCCAGAGAATGAGGCTGTTTGGTCACTGAGATTGGGTAGGGATTAATGAACTGGCAAAGCCAGATGTATGGAGGATAGTATATGACTGGAGACACCACTGGAGGCCTCATCAGTATGAGCCCTCCTAACGGGTAGCCTGGCTATAAAGCCAGTTTGTAATCTGCTTTTGTCAATAGTTTGTTGTTTGTTTGTTTGTTTTTTCCAAAAGCTGCACCAGTGGAATATAATGCTCCAGTAGCAGGAACTGAACATTTGTGGAAAGTAGTGAGTTTTAACCAGGAGCAGTGGTTCCTGGTCAGCTCATGCTACGGTCCCCAATCTACAGTGTGTAGGCATTCATGATGATGACTCATGGCCATTATTCATTCATTTCAGGCCTCTCTAATGCTGTCATATTAGGCCCCAGGGACAGTGACACGATGGCAATGTATCATTTTCAGCAACTGTTTCTGGCTCTTGAATGAAGACTGATGTGAATGATGTTGTTCTAAGTCCCCCCATTGTCATAGCACTGTGGGTGTCCTAATACCAACGTATCCTGATAGTTTTGTACTTAGTGAATACAAATTTCAATCATTTTTTAATCAACCATTCAATCCATAGTTTTTACCGTTGTTGCAGATGCTGCTTGTCTTGACACTAGTGCTACACAATTTGACCACAGAGGCTTTATTTTACCGTATGTGGCAAACAAATGATGTATTTTCCATGAGGAAATGTGTTAATTTGGTTTACACTTGTTAAAATTCGGGCTTGAAGAGAGTTGGAGAGAGTATTAGCTGTTATCAAGTCATAGGGCTCAAGTCCAACATAATTTTAATTGCGAATGTGCTAAGGGGATTAATGAGTTGAGTCATTTTGTGTTCTTGCACAAATGCACAGGCATAAATTTGTTTATCCACTGATTTGTTGTGTGTGTCTGTGTGTGTGTGTGTGTGTGTGTGTGTGTGTGTGTGCGTGCGTGCGTGCGTGCGTGCGTGCGTGCGTGCGTGCGTGCGTGCGTGCGTGTGTGTGTGCGTGCGCATGCGTGTGTGTGTGTGTGTGTGTGTGTGTGTGTGTGCGCACGCGTGCGTGTGTGTACTAACTGATATGGGTAATTACAGTGAGCACTCCCCTCTTCCATGTACTTAGTTTTATGATTAGTGTTGTGAATGACTGCTCCTAAAAGGTTATTGTCATGGCTAATTTCTTCATAATCAGGAACCCATCTGTAATTAGCCAACAGTATAAAATTAGATATTGAGATAGAGTTGGGTCTATTTATTTTGTATTACTGTGTTTTGTATTCTATTGATTAGAATTATATTATAGATTATACCATTTGCCTCTTTAAGACAGATGAATATGGCAAACCTTAACTGGAAGGAAAACTATATTGATGACATGTATTATTATGTTAATGTCAATTAATTGCATGCAATTGTGCCCGTCAGCCCTAGTTTGGAACAATGCAAGAGCCTCATGGGGAATAGCTGTTGTCATATACCTGTTGTCATAGTAACTGTTTAATTGACTGTGTACATTTTGTGCCCCTATATGGAGATCTCTGTATCTGTCTGTCTGTCTGTCTGTCTGTCTGTCTGTCTGTCTGTCTGTCTGTCTGTCTGTCTGTCTGTCTGTCTGTCTGTCTGTCTGTCTGTCTGTCTGTCTGTCTGTCTGTCTGTCTGTCCGAAGTATCTGTCTGCCTGTCTGAAGTGTCTGTCTGCCTGTCTGAAGTGTGCTGTGAACAGTGGACAAGATGGGTCATAAGACTATCACTACAATGGACGGTTCCAGGACCTTTTTTGTGGAAGTATTACTATTATATTTAGGCCTACTATTATATTATAGGATGTTAGTACATGTGCAACTAAGACTGTTTAACTGTGAGAATGAACTTGAGTACAACTATTTTAAGAATACATGCCTAAATTTTGTGATGATTTTGATTTTATCCATACCATCAGTATGTGCTATCTCTATGTGCCATATTATGGTGGAGACCTGTGCCCAGAAGGGCACATTTTCTAGTATTGTTGTATTACAGCTTTTACAAAGTACAAAAGCTGCTTCCACCACTGGTTTGGAAGCAGCTGATTATGGTTGCCGCTGTGTGGCTCAATTTGTGACAATAATGTGACAGAGCAGCAACATTCTTAATATGGGTGATTTACTGTTTTTCCTTGCACGCTGTCATGGACACTGTCAGGTGTTTGATACTGTATATATGGTAATGACTGCAGAGCTGATTATGTTGCGGCTTGTCAAGGACTCACAACACATCGAGGACCAAGGGTCAAAACTATAATTGGAACGTAGGAAGCTGACAGGCTTGTACCAATATGCTGACCTTGGACTAAAAAAAACTGAGTCACGGATGTACTGTAGGTTTGGGGCATGTTTTAATGTAGGCAGGGAGAATGATATCCTATAGGCCTGGAAGAGACGGAGAGGGTTGGGGGGGGATGAATGTTTAAGTAGTTAAAAGGATACCTGAGCTTGTGACTCCGTCATAACTGAAACATTGTTTTGGGGCATCACATCACCATAATAATTATAATATTGTGATTGCCCAGCATGGATAGTGTATATTGATTTGCCTGTTGGATAAAATGCGTCCGACTACGAGTAATGTAATGAAATATGCTCAGCTGTATATCGTCCTCATTGTGGCGTAATAACTATCGTTGGAATCCAGGAATTGTATGCGTCACATAGTTTGTCAATAGCCGGGCCACACAGACAGGCGTAGTGCTGTCTGTGTGGCCATACTCTCTCCCCATGCCTTCGGACTGCTGGAGACAATCAGTTATAAACAATTGTACCCCCTAGCAGTCATGGACTGTACACATGGTAGGGTTATTCATGGTAGAGGAACATCAGTCTACAGGGGGGATCTGAGGGGCAGGGGGATTACATGTTTTTGCTGGAACAACATATACCCTGTGCTGTGGCTCCAAGGCATGCTGAAGCCCTCAGGCTATAAGCTTCACACTGACCACTTGGAACAAGACGTTGTGAGCATACAGTATGACAGGCATTCAATCCATAGAATGAGTCACGAGTCATGACACATTACCAAGGAGAGAGACAGACAGACAGATCCCCCGCATACTGTATAAAGATGGTAGCCTACTGCTCCCATTTCAACTCCCATTTTTGTAACCTATATTTCACAGCTTATAACAGACTCGCTCTAAAGGAGCCCAGGCAGGTGTATGGCGTTCATTCTGTGAAGATAGCCGATTTGTAAGCTCACAATGCATCACACAAGCTTCTGTCTATTTTCACAAAGAATAAGTAAATTGGTGTTGACCCTTGTTGGTCAACTAAGTATTTGGTTTCAAGTGGTTAAATGCTTGATTAAACATACAAAAACAAGAGGAAAACCCCTGAGGGAAGCATGATTTATCAGGGGAGACAACCATAGGACGCAAGTAATCCAACATGTCAAAATGTGAAGTATTTTATCGAATCACTACAAATGCAGATATGCATACATTGATACAAAAGAACATAATTCCATCCCGGTTGGCATGAACAGTGCTGACAGATGAACTCTGCAATTGCAATAGTTCAGTACAGTACCTCTGTCAGCTTGGCTATGCAGCGGCTTCAGGGAGCATTTGCATTCAATATGCATCTATAGTGTACAGTACCAAGCAAACCCTGGCTGTGCTCTTCTCACTGGGAGCTGTTTTTGTGGGGGAAATAAAAGATGCATTGTTGCTTGTTTTTTTGTTGTTTTTTTTGACAAGCATTGCTTTGACAACCGCATGTTGGCAAAAGTGTGTAAATTATTGCCAGAGAAATCGCAACAGGAGTCTTGGATGGATATGTCATATCCCACTGGAGTCTGGGGGGGGTGGTTTAGAGTTCAAACACTGGCACACACACACACACACACACACACACACACACACACACACACACACGCACGCACACACACACACACACACACACACACACACACACACACACACACACACACACACACACACACACACACAGTAACACAAACAAAGATGGAGATTTTAATGGCATAAAATAGTGAATTCTGCACATAAACGCTGCTGCTGCCCATGTGGAGTGAGGAGTAAATGGGAATATAATGACAATATATAAGCACTAAGGGAATTTGCTCAGATGCTATACGTATGTAAAGTTGTCTGTTCATTGTCAATGGGAATTTAATCTTTACAAAATACTGAATTGCTTTAATGTTGATGCAAAAATGTACACCAATAGCTGCATACCACAAGCACTCTTCGAAAAATAAGTGTGGTACATTTTGACTTTTTTCCCACTTCTACATGAGTAGGCTACATGTCTGTAGGCCTAAGCACTTTCTAGGCTATTTGGACAGGTGTAAAATTAAGTGCTTGGTGACTGCATATTATCCTATGGAGTTACAGATAATAGGAATACATTGTGTGTGTGCTAGACTGCTAGTGTGCATACAGGCGTGCATGTGTGCCTTCCTACGTGCCAGTCATTGATATATTTCATTTAGTAGTTATAAATATTTAAAAGTCAGAGTCCTGAGATTACACAAGTGTCTTAGCGAGTACATGCAAATGGGTGCCAATTAAGCCAATTATTATCTTTATTATCTATTATCTTTAATATGGTCTTTTATGAGATTGAGATGAATATTGGAATTGAAGAGGAATGTTTAAGGAGATCTCTTTAATAATGCATTTCCCATGATGCTTTGGGACCTGACTCTGACACATAGAAAAGGCTCGCATAGCAAATGTTTATTGTGCAAAGCTTAATGGAGCGAATAGATCGATTGAAAAGCTCAAAATACTTCATGTGTAAGCTTCCACATGAGCATCCTCCCCCACCTGAAGGTCATATGGGCCAAATACTGTCCGAAGTTTTGTCCACACTTGTGGCTCAACTGGTGCATACCACACAACTAATAGCAGGGGTGTCAAACTCAGATACAGAGTGGGCCAAAATTTAAAACTGAACAAAGCCGCGGGCCAAGTTTGAACAAACTAACATTTAAAGGGGAATTCCACCCATTTTCAATTTTTTCCTGAGAGGGTACAAATGTGAACCAAATGGACCCTATCAGGAAAAATAGGTCTGAAAGAAAAATCATTAACATGGTGAAATTCATCTTGGTGATGTCATCAGATGTATTTCACCATGTTAATGATTTTTTCAGACCTCCATTTTTAGGAAATACAGAATTGGGGGAACTTATCATGTCCACACAAAATCTCTAAGGTATATTAATGACATATTAAAATGTTGAAAATGGGTGGTCTTCCCCTTTAATTTGATAATGTCTCAAGGGCCAAATGAAATTACATGGCGGGCCAAATTTGGCCCGCGGGCCAGAGTTTGACACCCATGATATATAGTATTGCTGGCCCTTAATAAAAAAAAAAAGTCTAAGCCATTTACTTTCCAGATATTTGAGAAAGATACATTTGATTATTGCAGTGCTGCCTTGAGGCCAACAAGAGTCATTTTGTGCCTGAGTAGTTATAGGGTTTTTTTTGCTGCACAGACACTTTTAGTGGAGAAAAATAATAACAATAACTAAAACAATAGGGGGCTTCCTGCAGTTTCTCTGCTTGGGCTCCTAATAATGTCAGCCTTCCGATGCACATTCTAAAACAGAATAATTATTATCCAGGCAGGAACGGCCAAAGGCGAGGGACTTGCTCCCGTCCGCCCGTCTGTTCGTCTCTCTGTCCGTCCATCTCCGCAGCTAATCTCTCCTTTTGGAGATCTGTCACATAAATTGTTTCAAATCTTCTCATGGTGGCGCTATAGCAGGTCACAACAGCTAGTCCTGGCCCTCCTGGGTAGACAAGCCAGCCTGGTGGGGATCTACGCTCAAGAAAAGGACACTTCTTGATAACTGTTATTAATTGGGCCGTTCAGATTTAGCTTGTTTTAGCTTAATTCTACCAGAGGGTGATTTATAATAATTTGCCACGAGAACGGTTATTTGAGGCACATCTATCACTGCACTGTTTTGCAAACATCTTGTCAAAGACATAGCTAGCCTACATCTAATGATCTGCCAGATCAAAAGGCTAAGCTCATGCAGCGTTTACTTGTTTATGGGTTCTGTGTTTATGGGTGACCAAATAAATCACAGTGAGTGGTACTGTCAAAGTGATCTATGCTACCTGCTACTCAATACATCTTTGACATAATATTTAGTGTAAGATTAGCGAAGCAGATGTCCATTTCAGCAACTCATTTAAATTTTGATGCACGTGGATGAGGATGACATAGGTCTGGGGGCATTTTTGAGTGGTGCTAGTGCCACTCCTGTCCTGTGTGGAGCCTTGTGCATTGGTATGTGTATGTGTGTACGCATGTGCTGCAAGATCTAAAATGGCCAGTAGAGCGTGGCCACACACACACACACACACACACACACACACACACACACACACACACACACACACACACACACACACACACACACACACACACACACACACACACAGACTACAGTACAGTACAGTACAGTACAGTACAGTACAGTACAGTACAGTACAGTACAGTACAGTACAGTACAGTACAGTACAGTACCACTCACTTCAGACCCGTCTGATTTTAAAGGTGGTTAAATTGATTATAGAATATTACTATATTTATGAGTCTGCCCTATGTTTGCCCTGTTATTTGTCTTGTAGTTATTGTTACTGGCACAGATGTGTTACTTGTTTTGCCTCTTCTCATATTTGTAAAAGTCTCAATGTGGTTTTTAAATAATTGTTCAATTAAAAAAATACATTTTAAATTGGGACTTTATAGATTTTCAAAAACACTTTCATGTGAATATCTTACACAATTAAGCAATTAAGCTTTCAACCATTAGGAAAAAGCAGGAGTGTGTCATGATGCGTTCACTGTTCAGGGAGCAGCATTTTCTGATGGATGCTCGTCCCTTCTATTCAGATATCAGAGTACATATTCAGTACATTTTCGTCTTACACAAATGTTAAAATCCAACTGACCGTGAAAGGATAACAGTGGATGGAGTGAATACACACACACACCCTATACTGTACATGAACATATATTTTTATAACAATGATACACAGCAAGGCATTCAGTCTCATACGGTCGCATGCATTATAATTTGTTTACGGTCAGATTTTGGTCATGACCAAAAGATGCCACCTAACCAACTTCAGGAATTTTCCATTAGATGAGTCCCCTTTTTGGGGTTATAAATCCAATGTCATTTGGGCCTACATCACTATGGACAGGAAACCTGATGCATTATTCAGTGGGACTGCAATCTGTTCTCTCTCCTTCTACCGTAGTGCAATCTAATGTATGCTGCATGCTGAACCTTTTCTTTGGGGCAGATTCTTTCTCTGTACTATTTCGCCAAGTCCCGCCCAGGGGCGGATGTAACATGTCCCATTGGGGGGGGGGGGGGGGGGGGGGGGGGGGGGGGGGGGGGGGGGCAAGAGAAAATGGTCCGCACCCATACCATTTTCAGTTACAGGGCAGACACGCAGCATGCATAAAGCTAAAGGTCTGACTCAGAGAGTTTTCTGTTTTCAATGATGAAATGCTGTTTGTTTAGTGGTGACACCAACTGTAGTTAGTTAGTAGCAGTAGTAGTGTTTCAAATCATTTTAAATATAAGCACTTTAGTTCCTTGGGTATCTTGGGTTGTTTTAGATGGCATCATGTTTGGTGGGGCAGTCAGGGCATTTAGGGGGCCATTGCCCCCCCATGCCCATGCCTAGATCCGCCCCTGGTCCCACCCATGGTTGGACAGACACCCTTGTTCTCTCCACAAGGTCTACTACCAGTGGATGGAGAGTTGATATCTTTATAGCCATTTATTTTATTTTTTTGTTTTATCAAGTGTCTTGTCAATTGGGCCCCTGTCCAGATTCCTGGGCAAAGGCTTTTGTGCTGGTTCTGGACAACGGTGTATCCCACACAGGGGCAGATGTAACATGTCCCATTTGGGGGGGCAAGAGAACAGGTCTGAGGGGCAAGAGAAAATGGTATGGGGGGCGGCTTCATTGCCCGTGATGATGCCGCCCTCATACTTTGTTACTTTTTTACTTTTTAGCCCCCCCCCCCTCCCCATGCCCATGCCTATGCCTAGATCCGCCGCTGATCCCACAAGGCCCAGGAACTGCGCTTCCTGTGGTGGTGTTGAACGCGTGTGTCAATTTTGAAGACGGTTCTCGAGTTATGTGGATTGCAGACTAACGTACATTGTACATATAGAGATGTGTGTATGTGTGCGTTTATAGATATAGAATAAAGTATACTGTACCTCTATACTCTGCCCTTTGGTCCTCCATCCTCTGCTCTATTGGCTAGTTTCTGCATTTTCTCAGCACATTTCTCAGGATCCTAAAAAAAACATCATGTATCTTTGATCTTCTTGATCTGTTCTATCTATTCCATTCAGCCATGTGTGCCCTATTGAACGCCAGGAGAAAAGTAATAGCAGTTACCAAAGCCTATCCTGCAGTCAGTGGAGGTGGGTGTTGTAACCCTGCTGCCCTTATACCATTATCACCCACATGTTCTGTCTGCCTTCTAGCCCATATGGAAAATATACTGTATGCGGAAGTGGCACCTTTCATATAGTCCTCATATAAGAAGACAATAAAGCAACTTTACAAAAAAATATATACAGGTGCTGGTCAACGAATTAGAATAATTTGAACAGTGCAATCGTTAAATTCTTTGAATGCATTTCTTGTGCAGAAAACAAATCAGGTGTTCACCGCGCCTGTCCTACTGGTTAGAGTAATCACAGAACTCGTAACCTGTAAAAAATTTGCTCAGCTGAGTTTTCCAAAAGGCCCATTTAGGCCATTTAACTGTGACACTGTTGTTTCATTGAATTAGAATAATGGAGAAACCGTTTCATTGAATTAGAATATTTTTTGTTATAATTAGAATCATCACTTTCTCAGTATTTTGTGGCTGCCCCCTTGGCTTGTATGACTGCCTGAAGTCTCCGTGCAGGGGTTGACACTAAGGTCTCCGAGGTACTTGCCCATCGGGCAAGTGGAATCAGGTTCTACTTGCCCTCAGGTCATAGTCACTTGCCCCCCCAAAAATATATTGTAAATTTTGCTTTTAAGTTTACTTCCTACTTGGGTGCTTTCAACAGGTGGTCCAGGGACCACCAGTGGTCCCGGAGAGGGTTCCAGGTGGTCCCTGCTAAGTTGGTTAACCAGATGCAACTCTTGAGAACGTAAAAATGAAACCAAATGGACCCGCAAGGGTCCATTTGGTTTCATTTTTACGCTCTCAAGAGTTAAAAATTCATCATCTTAATTAGCCCATAGTGGTCACAGACCCAGTGGTCCCTGACCCCAGCAAAATGATAGTTTGGAACCAAATGAACCTGGGAGAGAGATAGGTAGATAGCTAGAAAGCAGGGAAAGACACAGAGGCAGAGTGCAATGACCGCCTTCAAGACAAATTTATCTTGTGTTGTGTTATAGTGCACAAAGTTGCACACTTGCCTGATCGGGCAACCAGGTAGCAGTCTTCACTTGCCCCACCATTTTTTTTACTTGCCCCGGGCAAGCTGGCAAGTGTTACTGTCAAGCCCTGTCCGTGGCATCGATTTGAAGAACTAGCTATCTCTACCTATCTCTCTCCCAGGTCCACTTGGTTCCAAACTATCATTTTGCTGCGGTCAGGGACCACTGGGTCTGTGACCACTATGGGCTGATTAAGATGATGAATTTTAACTCTTGAGAGTGTAAAAATGAAACCAAATTGATCCGCAAGGGTCCATTTGGCTGAGGGCAAGTAGAACCTGATTTGCACTTGCCCGATGGGCAAGTACCTCGGAGACCTTAGTGTCGACCCCTGCACGGAGACTTCAGGCAGTCATACAAGCCAAGGGGCAGCCACAAAATACTGAGAAAGTGATGATTCTAATTATAATAAAAAATATTCTAATTCAATGAAACGGTTTCTCCATTATTCTAATTCAATGAAACAACAGTGTCACAGTTAAATGGCCTAAATGGGCCTTTTGGAAAGCTCAGCTGAGCAAATTTTTTACAGGTGACAAGTTCTGTGATTACTCTAACCAGTAGGACAGGTGCGGTGAACACCTGATTTGTTTTCTGCACAAGAAATGCATTCAAAGAATTTAACGATTGCACTGTTCAAATTATTCTAATTCGTTGACCAGCACCTGTAAAAATACTATGGATCTGTTATGAATGTCATACTATGGATCTTATAGTAACTATTTCATGGAAAACAATTTTAGTTACATCATTTCCATATGGGAGGTTCCCACTCTAACCCCAGATTGAATTACTGATTCTAGACCAGAGCAGCATGCTCTCTAGTCTGTTGTGACACTACCTATACTATACTTATTTGATGCTTGAAAACAGTCTACAAAAAGAAGTGTGTATTATGATTTGAAACTCAATAGGCCTATATAGCAGTGGGAGGACAGTTGTTCGGGCTGAGGTACAGTAGCCTACATTCAGCCACTGTACATACATTGTTCACTTCCTTTCATTTTTATGTAAGCTCGAAAAGGTCCTAGCTAACAACAAAGCTGTCATGTTCTTTTTAGACATGCAGGTCCTTTATACTCTAGTCTAGTGGTTTGCTGTCATCCCTCAACAAAACAACTGTCTAATGTCTATGTCACTCTGTAAATACTGGTCCTTTGACCAACACGGGAAAAAATACAAATACTGGATACGGCAATTTGATATAAGCTAATTTAGATTAAACAGCATAGGGTTAGATCAGTGATCATGCCCCCGAGAAGCAGCGCGGTGATTTGCCGGTCTGGTCGATGTGGTAATTGTTTCATCATAGCTGTGAAAAGGGTGTGTGAGCCATGATTAGATTGAGAACACCCTCCCCCACACCCTCTCCTCATAGATTGTTTCCTACTCAACAACTATATCTGCTTGCATATTCTTTCACAGAAAATACATCTTGAAAAAATGAACACAGCATTGGAAAAACAGAAAACACACGGAAACAACATCCCTTTCCACAGCACTATTTGTCCTCTCTGAAAATTGCCTGCAAATTACATTTTCAAGAGAACTGTCAGCAAGAGTTTCCTCCCAGTAACCTACCTGTAGACAATTGGCAGAACTGAACGAGGGAAACATGCTGATTTGAAGCATCAACGTTGCATATGAAAGAGCAAAAAGAACATTATCGAGGAATATGTTGCAGAATTGTCTGTGCAATTGAGAAAGACAAACCTTAAGATGGCTCTTTATGCACACTTCACAATCACATAGCCTATATGCTGCTGGTGACTAAAACAACAAACAACCATTAGCCATTATCCAACCATTATCCCCAAAGAATCTCCTGCAGTCATTGAATCCCCTCAGACCCTTGTCGAAGGAAACGTCTGCATGCTTATCCCGGCCCTTTGGACACATCTTGTCCCTTCCTTCTGAGCCGTGTGTTACCACGGAGACACACTGTGGCACGTCAGCCTGCCTCTCACTGAGATCAAGACACAGTCGTGACACACTATTCCAGCTTTCAATCAGGTCTTTATCATCTAACTTAGCTGCGGACCACAGATCCGTCACCCTTAGCACCTTGAAACACTCGACCGGCTGCAGAGGCGCACATGATCGATGCATCCTCTCCACTTCCCCCGTCACGGTGGCTGAGCCAGCTAGGGGAAGGGGTGCAAACCCACGCACTAAAAGATGCTTCCCTTTGTCTTCAAAAACCCGAAATCCTGTGAACTTATCGCTTGGAGAAATACACAATGTACACATTCAAGGCAGAGGCAAAAATAAAAATGCCAGCACAGCCCTGAGACTGGAGTCTATGGCATGTAGACAGCCATGTAGAAGTACTTGATATGCAAGCTTCCGCTTTGCGGCTTATCTCTGCTGCTCAACTGCGCAGAGCCACGGTGGCTGGCTGCTCGGCTGGTCCCCCAAAACGTATTTTCTATCCGTCTCCTCATTATTTTGTACCCTCTCTCCCTCCTCCGTATGCCTAAGGCTTCAGTGCTCTTAATTGCTATTTTGGAAAGCTATTATTGGAATCATTTCCAATTATGTCAATTGCAATCAAACGGATGGTTTAGCCCTAATGTCCAGGACGGTCCACTGCCGCTCCAAATTGTGTAAGAGCTGCTCGGGCATGGAGGTGAGAGAATGACTGAGAAAGTTCCCAGGAAGTGCATTGAGGGCACACAGTTCAATCTCAGAAGTACACAATAATGTGTCTATGATCATATTTATGCAAAAATAACCCACCTCATATTTCATATATGAGCGGCCCTAATTGGTGTTATTTTGTTGGTGCAACAGATTTACAAAAACATTGACTTAGATGAGAATGATTACAATATGGAGTGCATCACCTAAAGTGATATTTAAAATGGCGGTGAGTGTAAAAAGGAAAGCATCAAGCGACAACCTGGGAAATCAATTTTACTGTTTTGCGTTTCTATTAAGGCTCTAAGTAACCTAAAATAAGAAATGATGATACCACTTGCTGAATGGGTGAACAGGAAAACAGGAACCCATCTAAAAAATGGGTAAAAGAAATGGGATAAAAATAGTCTAAAATCAAAGGTTTTGGGGTTAAGTAGACCATTAGACTTTTTTTTAACATGTAATGATCTAAATTAAGGCTAAAACTTCATTTTTATATTATTACCCCATTTTGTAGATGGATTTTTAGATGTGCAAGGGAAGGATGCAAGCATAAATGGAAATTAGGAAAACGTATTATTGTTACTATGATTTGGTGGCCAATCTGACTAACTCTCCCAGTTCTGTCCATGGATGAGTGTCAGTCCTTTCATGCCTTTGTGCAGCCTGCAGAGTTGAAATGTCATTGTGAGCATAAGGAATGATCCAGCTCATGGAGTGGGTCAAAATGAGCTATTGAAATATTAAAGTGCTGATAAAACCTTTAAGGTCTTCCCAGAATGAGATGTCTAATGCCCAGAATCTGTTAAAATGGGCCAGACATGGGACATGTTTTATTCGTCACCAATTATGCATAATGCATCCTATCTGGTAATTACTAAAGGTCAGAAGAATTCAACACGTCCGAAAGACATTTTGAGGCTAACATCACACCCTGGATAACAAGCCAGTGCACAGGCCTCTTTTTGAAAGTACTCCTAGTCGCCTATAGGTTTTGTCCAAACATCACTCAAATTGGTACACAGACTCCAGAGCTATTACACCAAATGGTTCTTTCAGATTTTCCATACTGACTAAGATTAGCTTCCGAAGTTTGCAGGGGTGCAAACTGACACAAATCATGAACACATTGTGTGATTGTTTGTATGCGCCGTCCTTCCCACTGTACAGTGTATAGTAGGTTGAGGAAGAAATGGCAAATTTTCAACTCAGACTCAAGGTGGTGCTATATCTGATCCTTAACTATGAGTGCACTGATCTGTGTAAAACTTTTTAAGCACTCACTAGGCCAAGGAAAGACCCTGTACTTTACCATAATTTGCTCTTTGTACCAGGCATCCGACTTCGGGGCCTTTCACATGAGGATCGATAAAACAAGTCTCTCGTTCATTTTCAACGGTACCTGCGTTTTGTGCTGAAAGAGACGCAATGTGATAAAGCAAGGGTAATTACGTGAGTGCAGTGTTGTGCGCATGCTCATTCCGTGCACATACCCACAATTCATCAGAGCTGGATTCTGTTTAGCTTTTTAAATGCTTGCGTTATTGCGCTGATGCTGATCCAGATGTCAATGTGTGCGCTTATTGCTCTGTGTGTGAAAACCCCTTTAGTCTGAGTTATTCTGAGTCATTAGTTTTAGTTAAGTTTGTTTTAGTTTCTTATACTGTACACTGAAACACAACATCTGCTGTCACATATACAGTACCAACAATGGAAGCACATAATGCAGGTAGAAAATGGCCACTGGAATGTCACAACTTTATTTGACAGTCAGTGCTTTGAATGAACATATTTGCAGAGGCAGCAAACTGCTACCATTCTGCCAGCGCCAACGATAAAAAGCCGTAGGACCCACCACCTCATTTTCAGGATAAGATAAGCCAAAGTGGATGGAGCAAACAACAATTTTGAAAAGCCAAGTGCTATCTCTTCATATTACTTGCTGCAATGAGGCTGGTTCGAGTGTGTGTGTGTGTGTGTGTGTGTGTGTGTGTGTGTGTGTGTGTGTGTGTGTGTGTGTGTGTGTGTGTGTGTGTGTGTGTGTGTGTGTGCATGCGCGTGCGCATGCATGCGTGCGCACACGCATACTTTGTGTTTTCTATCATTCAGCCAGCACAAATATCAGCTGTGGTGAAAATGGTTACAAATAAAGAAGGTCCATATTGGTCTATGGCCAAATTCCTGTCATTCCTATGCAAAGATCGAACAAACACACGGAAGACGGTTGTTGCTTAGCAATGAAAGAATTTCAGATATTGAAAAGTGAAACACCAACAAGTTGAGTAGAGTGCTTGAGTGACTATAATTACTCTGGATTCATTGTACCATGGTGTACAGTAGCATATTGTCCCTGTCCTTGACCAAAAACTGTCACTGGTATTGCACTTATTGAATTTTCCTGTTGTGAACATTGTAACAATGTAGCAGCTGATGGCTAAACCCTAGATCCCTTCCTTCTCCTGTGTTCAGCTTTTTGTCAACCTTTAAATACCTCTTTATGCAGAGGCGAGCGTGTCAAGGAGAAAGAGACAGACTAACGATAAGGACTGTTTGTCAGTTTTCCCCAATGCACAGTTGTACAATGATGATTTTTCACTAGGGCTTCTGCCATGTTCCCTGGCACCTCATATCTATCATTTGGCTATACCTCATGCTCTCTAGCAATAATCTCACTGCTCAGGCTCTCTATATTTAGTTCATTCAATGTCATGTAAGGGCATACAGCAATATGCACAATGTAAGCATAATGTGCAGACAGATTCTATACATTGTTGCCAAGACCTCCTACTGTACTGTACAGTAGGTGTACTGTACTGTCAGAGATTGTTCCCCACATTTCCCGGAGTCAGCCCAGCTCCTTATTCAGACATTGGTCATGTCTAACTTGACTATTGTATCCTTACTGGCTTACTTGCGTGAGAACTTAGACTTGATCCAAAATGTCACAGCTCGCCTTCTAAAATTCTCATGTCACTCCCATTCTCTGTGCTCTCCATTGACTCTTGGTCGTAGCCCAAATGCCTGCATCAGACTGCCAAGCTCTGCCAAGACCCAGCCCACAACAACGCATTGATCTGGTGAGTAGGAGGCCGACAGATTCGATCCCCACTTCTGGCATGATGCTACACTGACATTCAAAGCAACACAAGGTATGGCATCGCCATACATACAGTATATCTTACAAGTCGCATACAAATCGCATATTACTCCTTGCTCCCTCCATTTCTCCTTGAGCTTGAAGACGGAGAAGTTGAAAGAGACCAAATGCACTCAAAACACACAGAAGGATAAGGATTTCTTTGATGTAATATAAACTAATGGAATGAGACGGATGGATGGATGGATGGACTGCACTCAAAGCGCATGTGTTCTGTTGTGCCATTTGATATTATCATGCCACTTACTGTAAATGTGAAGATGTCGTTTTTACCACGCTAACCAGCTACTTAAGCTACACCTTTCAACATTAAACAGATATCCCACAATATTGTAGCCCATTTTTTCACCCAGTGCCAATTACTACACACCCTCCGCCAACCTGGGGAGGCAGCGGACTAGCCTCATGCTTCCTTCAATGCATGAAGAGTCCAAGCTGCCTTCTTTTCACCTGACAGGGGGGAGTTTCCCTGGTTGGACGTAGCGCATGGAAGGAACACGTTATTCCAACCAGTTCCTGTCCCCACCATCAGGCGCCCAGTTGGCCAGGCAGTTTAGAACCCAGGATTACGTTTTTTGTGAGGGTATCTACCTTAGGGGACACGAGGAGAACATGCAAACTCCACACAGAAAGGCCCTTTTGCCAACCCTGCCTCGGGTATGGGCACTGATGACGGGGAGGAGGAGACACGCCACCACCACACATAGCAGCGTCCCCAGCGGGAATCAAACCCAGGACCTGGCTTTGATTCCAGTGGTTAGTGTTGTCGCCTCAAAGCTTTGAGGCGACAACACTAACCACTGTGCCACTGTGCCCCCTCATTAAACAGAAATTTAAGCACTTTCAAAGCATCTCGGAGCATGTCAGAACTAATGGTTACAGTATATGGCTGGCTATAGTGAGATGTTTAGTAAGCTGTAGTATGATTTAATAGGGTGTGGTCTGACAAAGTGTTCCACCTGGCATCTGCTGGGGGAAAAAAAGAAAGGCCTTTAAATGCAAAGACATTGACAGTTGAATAACATAGTGAGCAGGGGGTTCCATATCAATCAGTCCACGACACTCATCCATCTGATTCGACAATGGTAACAAACATGATATATGAGCACGGTCCAAACATTGTGGGTGATTGATAATTGCTGTATTGTGTGGCCGCCCGCCTGCCATCTCTGCGGTGGCCTGCCAATTCATCAGGCATCACAGGCGGATTGGGCTGAAGACTAATGTCTGCGTCTGTCTGCGACAACGCCACATAGCTACGCTTTCTGCTTCAGCCAGACAGTAAGCTGTGTGTGGAAATGGCTTGTTAGTGGAAATGACAACCCAACTCCTGAGTCCTGACACAATGAGGAAAAGAAGTAAAATTGTTAAAAGTATACCGATTCTCTACTTCCGATACTCACTTCGCCGCACCTGTAGCCTGTGTGCTGTGTCATAAGCCATTCAAGGTGAATTTGGTGCTGTAGGAACATTATTTTCTAGATGGGAAATAGTGGTCAAATCTGAGAATTCAATCAGTCACTATCCCCAGGGCTTAAAACAGGTCTAAGAGGAGTCTACGTGTATGTCTGCAGAACATGAACATGGGTCTCTCTCATAGGAAGCAGAGAAGAGACACTGATGCAATTAAAATGCACAGGCAAAAGCAGTTGAATATTCTGAATCAATTTAGAGATGGACGACATGAACATTTTGGCATTTTTGGGGTCTGTGTGCAGGTGAAGGAAGAAAACAAATCATGTTGCTATTTAGTTACAAAACAATATAAAAGTAGTATTTATTTTCCCAATATTTTCGATCCTTCTTCTTCTCCAAGCACTCAATCTGCAGGCTTCATCACAAAATATTCTAAAATAAATTTTGTTAAAAACAATTATTTATCATTAATGATGGCAACTGCTGAAATCAATAGCAAAAGTGTATCATTTCTGAGCACAAGGGATGGTAAACACTTTTCATATTACATGTGTGAGCTGGTCAAAGCATTAAAAGCTTGTATAATAACTTAAATTACAGTACCTTACTGTATTAGTGTATGTTGAATGCTTTTAAGACAGTCTTGTGGTATATGCCAGACTGCACATACAGTACAAATGTTTTCTGATCACGCAATCTCTTTTCTCTAAATATTCTTTACATTTTCTTTTTAATTATTTAAGTATATTGCTCATCACCTTATAGACATCCCCAGCCTACCGCTACAGTCTGTTCCAGCCCCTTTATCCTCTCCGTTAATGAGGTGTGGATATGTTCACGTGAACTGTTCCTTAGGTGATTGACTGCCAATTTCTATTCCTCACGCTCAGATAGGGTCTGTTATTAAGCAAATGAGTTGGCTGCTCCAGTGGGCTTTACCATCAGATAACCATGACTGTACGTTAATGATGTGTTGCTGGAACGGGAAGGTATGTGCGATGTGGTGGGACCCTGTCCTGCCATGCATGACAAACTGGTATGTACATGTGCCCTTTGCCCTTCTGCCCTGTGGATGTCACCCGCTTCACGCCCTTGGCTCCTGACTCCCATGTGCGTACGTGAGCTGGGAGAACAGAAGGCACCAGATGTTTCTGGGCTATAGCGCCAGCGGCATCATTAATCAGGGCATGGTAAAGGTGTCTAGAGTTTACTTGTCTGATCCAGGGTCTGTAGTTACTTACATATTCCATGGCCCTAATGTACATCTCTCAACCAGAGAGATGGATAGGGTACAATACATTAGCCAGCAGCTACTGAATCTGAAGCAGTTAAGCATAAAGTAGTTATTTTTGGCCTGACGTTTAATATTAGATAACTGATGGCTACATTATAATTCGCTATATAGTCTCACAGTATGGGGGTGTGCAACTTGACTGCATTATATTCCTCTAAGTTATATAATTCCTCTATATGACTCTTGCAACTGGCATGAGTGACAAAAATACAGTAGGGTAGTTGCGGACGCAGTGAGCCCTTAAGCCAGGCAGAACGTTACTGCGTCGAACCCGGAACTCCACAAGCTGGCAGACTCCATATTTGGGTGTGAAGCTGTGTTCACTTCACACGGGCAAGTAAGACGCAGCTTCTTACTTGCATGTGTGTAAAGTCTGTTCGCCAAACAGACAGCATTCTATCACTGCCTGCTTCAACAGCCAAGTGATGTATGCAATAATGCTCCTCCAGGACATCATTCGCAGTAAATGGGAACACTTAACTATGTCAAGTCGTTTACCTACAGTAGCAGCACAAAACATAAAGAGCAATTAAGGGCTGCCGTCTCAGAGCGCTACATAGGGTAGTGCTATATGCGAGCCTCCCATCCTCTAGTTGACGATGTCTAGATGTCATGATGTTTAGGACATCATGCAAGCCAGAGAGCCACAAGCGCTGCACAGAGTAGGCTGAGCAGCATATCATCAGACATACAGCCACCATCTCTGCCTTGTTTTTTATATTGTTGTTTTGGCATTTTCCCGTAATGATTGTCTTTATGCAACTGCAGTTCATCAAAGCTGATTGTACAGAAAATAATTTCACCCGCAATTTTCCATCTGTACACTTGATGTGACAATAAACACATTTGTCCTTTTGATATATGGTTATTGCTGTGTGTGTCTTGCTCCCATGCACCACAGTGTTTTACAGTATAAAGCAAACTCTATGTTTGTGTTTTCCAAGCCTCTGCACACTGCAATCCACTATAGTACAGTATAGTCACTATACTGTACTATCGGCTTTCTCTTTTTTTGTTCTCTTGAAAGAGAAACAACCAGCAAAGGAGTTTAACTCAGTATTGTGATAAATTAAATATATAAATCGAATATGTTTTAGGTTAATTGCTGCGTTTGAATGGCTGACCTCCTTTTGACGGTTTGAATGAATCCTTTCTGTGTCTCTTGTGTGGAAACAATAAAGAGAACAATAAAGCAAAATTGAAGCAGGATTGAGGGCAGGGATAGAGGGACAGAGAGACTGAGTTTGATCACTTTGGATTTGAAATCTATTGCAATGTAATACAATGTATTAAATTGGACACTTAATTATTAATAATCGGGACAACAATGGAAACAAACCATCGCTCTGGACAAATTGTAATAAAATATTAAATCAATAATGGCTAAAATAAACAGAGGATTAAGAGGAAACACATGGGTGTTTAGACTGTATGCTGAAGGAGACTTGCTTCCTGAAGACTTTAATTTCATTGATCTCAGTGCTTTTGAGCTGCTGTGCTCATGTCGATATAGTAGTGATCGAATCAGAATGTATTAAATTCTCTAAGACAAGCCCATAGGGGTAGGGAAACAAAAAACAGCGCCCTAGCCAACATATTTCCAATTTAATTGATGTGTTGGTACTTGGATGACAAATAAACCTGCATACGGTATATCCGAACATGATGCAAAAGGGGGATCTATACCTTTAGTGCAATTAAAGACATGGTTCTAAAACCTAGGGCAGTGCAGTCCAGTTGTGTTAACTTCACACTGAATTATGAAATGATGGCAGTGCAAATATACCAGCATGATTCTGCATTGCAGGTTTCATCATTAATATCTCACATTGGATTATGCAAAGGAAGCTGGTCCTGAGGGCTTCAACCTTTTATAGACTTCTAATCTGCAGGCAGAATGTATCAGTCAGAAACTAATGTAAAATCACATCCAACATTTCAGATAAACTATAGAGCAAATGTACTGCGTAATGTGGGGTAAGTTGCAGCAACTCAATGCAGATTTTTGTCATTGTGGAGAAATCTTGCTTGAATTAATTTCAACAGGACGTGGTATATTGCGAATTCTGACTGCTGAGAATAGCCCACTGCTGCCAAATCAGACTTTATGAATTAAATAACATATATTAATAGCTGACACAGATCTCTGGGATGTGAAAATGAAGGCAAAATGATTATAGCATCAGTGAATGACTATCTAATCTTGTTACTTTATTTTACTCTGTCTTGCCGTTACATTACTGTCTTAGGATACGTTTTTTCAATTAGAAATTAATTATTTAGCTAGCTATCTCAGTTCACTGTCAATTTTCCCGGCACTTGGACATATTTCACTGCTCATTCGGTTATTAGGCAAATTTTGCTCATGGGCTGCAGTGTAAAAGGAGCTCCAACCATGAATTTAAAATCAAATGTATCATAAAAGTTGCCTTTTAATACCTTTTTATACACTCTGCACCCTAAACAACCACTGCTTCACCTCACTGTTATTCCCTTCCTCATTACAATATGCATGATCTGCCTGGTTTCAGTCAGTTTCATTGGGCTGCTTTAAGAGGGTGTGTACATTCCATGCATACCAATGACCTAAAGGGTAGTGGTTTTCAACCTTTTTGACACCAGGGACCACCATTTATTCAGCATTTGAGCCACGGACCACCATTTTATGACATTTTAGCCCCAAAGACCTAAAACTAAAGAATTCTATTGGTTTTGTACACAATTCCATCTGCATTTTGCAAACAAAACAGCGCAGACATCTTAATTAAATAGTGCTAATTCAGATGATGAATATTTTAACTCTTGAGAACGTAAAAATGAAACCAAATGGACCCGCAAGGGTCCATTTGGTTTCATTTTTACACTCTCAAGAGTTACATCTGGTTAACCAACTTCCCATCATTTAGCCTGGGGACCACCTGGAACCCTCTCAAGGACCACTGGTGGTCCCCGGACCACCTGTTGAAAACCACTGACCTAAAGGGTAGTGGCACAGTTAAAGGGGACACACTATTAACATTGGTATTTTTAGGGACATCACTTAATAAGGGGATCTGAGAGTGCCCATTCATGAGCCACCCTTCAGACACACCCAAATCACAGATATCTCAATAGAGGTCTGACAGTCAGACCTATATTGAGATATCTGTGATTTGGCTGTGTCTGACTGTTTAAAAGACAACTGTGAAAAATGTAAAATTCATGGTTGGACCCCTTTAAATAGAAACCCGAGGCCGCTGACTCTGCAAATCAGAGGGAGTTCTCCAGAGGTACGGAGTCACAGGGACAACAAAGTGACAAGTTATTGCTGTTTTGTCCCTTTATCCTTTTCACTGTGAGTGAGCCATTTGAATCATGTCAATGCTCTGCCCTGCAAGTTCAAACGTTTCATCACCAAGTGAACCCAGCAAGTGGAGTGCAGTGCAAGCAATTAGACCCCATAAGCCAGAGAGAAGCCGAAACCAGAGGGACCTGAGCGGCTTATTGTGAAATATATTGGTGGGTTCAAACCAAGGTTGAATGTTACATAAATATGCTCCGACATCCTCCTTCCTGCACTAATGCCATGGTGATATCATCAGGGATACTGACATTGGGGTGACATGGACTAGTATGAGCAAAACATGCCGTGGTTGCGTCCATTGAAGTTCAATATAATATTCGGTTCCGCTCAAGGTCACACACTGTGCACAGAACACTCATGCATCCATTGGTGCACAAGAAGGTTATTATAGTTTTACAATTTTCAATCATTGTTTTTATTTTTTTTTATTTTAGTATGAGTTATTTTGTAAGTTTTAGTTAACTATAATAACCAGGTGAACAAAAAAGAGACACACACTGTCTTGCACAGTATGCACACGCGGACACGGACATGCACGGATGCACCCACCTACACACGAGCGCGCGCCAGGGGCGGATGTAACATTTCCCAATTGGGGGGGGGGGGGGGGGGGCAGAAGAAAAGGGGGGCAACATACCATTTTCAGTAGTGTTTAGTTTTAAATAGTTTTAAATATAAGCACTGAAATATCTTGGGTTGTTTTGCATGCCATCATGTTTGGTGGGGCAGACTAGGCATTTAGGGGGGCATTGCCCCCCCCATGCCTATGCCTAGATCTGCCCCTGGCGTGCACGCATGCGTGGGCACACACATGCACGCACACACGCACAATGTGGGTAATATATTGTTTTGCTCATATAATTTATAGTGCCTCCAAAGGACAATTGTCATCTGGTGTAAACTGCCACGGTGTGCTGCTGCTAATGCATAATATATGCTAGGCAATTAAGTTTGAATCAAGCCGGCTATCTTAGCTGCTCCAAATGTCTTTGATATTTGGGTTTGCACGGTCACAGGAGACCATAAATTTGCTCCGGTGATAAGGTGATACAATAGGTTCCAATATATGATGATTAGTTATCAAACCTTTGACTTGGAAAATATCACCCTTTCATCCGTCAAAATTTACATATAATTCAATTATTATTCTGTGTCAGTTT
Organism: Benthosema pterotum; assembly: GCA_039105355.1. Taxonomy (NCBI): domain Eukaryota; kingdom Metazoa; phylum Chordata; class Actinopteri; order Myctophiformes; family Myctophidae; genus Benthosema; species Benthosema pterotum. The sequence goes on from CM076982.1 coordinate 20,216,187, forward strand.
CTCTTCTCATCTCTATGTGCCATATCAGTCTGGTTTCTTTTGCAACCATTTGAATATAAGCAATCTCAGCCATAATTCCTCCCCAGATGTTTTGATGTCATTGCGCTATTGGAGTATTTGAGTCAATGCGGAGGCAGAATCAGCACTGGGTCACATAGTTCATGTAATATAACATAGTGTAGGGGTTTTCAACTTTTTTCTTACCAGGGCCCACTAATTCTTCTGCATTTTAGCCACGGACCACGATTTGATGTTGAGTTTAGTCTCTCTGACCCAAAACTAAGGATTTTCATATTTCCGTCCACAATTTAGTAGAGATAACTGGCAAAATGTTGGTCAAAATGACAACTCTTCTACATTTTCTAAATGTACATTCTTGGAAATTAAGTAATTCAGATGTTTAAATATAATTTAACTCTTGAGAGCGTAAAATGAAACCAAATGGACCTGTGAGGGTCCATTTGGTTTCATTTTACGGTCCCAAGAGTTACAGATCTGTAAGGGTCCATTTGGTTAACTGTCCACCATTTAGCTGGAATCCCTGGAATCCTCTCAGGGACCATTGGTGGTCTCCGGACCACCTGTTGAAAACCCCTGACATAGTGACAAACACTGATAGACTCCATGCATTTGGTCCGATGAAGTGAACAGAGGTGACTCAACTCTCCAACTCAACTGCAGGGTTGTGTACTGAAGTATTTTCCGTATATACAATATATCAGGTTAAACCCGTAGACTGCTACATTCTGTCACAGTTTTCATCACCTTGGCTTTGAATCAAAGAGGACAGTTGAGGTTTTTATTTCCACCCATGTCACCTTGCTGACTGCGACTGATGTCATTTCCATGCATGTGAGTGTGTGTTTTGTGTGCATGCACACTTCTTTGTGCGGCAACACTGATGTCCCTGGGGAGACTGGCCCTGTACTCACAGATGAGGTCACAGATGACCAAAAGGAACTTACAGAGCAGAGCCCTTTATCACCAGAAAATTGGCAAGGTCACCGACAGTAGGACACTGCAAAGCCGCTTTCCCCTTTTATTTCCACTCATCACTTTCTCGTTCCTCTATCTTCATTCAGTCATCCTCTAACCCCTTTTGCTTTCCTTTTTCACTTGCCTTTGTTACTGATGTCCTCGACTTTGCCATGATGCCACCTGTTTGTTTTGTCTCAAAACCATCAGGACGTGTACCGGTATGTGCTACATGTACTGTCTAAGTGCAAGTAGAAGTATACTTGTTTGTGTCCAACCACAGCACATAAACACGCATGCGATACATACACCCCCCACACACACGCACATACACAAATGCATCATCAAACAACAAACCAATCACCTAACAGGGTTTCTCCTTGGTCAACACAGGCACATGATGTACCGGTTCATCGACATCTGCTGATGCCGCAGTGACGTTAGTCCATGGACAATGAAGAGCTGAATGAGGTAATTACCAGTGGTTGTTGTTCCTACTGTTAGCTCTGTACAGAGAGATCCATGAAAGAGTCAGGCTCTCAGGGGGGAAAAAAACATCCTCCCCCCAGCCATCACCGCAGCATGCACATCCTTGTGCCTTTGCAATTTGCAATATGTCGTTGGCTTCCTTTGACAATAAATGGTAATGGTAGACTGCTCCGTTTCCTCTGCCCATGTGTGAATGCAACATTACAATATACTGTACGTTAGACCTTGTCTGTTGAAGAGCTGTGACGCATCAGACAAACAAATGGCCACAGAGCTGGATTTGTCCTTGTCAAAAACATGGAACAATTGCTGATGCTGTAGTGACGTCGGTCCACAAAGAACTCAATAAGGTACTATATAATGACCGTGGATGTTACCGTGGTGTGTGCTCTGTGCAGAGAAGAGAAGCATGAAAGAACCATGTTCTCAGGTAAACAGCTTCCGCCGAAGAAGTAGGCTGCTGTGAAACCGTATATGATTGACCATATATGGATAATTGTGGCAACAAAGGTTACGTGGATAACCACGGTTACGTGAGCGTTTGTACGGGACGAAGACAGAGATGACTCATCATCATCATTACCCAGATTGTCCACCTCTTGGTGTGGGTGCTGTGCTCTATACCAGTGGTTTTCAACCAGTGGTCTGGGGACCACCAGTGGTCCTTGAGATGGTTCCAGGTGGTCCCCAGGCTAAATGATGGAAAGTTGGTTAACCAGATGTAACTCTTTGAGAGCGTAAACATGTGTTTTCATGTTTTACACTAGTTAAAATATTCATCATCTGAATTAGCACCAAGAAGTCTGTTTGCGAAATCCATCCTGAAATTGTGGACAAAAGCAAAATAAATCTTTAGTTCTGGGGTGGGGGTCTGTGGGGCTAAAATGTCCTCAAATGATGGTCCGTGGCTCAAATGCTGAATAAATAGTGGGCCCTGCTATAAAAAAGGTTGAAAACTGTCTATACTCTCGAGTGTATCCAGCTGTTCTTCTCTGTTCTTCTCCACGAGGATGGCAGGGTGTGGCTTAACATCCACCACACCTGTGGGGTGGAAAGCGGTCATCCAGGTGCTGCACTATCCCAGGCGCGTTGGGCGGGTTGTGACCAAGGGGGAGGAGCCTTGTAGGTCGAACATTATTCTCCATGCTCTAGTCGGGCCACACACAGCTTGCATCTCAAACTAGGTCACATCCTCGATGGTGCATGGGGTCTGTCACCGCTGTGTGTGTGTGTGTGTGTGTGTGTGTGTGTGTGTGTGTGTGTGTCTGTGTGTGTGTGTGCATGCTTTTAGACCCAAACAATGGAAGCAGGCGCGGTCGGTGCCCTTCCCCAACGGGCATCAGCCCCTTACGTGAGGTACAGTACAGTGGGAGGTCAGAAAGTAGTTAACTGTTCTAGTTACAACTTCGTGTACAGTTTAGTCCTGTAGTAATGGTCGAATGGTGGAATCCCAAACAAAGAATCGGGAGGGACCCATAAACAAACAAAAAGACAGAAATGAAAGAGCAACTTCATGATGCCACAACATGAGACAACCAGCTCATATCCACCTTAGCATGGTGAACCTTTTTCTTTTTTTTATCCCAGACAAATCGCGGATTCGGGCGGATCTAGGCAGGCATGTGGGCGGGGGGGGGGGGGGGGGGATGGGGCGGGGCATGGGGGGGGGCCGGGGGGGGGGGGGCAAAACCCCCTAAATGCCCTGACTGCCCCACCAAACATGATGGCATACAAATCAACCCGTGTGCGCAAAGCGCAGCCGACGCCCCCCCGATGAAAGCCCCCCCCATACCATTTTCTCCCCCCCCCCCCCCCCCCCCCCCCCCAATTGGATAATGTTACATCCGCCCCTGCACGGATTCGCCATAGACTGAGTTAAAACATGTTAAAAGATGAATGGACTCACCTCAGGTAGGTTAAGTGACATTTCGCTGGAGCGGATCGACCAACACTTCAAAGCCGGCCAGCGTTGCTCGCGGCAAACTACGGTTGTTGGCTTTACGTGATGGAACCAAATTCAAAGAGACAAAATGCGAACGACACTATACCTCACTAATGATGAAAAGCTTTCATCTATCTTTCAGTGGTTCTGGCCATCTACCCCTCTCATTTATTGCAGGATTGTGCCACATCAATACATCCCTCATTAGCAATGGTGGACAAAGTACTTGAATCATATTGTCCCGGTCAAATATTTCTCTCAACTATACAAATGTAAGTTGCCCACATTTTTTTTATTTGACCCAGTACTTGCCTTAAAAAAATAGGTATTCAAACCACATGCTCGTAAAAAATACATTAAGGGGAGAAACGATACAGGAAGTTTAATACATGGTTGAAAAAATATATACTGTATACATCCCCAAATATTTAAAGCATCTGCCGATCAGAAATGGGTAGAGATTAAGAGGTTGCATCATCACCTTCCAATTTTGAATCAAGTCAAATCAAATTGTATAGCACATTTAAATTGACTGAAGACAGAGCAAAGTGCTGAACAGGAGCATATAAAGACAACAAAGGGGAAAAAATAACAAAATGTATATAAAGCTATGTGCAAAATCAAACAACATTAAAGGTGAGAAAAGTGTGTCTTTAGGAGGGATTTAAGAACACCCAGGGACATGGTGGAACAAATTTGAAGGGGCAAGGCATGCCACAGTGTGGCCCTGCCATGGAGAAGGCTTCTTCACTTCTATTGAGGTTGCGGGGACGATTAATGTACAATATATGGCACACGAGTTGCTATAGTACTATTACAGGTGTTTTCAACCTTTTTCATACCAGGGCCCACTATTTATTCAGTATTTGAGCCACAGACCACCATTTGATGACATTTTAGCCCCACATACCCCCCAGACTAAAGAGCTTTGGTCCACAATACCAGGCTGGATTTCAGAAACAAAATAGTCAAACATAAAGATCAAAATAACCATTGATCTTCTACATTCTCTAGTCGTGTAGACTTGGGCTAATTCAGTGTAAAATAAAACTGAAACCAAATGGACCCTTGCGGGTTCATTTGGTTTCATTTTCACACTCTCAAGAGTTGGTTAACCAACTTTTTAACCAACTTACAGTAGCTGGGGACCACCTGGAACCATCCCAAGGACCACTGCAGGTCTGCGGACCTCTGGTTGAAAACCACTGCACTATGAGGTTGATTTGAAACATTTGAGGTGTAGAGTGGACTGAATCCCTCTGTGTATGTAAAGTTTGTCGTGGATCTCTCCTACCCAGCTTGCTGTAGACAAACACTCACAGACACGCATGGCCTGTCGGCCATTGTCTGTGTGATACCGCCATCTCAAAGAAACATCATCCAATTCTCCAGACTTGTAGGGCACTGCAAAACTTGACACTTATTATTTTTGCATAACCCCTCTTTGCTATTCACGAAATGACATTTTTCCGTGAAATGGCCAAGGTCATTTATCACGAGGACACTTATCAAGAGGCTCATGACTCCTGTGACTACAGGCTACGCACACTTAAGGAGCTTGATGTTCTCTACGGACTTTAGTGTGTAATGAATTTCTCCTTCTATCTAAAATTGCAAGCAACTCCACTTATGGGTATGACTCACATTCTCTTGATTCATGCACTTCCCCTGCTCCCCTGACAATGTCTGTGTGCGTCTGTGTGTGTGTGTGTGTGTGTGTGTGTGTGTGTGTGTGTGTGTGTGTGTGTGTGTGTGTGTGTGTGTGTGTGTGTGTGTGTGTGTGTGTGTGTGTGTGTGTGTGTGTGTGTGTGTGTGTGTGTGTGTGTGTGTGTGTGTGTCTAACTACTACAGTGTCACACAAAGGCATTGATAGACTGCTTTTGTGTGACGCTGTTGCTAGACACAGCATCACACAATCCACAAGGTTGAAATGGTGAAATTGATTTTTTAGAACAGATTTTATCTAAAATGGAAATGGAACCTTGAGAATGAATCAGAACTTTAACAGCCAACATGAGTATACATTGTGCCTTTCCTCCAGAAACTGGCTAACTAGTGTAGTGACTATGTTGTGTGAACAGTGGGCATGAGGGGGCAATGCCCCCCTAAATGCCCGGACTGTCCCACCAAACATGATGGCATGCAAAACAACACAAATTTCAAAGATATTTCAGATGTAAAGTGCTTCTATCTAAAATGATTTGAAACATTACTACTGCTACTAACTAACTATAATCGTGGCACCACTAAACCAACAGCATTTTATCATTGAAAACAGAAAACTCTCTGAGTCAGACCTTTATATTTATGCATGCTGTGTGTCTGTTGCAACTTCAAAAACCACTGATGTTATTATTGATGCTTTACTTGACTAGTAAAAGTCCTGTCACCAAAAATGGTATGTTGCGGCTTCATCGCCCGTGGCACGAAGCGACACGGGCGATGAAGCCGCCCCCATGAGGCCCCCCCAATTGGGAAATGTTACATCCACCCCTGCATCCAGGTCTTTTGCAGGGTTGTTACAGTATATGTATTCTTTAGTGTGCATTTGGATGTGTAAAATAAATCCTCACAACTGTAGGCTTATTGCACCCTTAGGCTATGTTAAATAAATAAAACAAATTATTGTTTTTATTATTATTAATTTAAAAAATACCCATTCACACAGACACACAAAAACACACACAAAATTTGTCATCAGACAAAGAAATCAGCCCAGAGCTGTATTTGTCCTTAAAGGACACACAAACCGTATAATTGCCGTAATTACTGCAATTGATGCTGCAGTGACGTTGGTCCATTGACAGTGAAGAACCGAACAAGATAATGAATGCAGATTGTCAGGGGCGGATATAACATTTCTCAATGGGGGGGGGGGGGGGGGGGGGGGGGGGGCAGAAGAAAATGGTAAGGGGGCAGCTTCATGATGAAGCCGCCCCAATACCATTTTCAGTAGTGTCTCAAATACTTTTAAATATAAGCACTGGAATATCTTGGGTTGTTTTGCATGCCATCATGCTTGGTGGGGCAGACTGGGCATTTAGGGGGGCATTGCCCCCCCATGCCTATGCCTAGATCCGCCCCTGCAGATTGTTAGTGTGTGCTCTCTGTGCAGAGGAGAGATGCATGAAAGAAGCACGCTCTCAGGGAAACAACTTCCTCCCATGCAGGAAGGGAAGTGTTGTGTATACCCATATATAACAGGGACAATTATATGGACAATTATGTTACAAAGAACGTTATGTAGGTAACCATGGTTATGTGAGCGATACCTGACCCAATAGACATGGAATCCTCATTCATTTTCCTCATAGACTTTTCGAAAATGGTTAATAAAAACAGCATTGCGCCACGGACAAAACCAACTCGGGTCGTGACAAATCATGACAACAAACACAATATTATCATATCTAATTAGCAAGAAGTAGAAAACGGCAGGATACAACACTTTTTTCTTTCGTTTTTCATCTTAGAAATTATTTGATTGTCCCAAAAGATTGTGTGTGTCATCATGATTTGTCACGCTCCGAGTTGGCTTTGTCCACGGCGTAATCGTCTTTACAGTATATGAATCATTTTCGAAAAGTCTATGAGGAAAATGAATGGCGAATCCACTTCTGGAACCGGGGCGGTGACGTCACTGCGCAGGTCTATAAACTCTGGATTATACGGGGCTGGTGACAAGAGATGAGATCCTCATCATCACCCACCAGCTTTGTGCACCTCTTGGTGTTATAAGTGCTGGCCTTCCTTGCTCAAGTGTATCCAGCTGTCCTTCTCTATGGCTGTAGCGCCCATAGGCGGGGTACCGCTACAAATAACTCTAGCCTCGACTAGAGTTATTTGTACCTTGTGGGCATCTCTGCTATAAACGGTAACTGATACATACTGTAGATGCCGTCTATATATGTCATCATTAGAAGGGGCTAGGTATCCTTCTACAGTAAATACACCTGTATCCTTGGTAACTGCATCTCGTTAAATTAGAAGATTTGTTGTTTTCGCCATATTGTGTGTGTGTGTGTGTGTGTGCGCGCGTGCGTGTGTGTATGTGTGTGCGCGTGTGTGTGTGTCTGTGTGTGTGCGCGCTCGCGCGTGTGTGCGTGCGTGTGTGTGTGCATTTGGCATCTCAGCTGCAGTGCTGTACTGTATACATGTTCAAAAACAAGTGGAAAAACATCAGGAAAATTCAACCACAAATTGTGCCTGTAATGGAACAGGTCAATTGTTGCAGTCTTACATGAGTAAATGAGCAATAGTATTGGCATCAATTGGCAAAAGTAGCCTACTCAAATATTCACAATTATTTTATTTGAAATAAATGAGATCTCACACACTATAGGCTGGCTTGTTTGCATGTGGATTGCCTGTTCTTGAATCCACACAGTAGAAGTACATAGGGAAAGGCAAACTGGAAATACTCAAGTAATGTAAAAATTGCAAAATTCCACTTGCCATTTGGTTATTGGAGGATGCTACAGTAGGCAATAGGCAGGCAAACGCTTCTTACAAGTTCTGATCTTGCTAGGGCAAACAAAACTTCGGGGGCATATACTGTTGCATGCACATTATGTAGAGTAACACGAAGCAATAAATCAGTGTTCAGAAATATACCAACAAGCAGTTGGAGCAGGTGTATAATGCTAAATATGCACAAAACAAGGACAAACTAGAAAGGCACTCATCAGGCCTGTTGGCCTACCCGAGGCTGTGTAAGTCATGGGTTGCAGCCGCCAGGCTTACCGGAGAAGCTATGGGGGGAAATACAGTGTTCTCAGCTTTTCACATTTGTACTTTAGGGTATCCATTTTCGTCACCGCTAAACCCCTCATCCCTAAACTTCTTTGCTTTTTTTTTTTTTTTTTTTTTTTGCTATTTTGAAAAACAATTTTTAACAGTTAAAATGGACAGTCTACAAGCTAGTCGAAAATGTTTTTCAAAACTGTAAAATAAAGAAGTTAGGGATAAGGGGTTTAGCATGTGAAAATGGTGCCCTAGGAGTGCACAGAAGTTGGTAAGTCCCTGTGTAATGGGTCAGTAGTCACGACACATACACATTGAGACAGACAGACAGACAGAGAAAGACAGACAGACAGACAGACAGGCGATGGACCAACTGGTGCCATTGCCATGCATCATTAGAGCCCTGCCTCTCGTGGCTCCAAAACTCCAAAGATTGCAGAGCGCTAAACACTAATTTAGGTAGCTAAACTACCCCCGGTGCTTTGTGGGCAATATGCACAATCTTCCGGACAGCAGTAGAGTTAGAGTAGAGTGCTGTTCTCCAAGGCAGTCAGGTCTGGAGATGTAGCGCATTGATTACTATGCATGCGACTCACTAATTGCAGCCCTCTCATTCTAATAACTTGGCCTTGAGACTGGCATGAGGGGGAATAGACAGCCACACATGTACATTATGCAGACTGCTCCACAACCATGTAGGGGAAACAAACAGCAGCTTGGCTATAAGCTTGAATCAATCTGAGTATCTTTTTAATCTCTCTCTCTCTCTCTCTCTCTCTCTCTCTCTCTCTCTCTCTCTCTCTCTCTCTCTCTCTCTCTCTCTCTCTCTCTCTCTCTCTCTCTCTCTCTCTCTTTATGGTTTACAGTTCACATGAAAACAAAATTGTGATTCACATATTCACAGATGTACAAAGAAATATCCACAATGGAAACAAGAATGTAATTAAAAATGCAATTGAAATGTCACATGACAATCCGTTTCAGCCTTTACATACACCCCATTGAGTCTTGCTAATGTTGACATAACGTATACTAGCTAATATATTTGTACTTTCCAGATAATGGGAAGTAATGGCCTCAGACGTCTGTATATATTTAATCATGTAAAATCATGTAAAATAATTAATAAACCAAATAAATGCGGTGCCTGCTGGCCTAATGGTCCAGACATATGCCTCATAATAGGCTCCTGGCCTGACAGCGTGCTGTGTGTTCGAGTCCCGCTCATGACGGCCTTGCTGCATGTCTCTCCCCTTCGCTCTGCCCATCTTTCCTTTCTGTCTTTCTTTCCTTTCTGTCACTAGAACTATAAATAGAGGCACAAAAGCCAAAAACAAATCTTTAAAAAAGAAACCAAATAAATGTATTTGAGTAAAAGTGGATTTAGCGGAATAGAAGTAAAAGTCTCTGAATTGTACTTAAGTACAGTATGTGAGTAATGATCCTATTTCTGCAATGACATGGAAGATTGCCCATGGAAATTCACAAATGGCTCATAAATCCTTTTCCTTTGCACATCTTGTGTCTTTTGTCCTCACAGATTCTCAGACATGAGTTAAGGATGAGTGCCTTGATGTGACTAATGACTTCTGTTAGGTTCAGGTGGCATTGTTCAGCTAGCCAGTATTTCTCTGTAAATTACACATGCTTCATAGAATCACATTTCAGATACAACCTCTTCTTCAAAGGGATAGTTCACCCCAAAATGAATTTTAGCACACTTGGCGGTGCCTCTCATGGCTCAGGTTTACTTGAGATGGCGTGCCTCTGTTGCCAAACTATACTTGAGCGCTTTGAGCGGTATTTACTTTAGCGTACATAGAAATACACGACAATTGTTCTAGGCCAGGCGTTTTCAACCAGTGGTCTGGGGACCACCAGTGGTCCTTGAGAGAGTTCCAGGTGGTCCCCAGCTAAATGATGGAAAGTTAGTTAACCAGATTTAACTCTGAGAGCGTAAATGGACCAAACAAAACCAATTTGGTTTCATGTTTATGCTCTCAAGAGTTAAAATATTCATCATCTGAATTAGCCCATACACAACTAGAGAATGTAGAAGATTAATGATCATTTTGGTCTGTATGTTTGATTGTACCCCAAGGTTTGGACTCTCGTAGGTATTTGCGATTCTGACATGATCACTCTCATGTCAGAATCGAAAACACCTCTCTATGCGAGTCCAAATCTCGGGCTAGTTTGACTGTTTGGTTTCCCAAAATACATTCCAGGACAAATGGATTACGCTTTGGTATGTCTCATCTAAGACAGTGAGTAGACAAAAATGTTCCAAATGCTAGCTAGATGACAGAATAAAGTCCCAGCCTGAGCATGCTCTATTGACAGTAAACTGTCAATAGTTTCAGGTATGTTTTGTGGCATTATTATAACCAGTAATGGACACTAGGGGCTCCATTTTCGTTACATGCTAAACCCCTTATCCCAAATCCCTTATTTTGTTTTTACTATTTTGAAAAACTTTTTGGAATATTTCAACATGGCAATCTATTAACATGTTGTGAACTTGTAGACTGGACATTTGAAGTTGAACTACTGAAAATGTTTTTTTTAATAGTTTAAAAAGGCAAAGAAGTTAAGGAATAAGGGGTTTAGCAGTAACGAAAATGGAGCCCTAGATTTCATGCAGTCTAAAATGTCAAAAGGGGCAGAATGGCAAACGTATAGCTGTGAATCGGCTCTTCCTAGTACCAAGTAGCAGTAGACATATTTCCATGCTTGCGGAGGCTGCCATGCAGTCCCTCAGCACTGTCCATAAAGCCTGGCCCACTGTCACCCTGTGGCAGTGAATAATATGCAGCCTGCTCCCCGGTCCCCCTAATCAACCATCCATTACACCACTGACTGTCTACAGCTCTGCACAACTATGCTGCCATGATGAACGACACACACACACACACACACACACACACACACACACACACACACACACACACACACACACACACACACACACACACACACACACACACACACACACACACACACACACCTTCACATTTCACATTCAATCCATTTTCTTTTCTGCAACATGTTCTTTTTACACACCGTCTGTGTCACATGCAGTTCATACAGAGAGAGAGAGAGAGAGAGAGAGAGAAGAGAGAGAGAGAGATAGAAAGAGAGAAAGAGAGAGAGGGGGCAGATAAACGCATAAAGTAAAACAGGTACTGTGGGAGTTTAGTACTGCAGCATGAAACCTGAAGCACATGGAAGCAAAACCCTCCTGTTCTATCCAATAGTCGTGTGTCACTACACACTGCAGATAGCCTATGATGAATTGTACATCCTGTTCCAAAACAAGAAAATGCATTCCTGCAAGAAATAATGCTCAATCAGAGGCTTTTGTGTTGCTTTGGGATGCGAATGCAATGCATTGTTTGTGTAAAATCGAAAAGAACTGAAAAGACAATGCAAGCGCTTAATCTAAACTAAACAGATGGAAACATCTCCCACATTTTGCGCACTTGTGGCTATCAAGTCATCATATAATATATTGTGTTTACACAGCTGATTCTCAACCATCTCATAATGGAACAGGCTTTTTGTTTCTTATTTATTTCTTTGGTGAGCGACAGGCTCAGGGCCGCATTCGCATCTTCCCCAGGAGAATGCTGACTGCAGTGGTGAACACATGGACAGTTACTTGAGTCACGGCAAATGTATCTCCACCACTGCAGTCAGCATTCTCCTTGGGAAGACTTGATTTGCTTGTTTGTTTATAATGCAACGACATGACTCTCACTCAACTTCATTTCAAATAGTAATATTGTAGCCTACTTTTGACTGCATTACTTTTCTAGGAAATGATTGTGGCCCATCCTTACAAAAATATAGTGGCAATAGCTGATCTACAAGCTCACAATGTGTTGCACAGCGGCATGTTATGAGCTTAATTGTACATGTGCTATTTTGGACGCTTGGCTCTGGATGCACGCTCTGTTCTGCAGGAGGCTTTCATACGCCTACAGTATATATTGATCTATTATTCAGTCGCAGACTGCAGCACAATTTGTTAAGCGTCAGAGGTGAGACAAGCAGTGAATGACTCGTGACCAACTGTCAAATGGCATTGAGCGGCAACAGCTACCGCTATGGTGAACAAAGCGGTGTCTCTGAATAGCCTGCTGGGACGCATACCGTTTTTGAGTTTGTGATCTGGTCGGGAGCATTACTGATGATGATACTGTAACATAAGCCATGTCGTAGTCACTGGTTTGTACCGGTAGTCATCATTCCCAGAATGACCAAACTTATGTTGCCATATATTGATTTCTGTAAGGTGTGTAATGTACTGTAGTAGAGGGCTGCATTGTCATACAATACAGTACTATTTTCTGTGATGTTTGCATGTTCACTGAGTCTTCTACCGGTATCAGCTGTTGCCCACTGCAGATTGCCACATATGCCAATGGAAAATTATAACACCCAACTAGCCTTAAAAAGAAAAAGCAACAAGGAGGAAAACATATGTACGGAGCCCCTAATAGGACATGTTTAGAGTAAATTAAAATTAAAAGGTTTCTCGTGCGCACGCAAAACTTTCTCGTGCGCACGCAAAACTTTCTCGTGCCCACCCGATACTTTCTCGTGCGCACGAGAAACTTTCTCGTGCGCACGAGAAAGTTTTGCGTGCGCACGAGAAACTTTTCCCGTGCGCACGAGAAAGAAAGTTTCACGTGCGCACGGGAAAAGTTTCGCGTGCGCACGAGAAAGTATCGGGTGGGCACGAGAAAGTTTCGCGTGCGCACAAGAAAGTTTCGCGTGCGCACAAGAAAGTTTTGCGTGCGCACGAGAAAGTTTTGCGTGCGCACGTGAAAGTTTTGCGTGCGCACGAGAAAGTTTTGCGTGCGCACGAGAAAGTTTTTAATTTTTAATTTTAACTCGTACATGTCCTATTAGGGGCTCCGTACATATGGCCTAAAGGACTAAAAATAAAGATCAAAAACAACATAGTGGCCTTAAAGATGAAAACTAAAGGACAACAGTGATAAAGAGGCAAAACTGGTTAAATCAAGGATCCAAATGTGTCTGAAGTCAATAAGTGTTACAGTAGCAAGCTTATTACATGGCTTAATACATTATAAAATAAGACGGTTGACAGAAATAGTACATAACAAGGTTGCTTGATTATGCAGGCGTCTGTTGTTGAGTGGAGCGGTCTGTTGTTGTGGCATATGTGACTGATCACATGACCAGAACGGTCACGTGATCAGTCACAACAACAGATTGGCTCCTGATTGGAGCATTCATTAAAGCCATATAATAACAGGCCTCAAAAGTTGCCAGGTGACAACATGAAGACATCTCTCTGCTGCGTTATGATATCTCAACCTATGGAAATGAAAAAAACGTGGGCTGATATGAAAAACATTTTCTTGGAATAAAATGTGATGTTGTTCAGACCTGCATCTTAAGGCTTGTGGACATATTCTCTCTTATCTCTGTGCAACTGTAACACTCTCTGAATCTGAACTTAAGATAAAAAGTACCTTGGAAGGTCTATTCCAATACTTCTTTCAGATTCTTTCAAAACTCAATTTTTCATAGAGTTCAATCTTTTCATGGCCGCATTAAAGGTTTTACTGCTACATCTTTACACCACTAAAGGTGAATTTACAAACGTTGTTTTTTATGGTATTATTTATAAAGCCACATCTCCATATTCCCATCCTTTATTCCAACTGACTGGGCTGAAAAGTGAAATAAGTGCTCTATTTGCCTTCCTTTTTTGTTGAAATAATTCGATTTAATAATGGAAATAAACAGTTTGATCGTTCTGAAATCTTGCTCAAATATTGAGTTATCCATCCATGTCCGAAATCCACATCTTGTTTCTTACTTTGACTGTTTTTCCATCACAGTGAAGTAATTCTGTGGCGACTGTGTGTTTGTGAGAAGTAGTGTCAATGCCTTTTACTATGGAATATGTAAAAATGTTGCTGCCGAGCAGCATGAACTTAATTAGACGCTAGCAGACCTTCAAACCAGTTGGACTCTGCTGTTTGCACAGTCTCCCCAACTGACCTAATTGGCAAAGTCATATTCCTAACAAAGCTATATGCTCACAATTTCAGTCCCCCCTACTTCCTACATCCGCGCGCGCGCGCACACACACACACACACACACACACACACACACACACACACCATGGCTGTTTGTATGGGTGGCTGACAGAGGGAGCATGATGCTACTTTAATTGCTATTTTGCTCTGTGCTGAGCTGTAGAGGACACTGAACCAGGGATACATTACACACACACACACACACGCGCACACGCACGCACGCACACACACACACACACACACACACACACACACACACACACACACACACACACACACACTCATGCTTGAGCTACATTAAATCGTCCTTATACGCAGTTTATTTGTTATTGTATATGCAGAAATAGAAATGAGGTGAAATTGTTTTTTAATGACATTGCCTCGTCATCTTTTCATATTCACTGCAATAACTTTGCCTATATGTGCATGCCCTCTCTCATTACACATTGAACTTTGTGCCCAACACAAACAAAAGCATGCCATGTGTACACACTGATGAATTGATGGCATTAGACCACAATAGAAACAAGTTCCTATAGGACTATTTTGTGTTATCCTTTCAGCCTTATTGTCTGACTGTACCTCATTCCGTTTACTTTTCAGACTAATACAGTAATCAATCAGTGAATTGGTGGGGCATATATGTGTGTGTGTGTGTGTGTGTGTGTGTGTGTGTGTGTGTGTGTGTGTGTGTGTGTGCGTGCGTGCGTGCGTGCGTGCGTGCGTGCGTGCGTGCGTGCGTGCGGTACAGTAGGTGTTGAAAGCAATGCAAGCAGGGTACGAGGGACAGAGATTTAGTGAGAAAGACACACGCAAAGCGAGATTTCCAGTCAAGGACTTTGCTGACTCAGTGCCTGTGAAACTCCAAAAAAACACCTCTAAAAAGTGGGTAACCTCCTGCAGCTCTCACAATGCTGTCATCACACTGCCCTAGAACGCCCAGTGTAACCAAATGTTCTCTGACTGGAGAGACTATAGCTACTATACATTCTACATTTTGCCACTGTTACGTGGAAACCTTGTATGTGTATGTATGTCTGTATGTATGTATGTATGTCCAAAATGTAATACTGCTGTGCTTTTACTTAAATGAAAATAAAATATTCTTTTCTTTTCAAAATATAAGATAAAGCACTAAGGCATGATATGAACTACTGTGTTGTTGTGTAAACAATGCCCCTCCAAGACAAAAGGACAGAAAAATCATTTTCTCCCCCCTTCCCAATTTAGTATAGCCAATTCCCATTCCCTCTAAGTGTACTCCATCTCTGCTAAACCCCCACAATAAGCCATTAGGTCAGGGTGAAGAAAGCCACCAGTCTCCTCTGATACTTGGGCTGTCAAGCCACCATCTTCTTTTCACCTGACAGTGTGGGGTGCTCTCCAGGGGTGGATATAACATTTCCCAATTGGGGGGGCAGGTGAAAATGGTATGGGGGCGACTTCATCGCCCGTGGCGCGAAGCGACACGGGCGATGAAGTCGCACCCACACCATGTATGTGATGAAGTCGCACCCATACCATTTTCGGTTACAGGACTTATACAGTATTAGGCAAGTATAAGCATCAATCATAACATCAGTTGTTGTTGTATTTGCAACAGACACGCAGCATGCATAAAGCTAAAGGTCTGACTCTGAGAGTTTTCTGTTTTCAATGATGAAATGCTGTCGGTTTAGTGTCGCCACAATTGTAGTTAGCAGTAGTAGTGTTTGATTTGATTTCTTGGGCATCTTGGGTTGTTTTGCATGCCATCATGTTTGGTGGGGCAGTCAGGGCATTTAGGGGGGCATTGCGCCCCCCATGCCCATGCCTAGACCTGCCCCTGGGTCTCTCTAGGGAGGCGTGATGCATGTGGGAGGTATACACGCTATACCACCCCTCCCCTGAACAGGATAAAATATTCAATCAATATTTATAAAACCCACAGACAGACTTAACAACTTTCCTTTTCAACGATCTGTATACCCAATTGTCAAAACAGAGGAAATACAGCACCAGATTTTTTTATCAACATGTTTTACAAAAATTACAGATCTACGAGCTCACAGCTAGCCCAATGCAATGAGACACATTGTGAGCTTGCAGATCTACTGTTTTCAGTACTAATGCTGTGTGAGGAAGTGGGGCAATAAAACAAAAACGTAGAGATAAAAGGGTTCTGCCTGACGACAACGTATATAAAGATAATAACCCCACCTGGGAGTGACGTGGATAACTATGGTATATACGCAGAGAGACAGTCAGGAACGCATGGCTATATGGATTACCCAAATTCAGGATCAAAAGTATGCATAATTCATAGGATATAGGGAATACTAAATGAAGGCAAAGAAAAATGGAGTAAAGAAAAACGTAAAGCTCCTATTGACCAAAAAATATTGAACAGAGGATTATTCTGATTTTTTTTTTACCACACCATGACATAGTTTCTGCAGCAGAATTGCAAGTTATATTTTAAACATTATAGCACTATCATCAGACCAATATTATACAGTATCTATACCATAACATTTACCACATATAATTTACAACATTCTGTACCTTCACAGAGGACATATAGGTCACATTGTAGCAATTACTTTCTGACAACATTCTCACAGATCACACGCCATTAGCATATTTTTGGCCTCACATTTTAGAGGCCACCTGGATTTTTGTATTGCTCCAGCAGATGTTCTGCTGGCTATCATCAAAGGGATTTATGCAAGCTGACTCCATGCAGAAGTGAATAAACATATACCTGTACAAGCTGCAACTTCCGTGACTGAACAGGGTTTGGCTTATACCCGGAGGCCAGCGTTTGGTGATTGTTGAGACTATTACTTTGTCAAAGCATAAACTGCCAGGCCCTGATCATTTGCTGGCAGGGAAATGGGAAGGGAAATGGCAAAATGGAGAAAATAGTAAGACGGGGAAGGCAAGGTGGACCATAACTTGCATAATTGGATTATTAAGGGGACATTTTGCAGAGTTGTGGTTGCAAATGTAATATAGGCCTGAAGGCCACTTCGTGGCCTTTGCCTCTTCCATGGTACATTTGGTATTTGGGCCTTTTAAGTTTTACATGAACATTGTCGCTTTATTTAATGACTTTGGTGAGGTGTCAATTGAGCAACGAATGTAGGACATGATTTGTTTGAGGACAAAAAAGACGAGTGAGGATAATCCCTACCAGCCTCAAAGCATATGATTTCAGCCAGGGCATATTGCAATTATAAGTACGTATGTATGGGTCTGTAAATTTTTAAAAGTGTAGCAAAGAAGTTTTTAACTTTATACGGTTGAGGTAGCACCACCTTTTAAAGTTTGCTATAGGCTTACTGTAGGAATGAACAGCTGCGTGCCAACTAAGTTTGGTTCATTTTCATGCATTTGGAAGGCAGATTTGCTGGCAACGAGATCCGAAATAAAAGGGGGACCGGGAGCATAGTTCATAACAACATTGCAAAATTGTTGCATTAAAAGAACATGCAGTCTTTAACCAATCACTAAATATCCCCAGATCCATTGCAGAAAGTCACCAATCCTATTGCCCACATGTGCACAGGGGCGTTTTTGCCATTAGGCAGACTAGGCAGTTGCCTAGGGCGCAACCACCAGACATGCTTTAAAAGGATACCAGGCTAATAAGCCTAATATCGATAAATACATTATATGTATCCTCTATAACTAGAATCGAACATTTAAAACACATATAATACTGTATGTTATTTAGTTTAAAAACAGTTCATATTTTTATCCCTTGGGGGCGCTATTTTACTGTTCCTGACATAGGTATGATGTCACAGGAAATTTTCCCTGGAGCCCCCCTTACCAAACGGACCCGTAAGGGTCCGTATGGTAAGGGGGGCTCCAGGGAAAATCTTGCCTAGGGCTCCAAATTGCTTAGAAACGCCACTGCAAGTCCAGCACACGTGATGCATTGTGTGTTTATAGAATATTTTTTGTATACAGTATCTATGTCTGTCCGTCCCTCCATGTGTTCTATTGTGGTCCCCGTGCTTGTACTGTGTCACGTTTGCAGGATTGCAAAGCAGCGACCTCGGGCCAAGGCAGCTGACATTGTTAACAGTATTGTGCCTGGTTGTCCTCTGAGGCCCGGCCGGGACCACTGAAGACCATGAATTAAGCAGTAAACAGGTTGTTTGTCTGAGCCTAAAACATTTTAATTAGACTCTGCCTGCCACTGTACAATAACTGCCTGCCTGGAAATCATCTCACAGTCCCCCCGGTGGTCCCCCTGTGCTGCAAGCCTGTGGCCCAGCGTTCACCCACTGGAAAATGTTCAATCTTAAATGGCTCAGATCCATTATAGACAGGCACAGCTGGCAATCTCCAGGAGCATCACCACTGCCTCCTAGGATCCTAATTGTAGCTATCAAGAATGAAGGACAGTTAGTGACAGTGACACAGAACTTGGAATCAACAAGATCCTTTGATGTTTACGAAAGCCAAGAGTCTGTGCGTGCGCATGCGCGCGCACACACGCGCACACACACACGCGCACACACACACACACACACACACACACACACACACACACACACACACACACACACACACACACACACACACACACACACACACACACACACACACACACACACCAAAATGCATAAATAACTGCATATTGTCCGTTTTCACAAAACAGCTAATCATAATTGTGTTGATGATCTTATTGACCTAAAAATAATCGTGATTAAATTCTTTTAATTCCTCAACTCGTCATTCTGACAGATGCTTGTTCCATATCAGTGATCACGGAAATACTGTAATTCTGTGTCTGTGGAGAGTTTTAGACACTGACACTGTAGGGCAGATCTCTATCAGCAATCTGTATGTGTATAGCGATAAGAACTGGACTTCTGTAGTGAGGCAGTCGAACGTGGAGAGAGCCTGCATAGTTTGTGCAGACTATATATATAATATAAACTTAACGTACTGTAGTGTCTTCGTGTCTCTGGGGGTTTCATTATGAGCTGCGCTTGCTGAGAGGACTGATTTAACAGCAGTAACAGTTTGGGAGCACAATTAAAATCATTGATTTTTCTGGGGCCAGAGATTTCTCTCCACATATTGATTTCTTGTCCATTCCAATTTGCTGATTATTTTAAATTGATTTGCAGTTTTGGCCTCATGACTCATTTGCTGCTTGAATCTGAGGAAATCTGACATCTGAGGCCCTGCACGCACACAAAGACACCCTCAGAAGAACTTTTACTTTCAAGTAAGACCTGTACTTCAACTCAAGTATGGCGTTCACATACTTTGACCAGTGTTTTGTGCGTGCGCATAACGTCCGGATAGGTCTATGAAAACATGTCAACAAATGAAAATAGCGGATTTACAAGCTCACAGCGGCACGTTGCGATGTACATCTGCTAAATACCGGTATTTTAAATCAATTTTTAAACATAAGGATGTCTGTAGGCAAGTGCATAATAATATGGGGTTCCTTGATGTGAAGAAATGTGAGAAACATTTGTTTAAACAACATTAGGAAGCACAGAGACACCAATGAACCTGCAGAACAGTGTGCCATCTTACTCCCTGTGGTCTGCTTCCGGCTAAGCTGCTGTTAATTCCTCTCACCACCTTGGACATCTTCGTCTACTCTCATCATCCATCATCTCTCGCTTCTCCAGTACTATACTCTCCTTCCCTCTCCACTCCCTCCTCCTCTTTATTCTCTCATATCTCCCGGATCCATTCTCCTTAACCCCCTCCATGTCTTTCTTCTTTATTTCCTCTCCTTTCCCTTATCTTTTCTCTTCTTTTGTAGTTATTGTGTGCTCAGCTCAGGCATGCACAGCAAGTCTACAACAAGTAGAAAAAGCACTTTGGCGATGAGATTAGACTTGTATAAACAAGGTTATATTTACCTGGAAGGAACTGCTTCCTAAAAATCGTATACTGTATATATATTCTCTTTTTACTTAGGTGGAGTATGTTTTGGGCTTTAATGTTTGATAAAGCCTGGAGGATTTCAAAAAATGTGCGTACACTTCCTCCCATGCCAACTTCTACTTCTGGATAAACAAAGACAGCTGTGCTGGTGAACGTTCCATGCTGAAGGCTATTTTGCCAACTTCAAAATTCAACCAACAAAAGTAACATGCCCCGAAGGCATGTTACCGGCCTCGCTAGTCTAAAGGGTGAGGTTAGGTGCATACATCCGCCTCAGTGACAGCAGACTGCTGGGCGAGCGCTGGCGCTTTGACATGGCTGGGTCAGATCAACATATGGAATGAAATTCTATACTGGATTGTTCTTCTCATATACCAGTACTTGAGAATACGTTGTATTTACTTAGTCCTCACAACAATACTGTTATATTATTATTGATCCGTGTACATAACAGTACATATACAGTTCATTCTGTAGGATATTCTGGCTAGACAACACTTCATTTCATTGACAAAGTATACTCTGTACAGTGACAATAAACTAAAATCTAACTGAATCAAATCAGATCACGTCTTGAGTGTAGGGTTTGATGAGATCAGGTCAACATTATGGAATGTCAGAAAAGTTCATCTCCATATTTGGAAAATGAAAGGTGTCAGCAGCAGTGTCTTGAGTGTTCAGTTTAGTGAGTTCTATATGGAGTGTGAGTAGAGTTTGAAAGGACAGGTTAGTCAATAGGATGACATCGAAAAGGAAGGACGGGTGAGAAAGATCATCATGGAATGTCATACTGTTATATGGGGCATGTCACAAGGCGTAACAGACTGACAACCATAAATGGACAGGTTTTGCAGGTTTTCACAGTAATCTGCATCCTATGGGGGGTATCAAGCAGTCCACCACCCAGCCCAGGGCGGTTTTGTGTTTTTGTCCAGACGATCAATGTTATGAATGTCATTAGTGAGACTCAATGCATCGGTCCTGTCATTCTGCCCACCCATCGCATAAGATAACAAAATGAAGTACTGAGTGCGAGAAGCGAGGTCTCGCTGAAACAACAGAGCTTCTTAATATGGAAGGGTTGAGAACAGGATCCTTATAATATGCAGCTTTTGTTTTCATAGCAATATGCATGGTGATGATTTAATCAAATATTGAATGATGTAAAAATTATTTCTTTTTAGTATTTATTTATTCATTCAGCACGGTGTAAAACCTTACAATGATCTTAATATGAAGAGTGGAAGTGCTAGGCTGAGGCAAAAAGCCCAAAAGGCTTATACGAGGCCTCTGCCTGTAATTGGGCATAATAGAATACCCAGAATTAGGACCATATTGTACATTTTTATATGTATTTTGATATACAATGATTCTTGGTCCATAAACGATAATCTGTTTCCCAGAAATGATCCAAATACAGTGTCTTTTTCCTTTGGTGACCAGATTGAGTTTTAGACTTTAATGTATTTTCTGCACCAGCCCTGTATCATACAGTATATTGAATGCAAAGACTGCAGGAGGTTAAGAAGAGGTCAACCCTTGCGTGAAATAGGCTGGTGATGGGGACAGATACTGTAGGTCAGCACATCATTTACACCCATCTTCCACCTCAGTCACATTACACACTTCATTTGGTCTTCACTTTTGAACCTTTTCCTATAATTAAAGTTATCATTCACACGGAATGAACAGATACAGTACATGCAGGATTTCTTTCTTTCTTTTTTGTTATATAAATGAATGCCCAATACCTGTCAACCTTTTTCATAGCAGGGCATTTTAGCCACGGATCACCTTTGATGTTGAGTTGAGTCTCTCGGACCCAAAACTAAGGATTTTCAAGTTTGTGTCCAAAATTTAGGAGAGATAACTGGCAAAACATTGGTCAAAATGACAATTCTTCCACATTTTGTAGTTATGTAGATTCTTGAAAATTAAGTAATTCAGATGTTGTACATAAAATTTGACATTAAAATGGACCCTCACAGGTCCATTTTAATGCTCAGGAGTTACAGATCTATAAGGATCCATTTGGTTACCAATTGTCCATCATTTAGATGGCGACCACCTGGAATTCTCTCAGGAACCACTGGTGGTCCCTGGACCACTTGTTGAAAACCACTGCCCAATACTGTTTTTCTTTTTTTTCTTTTTTTTTTCTTTTTTTACATAATTCTAACTAATGATATGTGAATACTGCACACAGTACTCAGAATGGATAGTAGTTCATTGGGAGCATCAAGTACGGGAGAAAACAGGGCTAGTTCTTATAGATGTCTATATGTGGTAGTTATGAGAATATGGCAATATGGCAAGAACCTCTCTGGCATGAATTATTTATTTAACTGACATATTGCATTTGCAACATTTGGACCGCACTCGCTACTCACTGGTGATTCCATATGCTTCCATATAGGCTATTAGAAGACTCACATATTGAACAAAATTAGTTTTCCACAGGTAGTGATTTCTCTGAAGATTGTCAGACAAGATCGAACAACTGAAATCCACTTTCGGTATTACTGACTTAAATGGAATACCTTTCACCTCCAGTACAGGAACTATAAGTACTCACATATACTGTATATACTGTATGTGTAATATAATACTGCACGTCTGCAAGTCTAAATAAATAGATGGCTGCATCAGAGAACTTGTTTCTGGCTGGTCTCTCCGTGCCTCCATCCAAAAAGTAATGCCCTATCCCTGGGCCCTGGTCTTCTGCTTTGGGACAATCTGGTGTCTGGGTCTGGACCCCACACACACACACACACGCACACACACACACACACACACACACACACATAACGGGTGCTATGTCCTACCAAGTGACAACTCCATAGCATCCATGGCACCTCCCACCAAGTGGCTAATGAGGTCAAATTATGAATTACACAGTCAATTTAACCCAGGGGGCCTGGGACTATACACATGGAACAGATTGCAGAGGGTACAATGTTAGCCAGAGGCCATGGCGCTTCACAAAGCGTCAGGCCCACTGTTTCTCCCACCTAATCACAGGGAGCATGGCAGGAGCCAGAAAAGTATGGCACAAGCACAAGAAATCATAAAAAAAAAAAAAAAGATTCACTGTGAAGACGAAAGGTGACTTTTGTGTCATCTCCCAGGAGTAGAGCTGAAAGGTGAGGAGACCTGTCATCATGCAGTAGAACGATTTGAACACCCAAGAGCACATTCCATACAGTATAACTGGAGTCTGTCAGGGCACAGAGGCCAGCAATGCAGCAGTAGAATGGGTTCGCAGACAGTGTGACTGTCCCTCCTGGGCTTGATATTAATTGCTTTGATCGAAAAATCCCTTTATGATAGGCACATGAGTAGCATTTGAATATAATGTGCGGGAGACTGTGAATGCAGAACACAGTTCAAAGTGAGAGCGCATTAATGCTATGAGGGTCTCATCAAACTTCACTAGTATTGTGCATTTGATTTCATTATACAGTGGACATGACATGCCACTGTCCTCAATTAATCTCAGTCTTAATCTAACCTCAGTCTAAACTACCATTGCCAGTCACACTAATGCAAGGTCGGGCTGGAGGAGGGGTCTCAACTCGATCAATGGGTCAGATGGACTAATATACGCTTTGAGTTTTCACATTGGGCTGATATAGCACCACCACGAGTCTACTTTGTGCAAAACACGTTTTTTGACAGTACACCTACAGATTTTGCCCATAATTATCACTTGAAAGTTTTAAAATCAACCTCAGGGTGGCAATACAACAGGCCAAGTCACATCACACACAAAACAAAAGAGCATGTTTATATCACTCGTAACATTTTGACAAACTTCACACATACACTCCTATTCTCCTGGTGGAGACCTGTGCCCAGAAGGCCACTTTAATTTTTCCATTCATGCTGTAAACTTGTGAATGTGAAGGACATGTTTTACACAACAATATAATTGTATTGTCAACTAAGTTGACAGCACCTATATTATAACCATTATATCTAGAAATGATTGAGCAACAGTATAAATAAACAAGTAGAAATGTTGTATGATGTCAACCCACTCAGACATTCTTTGTATTGTGCTTGAAATGTACTATAATCATTCAAACTGTTAACATCAAACATAAACGTATGCCTATTCCAGCTGCTGCACAATGTGCACTTCACGGCCCTGGGTACTGGCTAGTAGATAGTAGATAGTACAATGACAATGCCATGACAATGACAATGCCATGACAATGAATACCCTAACATGCACCAGACGTGAATATATAGTGAGTATAATAAGGGTTTTCAATCAGTGCAGTGTACTTTATCCATGAACCGTCTGTTTAAACCTAACGCAGCCAACATATTACTGGATGGCTTAGCAGGAACTCTGCACAACATATCCTGCTTTGTCAAGGGTCTGTTAGAACCCATGTGCAATTAAAAGTGAGGATGTTCTGCCAAAGCGAAATGTAGCTTTAAAGGGCAAATCTTTATGAAACCATTCGGGCATTATCACTCCACTCCCCCCGTTCCACTCTGAGGTCACAGTTATCCCCAGTTCAATGTGATTTCACCTGACTAAATCAAAACTGTTCAAGTGTGACAAATTTTGTTGCAATCGATCCAATACAGTATTTATGTGATGCCATAATTATGTCACAAGTCTAGTGTGGGTTTATCCCGCTGTAATATCAACTACAGGTGCCCTGCAGGAGCAGCAGTATACCACACAGTAATAGGCTCTTTAGGCGCCCACATTTACAGAACGGCACCCATTACCGGAAATACAGCTGCTATGACGCCGTAGCTGTCAAAATCATTAAGCCTAATAAGCAAGCCAACAGCCATCCGCAATGGTGACGGGTTACCATGGTGACACGTCTATGCAGCGTGTGTCAAACAGGCGTTGTGGACATGGACACTACGTTAAAGTGTAGGTTCTGCCGTAGTAGGAACGGCTGCTACCGCAAGCAGGTTTATCTATCGAGCACAGATCGAGATCCTGTTGCTGTTGTAGAGACGTCACCGTACTACTAGGCTTAAAGTTCCTACTATCAGTCAACTAGCCTAATCAGGAGTCGGGACTGATTATTTGGATGCATTTCAAGGGGTCTTTAATTGGCATGAGGAATCTTTACATTGCCAAATAATTGAAAGAAGACATGAAATAAAAACACATCTTATAAGGTACGTTTATTCAGGCTTTATCCTTCATAGGTATAACATCTGTGAGGCTCTATTTAAACAATTTAAATTATAAGTACAGATGAAGCAGTCGTTTTTCAAATGCGTTTACCGGAGGTTGCTTTGTGCACATTTTCATTAATAGACCTTAGAATAGTTGTTTCGGTTCACTTCGTTCTTCTGTCACAACACCTCACAAATCTTGCTGCTGTGTTTGCAAACATACTTCACCAGCAAATAGGCCTAGGTTTGTTTTTTTTATTTACAGAGGATATTATTTGCACATCTTGTACCTGGCGGTATATTTAGGCCAAGTGCTGGGCATCAAGACAAGTGTCAAAGGGACATCATGTTGGCTTAAATCTCTTTACCGGGGCATGTATAGTAGATAACGGTATATTGCTTTAGTGCACTTCCGCTCCTTAAGGTGAGAGGGAGGTGCAACGTTTTAGTCCCGGGAGGAAGTGAGACCACATAGTCAAGACGTTTTTGTCACGAACATGAATATAAAAGAAACATTGTGCACATAAGAACCTAAAAAGAATTAAAATGAACTCTGGTTGCAAAAGAAACTGCTACAGACCTAAATGTGTAATTTGTAAAAGGGGTGGGGGTGGTCCTTTAAGTCGTTGCTCGTGTTTTCTTTTATATTATACCGTTTTGCTTGAATAAACAGATTTTTATCCACAACAGACCTACTAGCATGCATACTCAATGTCACACCCCTGCCTCAGGTGACGGTAGTATGTCACCCAAGATGTGCATCACATCACAGAAGGCAAGGCACACAGTTGGGCAGAGTTTCACAAAGGTTTATTCTGCCAAGTGCAAAATGCATATGTAGACCAATAGTCTAAAAATAAACCCAATTTTAGCTTCATACACACAAAACTAGACACATTTTAAACAAATTATACCAGTATATTGAATATAAATTTATCACACACACACACACACACACACACACACACACACACACACACACACACACACACACACACACACACACACACACACACACACACACACACACACACACACACACACACACACACACACACACACACACACACACAGTAGAAATGCATTGCAACTATGGTTAAATTATAGAGATCAGACATCACCTCCTCAGAGACAACTCGACCAGCACCAGGCAGCACCTGACTGCAAACTAAACTACCTGAAAGGTGCAATTTTCTGAGCTACCTAGTGTATATACCCCATATGCCCACAAGACAGGAACAAAAGGTAAGGGGGCAACATAATCCACAATATGTCACAATAGCTCAAAACCAGTACACAGTCACATTTTACAAACATTTCACTCCGTACAGCTTGTGGATCTGTCCTTTCTGAGGTCTTCTGTGTTTTCCAAAGTCCTTTATAGATGAGTGTCCCTCTGTGACACAAACTGTCCTCCCTGTCCACAGAGAGGAGTTGGTCTGGCCCAAATTGGCCCAATTAATGTTCAGCTGTGCATCTCCCTGTTTTAAAGACACAGGACCCAATAAAACCATTGAAGATTGCAGTTTATTTTGTTTATCCATACCCTACCTACCCAGTGCGGTGCTTCTGAAAGGCATGTGAATAGGCAAACAGATTTTCTCATTTGCGTCCAGTTTTACATTATCTTATTAGTGTATAGACACACATATTGTAACAAATATTGGCAACAAAAATTAAGCCTCAGTTGTATTGTCACCTGATGGAATTATTTTCCCAGTGGCTCCAGGTGCAGTATGTGGATAACCACGGTCTATCACCATGACACCTAGACAGATAATGTAGCATCAAGAACAGTTCCAATATTTGCCTCTGGTCAGAGTCACCTATTGTAAAAAAGCAGGTCCTGTTTAATGAAGTACAATGTGCCTTGAATGACAAATAAATGGTGCTGTTTTTTTAGGCCAACAAAGTGCTCAGTGCATCGGTAATAAGGTTAATTTGAGTCCCAGTGTGCATGAGGCATTAGGCTAAGTGTTTATCCGCTGCAGTGTGGTTCCTTGTTTGTCCGGCCGGGGGGGTAGACTGTGAGGCTGAGACAAAATAGGCACTCAAGGATTACTCGTTTTTTTTTTTTTTTTTTTTTTTTTTTTTTTTCATATTATGTTACATTATAATATTTTATCGTGTTACTTGTAGCAGCTTATTTGGTTTGGACTCTAACATTATAATCGAATGTGTGGAATCAATTGCCGCTATTCTCTGTGAAGTGGACTTTAAAAGACAAGAGACAAATGTGAGATTAAATCAATAACAAACAACTACACAGGTAGCGGTACCATTTGTCAGGTATTGATTTATTTACATATTTGCATGTATACTATTTCATGTATAATGTATGTTCCTGCCTGTATGGCCCATTTACCCCAAACTGATTACAATTACAAATTTAGGTGCGGTTGACACAGCACCGCGGCTATCTCCGGTAATGATAAACTTCCTTAATTAAAAATGGCAGACTTTGAGAGAGCATGTGCAATGAATTATTTCTCGCAGATACTCCCACCGCCTCTGCGCTATTCATTCCAATAGACAGTTTATACATGCTGGAGTGCTAAGCTGGAGGCTGCTGTTCAATCCACCAGGGCTACTGTTGCATACAGCCAGTCCAGATAAGCGCCTCATTTGAATAATTCCCATATAGCTCTGCTGCTTTATCTCTGAGTTTACCAATCAGAAATGTGTGGTGTTTTACTTACTATGATGTTAGACAGTGTAGGAACCAATAACAAGCTTTGGGCATTGCTCCTTTACATCCCCTCAGACTGTGAGATCTGTAGAAGGCTTTGCCAGAGTGCAGAGACTGACATTTGAGTTATTTTCTGTTATTGTTGATTTAGTATGGGGAAAGAAGTTTAGAACACTGTGCTGCACAGTAGGATGCCGGCTTTTGGAGATTTTTCATTTCAGCAGCAAAGCAACTGCTGACAATGGCAGAAATCTTGTGTGTTGGGAATTAAGTCTAATGGCTAATTTACCTCACCCGTGGTTTGAATTGATCTATGAAGTTTCAGCACGGACCTGGATCTTGAATTGACCACTAAGCACTTATCTGTATTTTTGAGGGGCGCTAGCAGTGGACCAAGTTCTGGTCCACTGCCTGAGTGTTTCAGAGATTGCATCAGATGGCAGACAAGTATGTACTCTTAATTATGTAAAAAAAAAAAAAAAAAAAAACAGCACCACTTGTGATGTCATTTGACAGTCTATGGACTTTTACACTTCACTTTTGAGGGGCGCTAGCCCTTTGTGTGTTTGTTCATAAGAGCTCTGAAGAAAAAAAGCCTGCACCACCATGAGCAGTTAAGCTCTCTCCCTATCAGCGTGTTTGATGATGGATTGTGAGTATGACATTAATCTTGACTGATTTCCCGCAAAGCACTGTAAAAGCCTTTGTGACTTTACAGTACTAGTGAATGTTAACCAGTATAACATTAGCATGCACAGCAGGACTGAGGCCAACGTGGGGATATGGCCTCTCCAGCATGAATATATAAAGATGGATATTGTCTGCTGGTTGCCAAGACTATTTTCAGTGCCTGAGTGGCTGGCCTGTCCCTGGGCTCTCAGTGATCAGCTTTGTCATCGTCTGTGACAACTGATTCAACAATCAGTGGATGAGCACAGATACACCCTGACACTGGCTGTCACATAGTACACACCACAGAAAAATAATAGGTCTTTCTCCATCTTGAGTAAAAAAAAAAGATGACTCTCCCTCGATCCCCTCTCTGTATTATCCTGAAAATGGAGAGTCTAGGATTTGCCATTCAGACTATAACCTTGAAGTGGACAGCTGGACGGGTCTGATCTCTCCAACTACTACCACTTTTTCAATTCCAAGCTGTCAATTCAATTCTGAGAGTGAAAAATTGACCCTTAGTTGTGCAACTGCCATGTTGGGGAGTGGGAATACCAACAAGTGGTGTTTCAATCCATATGTTTGCGACACCTGTTGGTCCCCAACATGAATAGTGGAGTTTTTATAGACTACACACACAAACTTGTGTTAAAGGGGAATTCCACCCATTTTCAAAAAATTCCTGAGGGGGTACAAATGGAACCAAATGGACCCTAGCGGGTCCATTTGGTTCACATTTGTGCCCTCTCAGGAAAAAGGGGTCTGAAAGAAAAATCATGAACATGATGAAATACCGGTACATCTTGATGATGTCATCAGATGTATTTCACCATGTTAATGATTTTTCTCCATTTTTAGGAAATACAGAATTGGGGGAACCTTTTTATGTCCACTCCACACAACATCTCTATGGTATATTAATGATATATTAAATGTTGAAAATGGGTGGAGATCCCCTTTAATTATGCTCAGCTGGAAGACTGTTTAAAACCATTTTTAAGCTGCAGGCTATAGAGTTAGTTGTCATAGCTCTGAGCCAGTGTAGCCTATACAGTATGTTCTTGAACGCAAGTTTGCTGCAACATAGCCTATTCTCACTTTTCTCGAGTCACTTGCTAGTTCAAGTTTTGCTCCCCTGCCTGAGTGTGCTCGGTGAGCCACTCCACTCCTGTGTTTGGACGACTTGACTTGCGGTCTTTTATAGTTTTCTGAAACATATATCGTATCCGGGGTTTATTTATCCCCCTTTCTTCCATTGCATCCGTCTGCTTTTTTCTGCTTACGTCCACATTTTTCGTCGCTGCACTGACGGGCGACGGAAGAGCTGCTGGATTGCTAGTAGGCTACTAACTGAAGACGTGAAGTGTGGAGACGCACACCTTATCTACTCTACTTTTTTTTCCCCCACGGATACGAAGTCTGGTTATATGGAGATTATTTCCAATATTTCCCTCCTTTCTAAAGTGTGTTATAGGATTTGTGGCACACTGTATGGTGGCTGCATGCCGCTGTAATGCTGACTGTCGCCGCCAACTCATGTTGAATGAAAGAGCAGCGGTTGGAGGAGGAGGAAGAGGAGGAGGAGGGCGATCATACATTAACTCTTGCTGGCTGCAGGGAGTCATCGGGACGCAGCAGTTGACAGAAGAGAAGACGGAGAGGACCAGTCGGAGCTGGAGGAGGAGGAGGAGGATGCTCATGGAAGCAGCAGAATGAATGCTACTGCTTTGAGAGAATGCAGCACTAAAGAAGGAACAACATGAGACGAGAGCGAACCCCTACTTAATATTTTTCTGACTTTCCCTGAGACTGTCCCTTTTTTTCTTCTTGATCCTTCTTTTTTTTACTGGACACTTTGCAAAATAGTTATATAGCGCGTATAAGAAAGAAAATGCGTGTTTTGTCATGTTTTTGAAGGACCCCCTTTCCCCCCATACAAAGGGACTGAGGAATTAAATCAAGGCTGCCTTTAACCCTAAATCTTGAAAAAGAAGATTTGCAAAGCTGGAGCGATTTATATGGAAGGCTGATGACGGGACTATTAATCCTTTCTGTGCATCAAAAGCACCAAAGGGTATTGGAAACGTTTGGATGGAAATCGGGCGAGTGTCTAGACCTGTTTTTGTTTTTATATGAAACTGGTGATTAGTTTTGTTGCGACATCTGTCAGGAATAAAAAAAAAAAAAAGAAAAATCTCTTTTCAGCAGTTTTACTGAGAGGACTCAAGAGGAGTGAATTTGCCTTGTCATTTCCCCCAGAAATATTTAGTGGTCAGCGTGTTTCCCCATCTATTTTAGAATCTCCAATCTCAACCTTTTTCTCCTTGAAGTATTCCTTAATCTAAATGGAATTAGTTGAGTCTGAAGCCCTTTGTGAAAGGAACAGACATGGTACATGGGAACAGCTTCCTTCACGGTAAGTCCATTTTACTCAACTGAAGATAAATTGGCCAGGAGCTCTCTCTCTCTCTCTCTCTCTCTCTCTCTCTCTCTCTCTCTCTCTCTCTCTCTCTCTCTCTCTCTCTCTCTCTCTCTGTGTTTGTCTTATTTAATTTTAGACTTTGCACTGTTATCTTATAGTAACGTTTGATTGATTGTTTGGTTTTGTTATTAGCAGTTTGGAGAGTTTTAGTAGGCTAGTACTGCAATTCTCCAATTCTCTTAAACTATTAATGAGATGAACAGTGAGTTGTGCTTGCAATGTACTGTAACAAATACATTAAAGCACAAGCACAACTGATCAATAGGTATACTATTCCCATCACGTTGGAATTATTTATCACTTTACTCTGTCAAACCTACTTTACCTGCAATCTTATAATCACTCAATTAGATAATATTGCATTTAAGAGGTTACGGTCTAGGCCCTGGCCTTTAATAGCAACGAGGACAAAGAGGCAGACTGTAAGAGACAGTGATAGTCTAGTTTTTATTATTATTATTATTCTTATTGGCTGCTTCCATTTCCAAGAATTAGGGAATTGCTGTTGTGTGCCATTACGCTGCTAGAGCTCTACTCTTGTGGCCTATGGGGCTATAGGATAAACTGCGCAGTAAGCCCACCTACAGGAGCTGAAATGTGTCCTGCTGCTGACTCAAGCCCTTCCTCAGGTGAAATCAAGCCCAGTTTCAAAGCTGGAAAAGAGGCAATGGAAGAAAACTGGTGCACACTCCAGTATTCCACCCAAATGTGCAGTATTGATATGAGTGTGTGTGTGTGTGTGTGTGTGTGTGTGTGTGTGTGTGTGTGTGTGTGTGTGTGTGTGTGTGTGTGTGTGTGTGTGTGTGTGTGTGTGTGTGTGTGTGTGTGTGTGTGTGTGTGCTTTCTTGCAGTTGTTGCAAGTCTTCTCATACTTGGGTTGTCTGGGGCAACAAAGAAGGACACAACAGGTATAGTTCTTACTATTTCCCGTCAGAACAGCTTCCCTGTTGCTGATGTTCCATTCAGCACCATTTCATGGTTGTTGACTTATTTGACACATTTCCTTTCAGTGAAAAACAATTCTGGAGTCAAGCCTGCAGGCCAATGTGGAACCTGGGTGAAAGAACCAGAAGGTGGCATCTTTACCTCTCCCAATTACCCCAACAAATACCCTCCAGAGACAGAGTGTGTCTACATCCTTGAAGGTAAAGATTCTCTTTTAACACACAATCAGCTTATTGATGGTTTAACTGTGCTATGTGAAGCAAAGGTGTTCAAAAGGTCCTGGACCTCCACTTACATTAATCGCTTTAACCCTAGTGCTTTGAGCCTGTGGATGGGCTATGGGCTATGAAGAGGTTTGGGAAAACAAGCACAGACCAAGTACCGTGCCAAAAGTCAAGTTTAGGGTTTTTAAGTGTTCAAATGTCTGACAAAGAGTTTGTACACCAAGAATCCAGATATACTGTATTTAGTGAACGGATAATGTTTCTAATTTGTATACATTGTATGCGGAACTGCATGGATGCAGGTGTGTGTTTCTGTATTTATGCTCAATACATACTATATGTACTGTATGTATAGACATGCATTGTTGAGTACTCGCCAACTGTTTTTCTCTTGATTAAAACGTTGTAAAAATAGCTGTTAAGGCATTAAAACTAATTTATTCTTTAAGCATTAAACAGTGCTCTCCCTCATTAGTTTCTTCCAGTTTTTTTGTATCCTTGGGAACAACAGGATTGATATTTTTGTCTGATATTCTCTAGCAGCTGAAACACCCTTCAGGTTATATTGGGCAGGAAATCACAGTCTACTGTGCTGTAATAGCTTGAAATTAGAGTATAAGGGTCCATTTTAGTCTGTTAATGCTTTGTGCCAGGAAATTATAGTTGATTAATCTGTGGAGAAGATCAGGTTAACCTGTAATTAGCTAAATTAATACATGGCATATCAACTGTATAGAGAGACTTATCACTGTTCTAGCACTCAGAGTCTGAAATTGGCTGCCAAATAAGAACAAAGGTCTTCATTGAAAGGGTGTGTGACCGATAATGAGATTGGATGATCGATATTTCCGAACACGGTCTGAGAACCAGGCCCGTTGGTTGCTGGTCGCCAGGCACCCAACCCTTAAGCACCCCTTGGCGGGCCTTAAGAGGTGGGGTCCCGCGGTTCCACCTCTTACAGGTGCAGTGAACCGGAAATTGAGGGCATTCTACTTTTAAGTTTCAGCCTGAAACGCTGATGTGAAGTTTCTGAACCAATCAAAACTCACATCCCTTCAGGCTATGGGGCGCAAAGAGCAAGGGACAGCTGTACGATGAGCTATATACTACACGCGACGCATGGATGTTTACAAACGTCGCTGCGGCTCTGTGTGGATTATTGTTACCACTATGTGTTCAGATACTTGAGATCTTTAAGGTCTGTGGCCCCGCACGCAGCCTCCAAGAAGTTAATTACCGACCAAACAGGGCAATCAATCAATTATGTCATTAATATTTGCCTTGTGTAATATTTGTTTTCCATCTCTTACTTTGTGTCTTGCAGCCCCACCAAGGCAGTGTATTGATCTCCATTTTGAAGAGAACTATTCTATAGAGTCCTCTTGGGAATGTAAATTTGACAACATCGAGGTACGGGACGGCCCCTTCGGCTTCTCCAGAATGATTGCCCGATACTGTGGTCAGCACACCCCGCCTGACATCAGGAGCACCGGCCGATATCTTTGGATAAAATTTGTGACCGATGGTGAACTGGAAGCAGTGGGATTTTCAGCAAGTTACAACTTCACTGCAGGTAAAGGAGGATTTCTTTTCTATTCTTTTTTACGAGTGGTTTGAAAAGCCGGTGGCGATGTAGTGGAAAGATTTTCATGATCTCTCCTCTACACCAATGGGAGACTAAGCCCACAGTCAGTGAGATACCCACTATACCGTAGGCGTAGGCCTCATTAAACACACCAAAAAGCGAGAAAATCAACCACCTGTAAATTCCATTTAATTTCTTGTTTTGGTTTTTACGTTGGTATGACATATGGCATATGCAGGCATATGTAAGGTGGGAAGAGAATAATTCTCTTCCCACCTTACATATGGCTGCACCAAGAAGGCTACATGTTTATTAATGGGATTCATTGGGCAGATACAAGCATAAAAATGTATATAAAGTGGCATTTCCCTTCGGTGTTGCTATTGTTGACCATGTGGCCAGCTGTGTGACCTGAAATATCGATACATATTGTGTATCACAATATGTTTGGCTTGGCCAAACACGTCAATATTGATATTGTTTTCATATCGTATTCTGACAACATTTTCTCACCCACTTTTATAATGGAGAAGCATGGATATGTGTCCACTGAAACTCTTACAGGTACCCCTGGCCAAAAATACATATACAGTATATTTAACTGATACTGTGTTCTGTTCAGTGCCAAGAGGACATGAGCGAACATGTTGGGCTAATCTGTATGTCCAGCACAATTTCAGTAATTATCAGTGTGTGCAAGATGTTGGCCCTTGTCTTTTCCATAACCTTTTGGCTTGACATCTCATTAGTGAGGCAACAGTAAGGACTGATGACAAGGCACCAGGGCACAGTTGATGATGTAATATTTCCCCAACTAAGCTGTTGTTTGATAATTCTGTCAATTTTACTCGAGTCTGAGGTTGAGGCTTGAAAGGCGCAGTGCCGGGTTGAGTACACATGAAAGGAATCCACTTTCAGTCATATGAACCCCGGCCTAAATTTCTAGAATGTGCTGTGCTTTAGAAACTGTAAAGTACAAACACGATGAATATTAGACACATGAACATACTCTGGGCATGTCATAATAGGTGAGCAACTGAGCATTTGGTGAATTTCCAGTAGGTTCTAAAATAGCCACTCGACTATTTTTGGCAAACCTGGTCAATGAAGTATACAGTAAAACTTTGGATGGTTAAATGGTGATCGGAGATGTTTATCCAATGATTATGACTCATTACAATTCATTCATTAAATACAACCATTTTAGCTTGCCTGGTTTGAGCGCTCAGGATGGCTTTTAGGGAGTGATCAGTACTTGCAGGATAAGGAAGTAAGGAGCCACCATCTCCTTACCTTTGGTTGCTTTGAATAATAATCAGAGTTTTGCTGGCTCACGGTCAGCAGCTGGGACCGGGAGCCAATGGAGGGACATGGAGAATGGAGGTGACATGAGAATGTTGGCTGGCTGCTGTGTTCCAAGATAGCTGCGTTTAATTAATTATATGTAGGCCTCAATTGTAGCTGTAATCCCCGGAGAAAGGATTGATTGATTAATTGATGTATTCATGAATTCATGAATTAATTCATTCACTAATAATGCTTCATTTACAAACTTAAACATCCATAACAGTATGTGCAACGAGGTCTAGCCAACACTGTCTCAATCATGTTGTGTCATTTCAAAGAAAATTTTTGAACAAAAGTGAAATTGAATAATAAAGTCATCAATGGAAAGTGTATGTATGGAGGAAGGTACAGCTGAATGGACAGTGACGACATTCTGGTCCTTTAAGTTAAATGGAATGTCATTGTTGATTTATGACCTTATCGTAAACTATAAGGCCCCCCACCACTATGCTTTTAATGGACTGGTGTCTTCCTCTCTGGAGGAGAGTGATTGCCATATTGACTAATGACAATGGAGCTGTTGAGGTGAAGAGTGCATGGAGTGATTTATATGGATAGTAAAGCCCAGGGCCTATGTTTTTATTGAGAAGAAAAAATGGTCAAGCTCTAAATTAATTAAGAGTTTGATAGAAGCTGTGAAAAAAATATTATTGTACATTTTCCTATAAACTGCTTTGGAATTATTATATTAGACTTGCCTTCCATCTTGACTAGTGTTGCATATCATTTACATCAGTGGTTTTCAACCATTTTCATGCCTCTATTTATTCTGCATTTTAGCCACTATTTGATGTTGAGTTTACGAGTAGGGGGAGTAAGGGGTAGTACAGGGACCACTGTTGGGCCCCCATCCCCCGGACCACTGGTTGAAAACCGCTTATTCACAAAATGAACACAGAAAAATGGCTCACATACAGTATTCAACTACACTACTAAAGCATGCTAACCAATTCACACAACCCTCTGTGAATGAAAGGTGCAGGAGAGAAACGTCTATAACGAAGGCACCAGGAATCAGTGATGCAAGCGAGACACCAGCTCTTCTGTGTTTCCCCACCCATCTTGGGATTAGAGAGATAAAACCTTTTATGAGAACTGCCGCCCCTTCAGGTTTCTGCAAATACCCCTTCAGAGCTTCACAGCCATAATGACTAGTGCATGTAGTAGTATAGCAGCTATGTGAATGAGCAGGCAGTTGCAGTACAGGAATCTGGCATCGGCTGAGTCATCACATATTCGTAGGCACTCCAAGGAGTCGCGCAGAGCTGTAGCACATTCGTTTGATTTGTATCTGACAGCTGTGTTGTCGACGGGAGAGCGATGTACAAGCACCAGAGTTGAGTTAAAAACGAAGAATATATAGCACTGCATCGAGCCTACACCATCGACATTAAATGATTTACGTTTCTTATAAAATATGCCATCTACTTGGACACTGTTTGCGTCGCTGAGCAGCTCTCAACGGCAGTCTTTAAACCGCTGTAACCCGTCAGGTTGTGTGGGGATAGGCGTCTATTCAAGATAAAATAAGAAATGTTTGGCAAAATGAAAAGCAGAGCCACTGTATTCACTGAATTACTTCAAATTAAGGCAGCTGTAAAGATGGATAATAGATGGATGATTGTACTTTGTCATTGAATTAAAAAAAAAATCAAAATGTAGAACAAAAAACAGTGCTTGGGTTTTGGATTAGCTGCAGTATAGATTTGGATCTGGTCAGCTGCATTAATGACTCACCTTCATTTTGTTGACTGATGGCAAAGCCTTGCACTGGGGCCAGGAATTACCCACCTGTGCCTGTGCCACACTCCCCAAACCATCGAGTCTACTGCTCCTATTTCTCTCTAGAGACTACTGTACATGCTAGTGCATGGTCTCTGTGTTCTCTTGCAGGCTTAAGAATATGTGTATTATTGAATGTAGCAGACCGAGCTGGCCATGAAAAGGGTGAAGCCCAACGGGCTTCACAAGAGCAATCAGAAATATACCTTGTCCCTCTTCCAGCTGCGTAGGCAACACTTATTGTCGACCATAGTTCCACTGGAAATACTAGAAAAAGGCTTGAGGCTAGGTCAGGTTGTGGCCTCCTGGTGGTGCAATAGGTCAATGTGAATGGGTGCCATTTCTTCTATGCCTTGATGGTAATTGGATGTCTTTCCTCCAAAAATGTGTTTTGCAAAAATCCACCTGTTGGTGGTGCTATAACAGGCCAATATGTGTTAAAGATTTCACGTAAAATTGCAGGCTGCGTTCATGATTTAATGCTTTTTGTTAAAAACAGGCAAATCGTGCAAGCTTTGAAAGCCAATTATAGACAATTAGGATGGAATATGAAATATGAGACAGATCGGTCTTAAGCACATGATACTGTGTAACAATTTGTGGGATTTGGAGAATCTCGAGGAGTAATATGAAAAAATGTGCTTTACAAAAAAAAAAAAAAATCCAAAAAAGACTCCTGCTGGCGTTCTACAAAGCAATGTGGAATATACATGTCAAAGGTTCATCTTTGTCCTCAAGGGAGGGTGCATGGATGTTTCATGCATGCAGATCGGTGCATTTATACAGTAGGTACAAATGTGAAAGTCTGCCTCATGGTGACACCATACTGTAGGTCTAGAAAATTTGGTGCAGCGGTTCATTGTTGGCATCTAGGGATTGTGGGGGCATGCCTTCGGATAGTTGGAGACAATAACTGTAAAAGAAGGAAAAAAAATACATTCAACCATTAAACTAAATTACCTACACATTTCATGTCGGAATCTATACAGTATAATAAGAATGTTCCCAGTTTGATCCCCAGCCCCCCCTGAGTTATTGTGTCCTTGAGCAAGACACTGAATACATTTATGTGTAAATGTGTGTGCGAATGCACATGTGAAGCGCTTTGGAGAAAAGTCGATATATAAATGCACCAATTATCATTTACCATTATCCAAAGTGCCGCAACAGCAAAAAAGAACAAAAAAAAAGCTTTCTGTGGACATGGCCTCTATTTCCACCTTATGAGAGGAAGACCCTTTAGCATAATTTCTGAAGGGGAACATTAAACCAATACTGTTTCCATGTAGCCTTCATGCATAGGGTACATACATACATTATGACCTGGCTGCATCCACCCTCTCCTACAGCTGCTTGAACAATATTTTTGGTATGCGGATTAGATTTCATCACATCATAGATAGATGATTGAGAGCATTTACACACACATCACGCATGGTGCAAGTATCAGAAATGGTGTCCATAACATTGGCACCCTTTCTCCTTGTTTAATAATGACTGATCTGAGATGTGTGTAAGGCCAAAATGTTTGAAAAATGGAGTACCTTTACTGTTTTGGTTCCTTTGCCTGGAAACAATAATTCTGAGCCATGAAATTTTACCAAGCCATCCACACTGCAGTAATATTTTTTTAGTGGCCAATTTTTGTTAACGTTTGACTTAATAGTGAGTACTAGTGAGTCATAGTGACAGTTATCAGTTATCAGCCCATGGGCTGATGAGGCTTATAACCCTCTCTGTCCTTTTTATCACTCCCGTTACCCACAGCAAATAAAGGCTGAGTATGTAGTAACTATAAAATATGCATCATTCGCAATGCTGAGTCTACAATATTATGAAATATGAAGTGCGATGTAATGTGTGTCAGTGCAATAAAGTGTGGCGTATGCAGAAGAATGTTTTATGGATCAGTAGACCACATGGGGAACAGCATGTATGAATTTGCATGTCTGTGTGCCTTCGAGCACTGTGTGTGTACAGTCAGTGTTTCTGTGCTGCCTTGTCTTTTAGACGCAAGTCTTTAGATACATTGCTCTCCAGGTCAACTAGGGCGCTGTATGACCTTCAGACCCCCTGGACCGGGAGATTAAGTGGTTTTCCAACACAGCAAGTTGTCATTGGGGCAAATAAAAGCTGTAAGTCAACTGTGCAACCCCCCCACCCCCACCACAGCCCCCAGGTTCGGTTCCCTTTGCCCCTCAGTCTCTTGATCATTGGCTACTTGAAGAGCCAAGGCCAGCCAGTGAGACAGATGCTGCTATTATGTCTGCACTGTGTCAGTTTGTGATATGTTGATCTGAGGATTGCTGAATACTGTTGTTTGGATGAAATACTATAGTGCATATAGAACTCATGTGGCCCCCCATGAACTTTCGACTGCCCCTGGGAATGCTACGATGGAAATCTGTCTTGTGGTCTGAGGTTGACTTTATGGATGGCGTATACTGTAAGGAGAGATTTTCCGTTGGCTTTTGAAGAAATATTAACTTCTTAGAAGCCAGCCTAATTAGGCTTAATCGCTCTGTAGTGCCAGCACTATTGTTGATGGTTATGGTTTTGTTCATGATTTACAACGTATGATAATATTAGAAGAGTCAGTCACTATTATGTTGCGCTATAATCATCATAACTAAGTGAAATCAAGATGAAAGCAATCGCTGAATATCGCGTTTTGTGGACATAATGATTGGAATAAAGAATAGGTCTATACATCTTAGAATTAACCAATCTTATTGAAAGTGTGATACAGGCTCAGCATTCAACCTGCATGATGCGTCCTACCATACCATGCATCCATTTCAGCAGTGGCACGGCTTTCCATACTGGCCGATGACTAATGCAACCATAATCTAGATGAGACTTTGATCGATCTAGTTACTTACTGTATAGAATCCACCAAGGTCTAACTGGAGTGAGTTTCAAAAATGAGTCTAATGGCATTTCAGATTATAGCTCTGGCTTGGATATATGGCCCTATCATCCAGGACGAAAGTTCCATGAGATTGAACGCAGATGGGCTCAAATTGCAAAATTGAAAATTGAACCAAAAGGACCAAACCTCTGTCAGACCCCTTGCACTATCGGGGCTGTTTCCCTCTTTGTCTCACTCTTTCTCCCAAGAAATGTACCGCAGGCACTGACATTTAAATGATAAAAGAGACGTTTGGTGTTCACGTTGCTTGATCTCCTAAAACTAACATTTTCTTACACAGAGTCGGTGACATTCTCCAGCTTGCAAGAGTGAGCAGAATAATCACTTATGATCATTTCCATTTAGGCTATTTCGAGACAGATTCGAACACAAACACACTCAACTGGAGTAATTTGACGAGAGATAAAACAGGGAATCTGGTCAAATAAGCAGAAACTGCATAGATGCAAGGCGGTGCTAAGTGGTTTGGTTTGTGCTGTTTGTCTGCAGCTGTGGTAGTTTTACTCTGTTAATATATTTTAGAATTATTGTGTGGAAATAATAATAAAAAGTCCTTGGACCATTCTGTGTTTCCTGGAAAAGTGGAAGTGAAATAATTCATTATGTCGAATCACGTCTTCATTATGTCATGAAGACGTGTTTCACCATGTTAATGATTTTTCACAAGTAAAAAGGTTGCGGTGGAGCTGATTTGATTGATTGAAAGGCTGATAACTGTTAGTGAACAAACCAATAAAGCTTACACTTGTCTTTTTACGATGCAGGAATAGGTCCAATTGGCTATATAAGAACCAGTGATGGGCAAGTTACTGGGAAAATGTAGTAAGCTACAGTACTTGTTACTCTAGTAGTGTAGTAGTGTAGCTTCACTACAAGCTATCCCCAGAAAAAATGTAGCATGCTACACTACAAGCTACATGACAAAAGTAGCTTGCTACATCATCACTACTATATATATCTCAACTTAATGTACAACTTTCTAAATAATAATCATAATAATAAAATAATCAAATAATAATAATCTAGGGGTGGATTTGAACCTAGGATGGTGCCATGTCTTAAGTTTTGGGATGTATATGAGAGGTTTTCTACCCATTAAAAATGGGCGGAATTCGAAAATGTGTGTCGGAAAATGTAGTGAGCTACACTCCTTGGAAACAATTACGGTAGTGTAGCTTCACTACAAGCTATTCCCAGAACAAATGTAGTAAGCTACACTACAAGCTACGGGAAAATGAAGTTAAACTATGTAGCTTAGCTACTTGTAACAAGTTACTGCCCATCACTGATAAGAACACATTTTAATTTGAAATGCACCTGAAGCTCCTTAACTTCAATTTCACTTATCAGGGCCCCTGATGCCATGACGGAGTCAGATTCACAGCAGATCGCAGGGATTGGGTGGCCAAAACAGATGAATAAAAAAAGAACATTGAGTGAGAGTAGTAGAGCAAATCCCCTGCAGGGTATACTTTTTCTGGTCGTTTCCCATCATCTCTAGTAGGTCTATAGGGCACACCAGCTATAATGAGCTTTCAGACGACTCCCCCATAAATCACACAAAATGCCAAAAGTGTGGAAAAAAAGGAAAACAAAATAAATGCTCGTTATTTCTCCTAATGTTTTGCTCTAATGCCTATTCTCATTACTTGCACCCTGCTGTGGCAGCTAGCCTGCCTCCCTGAGTGTCTTCTCCCGGCTTGCAATCCACTCTTGTGCTTCAACTTTTGTGCCAACCCATGACACACACACACACACACACACACACACACACACACACACACACACACACACACACACACACGGAAATATAGGTAATAATATAGTGAAGGTTTTGAATGAAGGTCTAGACAGATGAAATTAGCTGTGTATGGAACAGTCTTTCCTTTTTGAATTCCTGAAAAAGTCTGTCCAGTGATGCCTCTCATCACTTCTTCAGTGTGCTGTGTGCAAGATAAGCGTGTGTTTGTGCAATTGCTCTCTCTCTCTCTCTCACACACACACACACACACACACACACACACACACACACACACACACCCCCACACACACACACACACACACACACACACACACACACACACACACACACACACACACACACACACACACACACACACACTTTTCTAGTTTAAAAGAAGCACAGCTTGGTCTCATTTTTGGTGTGAGAAAGAGAGTGACACATGTCTGTCTGTCTTTGTGCTCGTCTGGGAATGTTCTCTCTCTCTCTCTCACCCGGCTTCTATGTTTTAAAATGTTCTCTCCCCCACCCAGCCCCTGTGTTATAAATGATGCCTCTCGCCCAGCCCCTGTGCTTTGGCAGGATTGTGAGAGATTGTGAGATAGTGTGTTTGTATCCAAGACACACCTGTCACCATCGGTTTGGTCAACACACCACCTGCTCCTCCCCTGTCTCTCATTGTCTCCACCAGGCCGAGAGGACCGGGAGAGAGGATGTTTTGCACTCCGTCCGTCCATGTGGGTGTGGGCGTGTGTGTGTGTGTGTGTCCTTCTGTCCGTCTGTTACTAGATAATCTTCAGTGCACCAGGAGGCCAACTTTTGTGCTGTAATACTCCTCCAGATTCTCTCCAAGAATCTTCACAAATACATACTTTGCAATCTGTCCAAATCATTATCCAGTGTCTCTATAGTCCTCTCCTCATGACGGGTCTGTCCTGTATTTCATATTCAATTCTAACTGGCTCACACCAGCTTCCAAAGTTTGCAGGAATGGCCTGTTTGGAACACAAAGCCTCAAATCATGAACACATCATACAATTTATGTGTAATATTTTACAAACTTTCCTGCTAGAGGGAGAGTAAATACCATCTTTTTCAAATTGGCCTGTTATAGTAGGGGTCTTATTTGTGAACCAGGGACCACTACGCTGACTTAAAATTAGCCTTGACACCCAGGCTTTCATTTTCATCCACGTTGTGCAAAAACGGAAACACTGCACTAATTTGTTACCCACAGTGGCCTAGAGTGGGGACTCAAACTTTCGGGGTGGGCGTGGCTCCAAATGATGTGACGTAGTACTGTAGTGGAGGGCGGGGGAGGGTCCGGGGATGTTGTCTAAGAAGTGACGGCACCCTGTCCCCCGAGGCCAAAATCATTTTAGGTTAGGCCAGGCTAACTTAAAATCAACCTGTAGACCACGGCTCTGACAAATAGTCAACCTACGTAGCATGGTGAACACTACATTTATACACCTATTCCATCATCAGGCCACCTTTATTGAGAATCTAACTCCATTTTCTGTAGAATTTTGTAACCTTGATCAGATTCTCAGATTCTCCAGAAACTGACAGGACAGGATCACACTTCCACGGAACAGTTTAAAAAACCTCTTTGGAAGAAAATACACACTGTGTTATAGCACTAGTAACAGGTGACTTTTTGAACACACTATTTGAAAAAAAAAATACCTAAAATCATCTAATTAAAAAAAACCCTTCCAAAAACATTTTGCCGAACATCACACGCTCCTACCCTTCGGATAGAGACCTGTGCCCAGAAAGGCACTCTTCCGTACCTGTGTTTTGTTTTTAAGTCTTTATCTCTTCCTTTCACTTGAACTCTCTGCTTTGTCTCCTTCTCTTCCGCCTTCCCCCTCCCAGTCCTTGTTTATCTAGTTATAAACAAGCCCGACTCCCACCCCTTCTATTCAGGGGAGAAGAGCGGTGTGTTTGTGCAGCACAGAATGTTCGGCAGCTTATCAGT
This sequence comes from Benthosema pterotum, assembly GCA_039105355.1. Taxonomy (NCBI): domain Eukaryota; kingdom Metazoa; phylum Chordata; class Actinopteri; order Myctophiformes; family Myctophidae; genus Benthosema; species Benthosema pterotum. The sequence continues at coordinate 20,259,867 of CM076982.1, forward strand.
CTTCGCCCTCACTGAGGGCCAGGGGATGTCCAATCATGCCTTATCGCCCAGTGTGGAACTTAACTTACCGTCCAGCAGGACGGTTATTTACCTCCGTTGGCTGCTCCCAACCGCTGTCCCCTCCCTCACCAAGACAATTTACCCTGCCGGTCAGCCAGTGGCCCAGCCTGCTGCCTGTACACCCTATGGCACTTTGTTAGCCTGGCATGCTCTCTTAATACTGATGCTCGGGAGAGGGCTGGGACGTGGCTGGGAATATAGCCACATCCCACCCTCTCCCGGGGTGGATGCCGCAAGTGAAAACTGATATAAACCTTTGTGAGAACCGATTGTAGGCTAACTTTCCTGTTAAATTGATGACAGACTGATAAATGAGGAGCATTGTGTGAAAATGACAAGTTCTTCTTTCAGTTTTCATTAAAAAATGGCGGCCAATGTGTTCTTTCCAGTCTGGAATGGATGCACAATCTCCTGCAGGTTCTGCTGAACTACCGTATATCCATCCGAAGGATGTACCATTTTTCCCCCGGTCAGAGAAATTAGCTGCGTCATTGTTAGTGTGTTTTGCTTCATTCCCCGCCTTTGTAGTCATAACGGCTCGCTTGGGGCTGTTTGTTTCATTAGGCCATTGCAGTGGTGGATTTCTTGGCTGTCAGGCCGAGGGCCTGGCTCTCTCCATTATGTCGTATTAGACAGCAATGAGATTTACCTGCGCTGTTTACCTATGTCTGCACACATTAAGGCTTAACCCCATAGAATGTGCCTGAGAGAATTATTCTCTTGAGAGCTCTGAGAACAGGTTGTCTCATTTTATGTAAGGTGATAGAGTTTTCGCCTGCGCATTAATGTTGTTGTTGATCGTCGTTTTATCTTCGGCGCCGGGCGGGCCCCAGCAGCACAGAACAGATTGGATTCAATGCTTGACCAGTTTTGCTTTTGTTTTCATCCATCGCAGGGGTATTTCCATGGGGAGTCGATGCATTAACATGCTCGTATAGAAGGTCTAATGAATGGCACGAAATGAGTGTGAATAACAATGCGCAGTACGCAGTACAGATTTAGTGCAAGCATAGATTTATGTAGTCTTTAGTGGACTATAGTGCGATAGACTATGCCTCCTCGCACTGTTCTCTGACAGAGAGCCTTTGTTTTTGCTGGAAGAACGATACCATCATTTTCCCACAACGACAAGAGAGGACAACAACATGATGGATTATTAAGGGGCGGAGGGGGAGGGTTGCATAATCCACACAGTGGTCATCATTTCATAACAAGACAACTAAATTCAAATATCTTTGCCCACAGCAATATCCCCTCGAACGGTCCATCAAATATCCCCTCGAATCCCCTCGAAGCAAATCGAGGGGATTCGAGGGGATATTTCATGGACCGTTCACAAAATTATATTATATCATTTCAACTATTACAGAGGATGTTAATGTAATGAACGTCATGGGAAACCTTGATATTGAAGACTTTTCTTTGGACCATCGCGCTGAGAGTAAGGTGCGTTATCCGATGAAATCAGATGATAAAACTGAGAGGGTCGCACACACAAAGACTTCATTTCAATGCTTTAATCTTGGACAAGGACAAACGTTTCAGCTATCCAGTCTTCCTCAAGCCTTGACATTTACTGAATATTGGAATTCTTATTATTCACATCTTATTATACAGTTTGTACAGTTAGTAGCAAATTTTGCTAGTAACTGTACAAACTGTATAATGAGACGAAAACTGCATGATTTTGCATAGTAAACGGTATAGGTGTTAGCCTTGCATAAAAACACCCCCAAAGTGATCAGGCAGGTTCAGCACTGTCCCCCCGTTCTTAGTTGGAGTGATTTTGTTTGATTCGGTTTGATTATTCTATACATTATATAGTATAGTTAACCATGCAAAGTGAAGACTTCAGCCTTCTCTGGGTACATTTCCCTCATTCTCGACAGAATTAATCCAAATTCGCAGTCTCAAAGGTATATTTGAAAGTCGAATTACAATGAACTCCAATTTGTTCCATTTGGAGTTTCTCCACATCTGATATGCGTGAGCGTAAACGAAATGAGCATGCAGAATTAGCAAAGCCTTGGAAAAGTATTCCGAAACTCACTTTTAAGCTGTAATATTTTGTCCTTGTACTTATTCCCATGACTGCATAGAGGGGAAATCGTTCCCCTGGGATAGTTGCATCTCTCCCACAGACCTAATTTAATTTTTTGAGGAACGATGCTGCAGAGGTTTTCCATAATAAGTTTGTTTCAGCTGCATATTAAGCACATTTAAGTATCCAACAAAAATGCAAGATCATGAAGCCAGTCTGGGTCACCCATCTCATCAGGAATAGTCCTTTTTCCACATAACTCAGAGGGGGAAAAAAGAAGAGAAAAAAGTTTCATGTTTGATCACTGTACCAACGGCTGTGTCCGATTTTACTTTTGAACAAAGCAGTGTCAAATTGCAGATGGTAAGGTCCCTTGGCTCTGATAGGATGCAGTACAGTGGGTGCTTAGTGGGTGGTTAATTGGTGCATGTTTTCTAAGCAGCTACACACAACAAGCTGCTGTTGCAGCAGGCGGCAGAGAGAGAGAGAGAGAGAGAGAGAGAGAGAGAGACAGAGAGAGAGGGAGAGAGTGTCTGTCATACACTGATACATAATGAATGTCTCTGAACCGTTATGTTGGGCCCATGTCTGGTTTTCTCATATGCACCTGTCGCTTTTGTAGGTGTGCAAGAGACTGGCTTTTAAGTATTTAAGTATTACGAATATGATCAAGGTACATGTAATGTATACATCCATCTTAGAGTAACCAGAGAAACCCTATGTCCTGCCTCAGAGTTCTCACACACAGTGTCCTCGTGTCTAGTAGTAATAGTAGTAGTGTGTGCATGCAAATGTAATGCTCACTGAGCTTACTGAGAACTAGGTTAATCGAATTGTGGTTGTAGCCGTGGCACCGTGGCAGTGCAAGTTTCAACTCTATTGAAGGTGAAGGTGAAATTGGAGCTACCAACCGGAGCAAGCTCAAAGCTGAAAGCTGGGAGTAGAGAATTTGACCATGTGCAGTGTTGCCTTTGGCGTGCGTGCAATCTGGGAAATCATGGGCAAAACAAAGGAAAATCAGTGTGTCTGTCTCCAGATACTGCATGTACTAGTGTTATTAGTGTGAACAATAATTTTTTTTTATTATTATTTATCTCTAAACCTCAAAACCATAATCATAAATCAGTGATTCTACAATTTTGCACTGGGGCAAAACTACAACCTACCTCAAGCCCTTAACCCACATGTGTCAAAGTCAAGGCCCGCGGGCCAGATCCGGCGAGATGATTTAATCCGGCCCCAGGCTTGTAGAGCAAAAATGTCTGAGTCTATAAAAAAAAGTAAGTCTCTAGCACGTTCCTATCAAAAGTTATGATCGTTTAAAGAAATGCCTTTGAGCTCTCTTCTGAACGGCATGTAATGCATGTGGTCCAGCAGGGGGAGTCGTTTTACCAGGCTAGGCTGCTGGTGCTGCAAAGTGAGAACTATACTTCAGCAGTACAAGGGTGTGTAACCGAGAGAACTATACTTCAGCAGTACAAGGGTGTGTAACCGAGAGAACTATACTTCAGCAGTACAAGGGTGTATAACCGAGAACTATACTTACTTAAATTTAGTATTTGAAATTTAAATGCTATTTTCGTATGGTTTATTGATGCTCTGTAAATAAAAATAGCATCTTTCATAGCAAATGTCTTAATCTAGGCTACTAAGGTTCTAAGTATAAAACCAATAATGAAAAATCATTAATATATATTAATAGCTATTCTTAATAATAAATATGACTTGTGTGATATACTGTATAGAAGTAACGGCTGTGTACGTAAACATGCGTGTGCCGTGCATGCTTGCGGTCTACGACTGGTTGCACCGCGGCGCTCCGGCCCCCATAAAGTCACATTAAGTCCAATGCGGCCCCCACCCCAAATGACTTTGACACCACTGCCTTAACCTTAAGGTTAAGGCTTAACCTTAAGTCTCTCCCAATCCTTAAATGTACCCCTCATCAAGTCGGAACAATGCCATGTTAAACCAAAGTTAGACCCTGCTCCAAGCATGGAATCATGAGAAATTTTATAAATGTTGTCATTATTCAACAAAAAAGAAAAATGTGTTTGTAGGAACTTTGTTCCTAGCTGACTAGAGAGGAGTTTGTGTAGCTCTTTTTATGTCACAGGTAGAGGCTTAAGGCACAAGATGTGCAGTACACAGTGCATGCGCGCGTGCATGTGCCTGTGTGCGTGCGTGCCTGTGTGCCTGTGTGCGTGCGTGCGTGCGTGCGTGCGTGCGTGCGTGCGTGCGTGTGTGTGTGTGTGTGTGTGTGTGTGTGTGTGTGTGTGTGTGTGTGTGTGTGTGTGTGTTTTCTTGTTGCGAGTCTTGTTTACTGAGAGAGAGAGAGAGAGAGCAGTGTTTGTTTGGTGTTGTGTATACATTGCATAATGACATATTGTATGCTTTCCCCTAATTAGCCAATCACAGCAGTCTATTAAAATTAATGACCACTAAGAAGAAAAAAGGTCTAAAACCAAATTATAATTCCAAAAAGGAAATGAAGTGAGTACTTTAAGATCCATATGGCATTTCATCAGAGGAAATCATCGAAGAATGGTGGGAGGTTTCGAATTTTAGAGCTTTATGTCTATAAATGTTTATTTCAACAGCAGCTTGGATTTGAGTGTTTTTGAAGTGAATTTGTATGCATGTGCAGTTTCAGCTTGTGGGTGAACGTTTGGCAATGACTCATAAACACATATACAGTAAACGTACTGTATATATTCACTAGTAAGTAACAGAATTAATCTTTCTCATGTAGGATAATCAAATATTATTTTTCTGCATTTACACATAAAAATGACATAAAAATCAAAAGAAAAATGTTATAATTTGTTATAATTGACTAAATCAATTTGCCTGAATCTAAAGCCCTAATCACACCAATGATCAAGACCCTCAACACGCAAAGACATATCACACCGCAGCAAAAACATCACACTGCACTTCCTTCATCCTTTATTTTCATATTTATATTACACATATATTTCACATTCACATTCATTTGAACTCATATAGACTGGACCTACTGTAGGTGACAAATCTGCTGTCCTTCAAATCGCTCAGCGTTCACTTTAACTACTCAATATGCCGCAAAAATCAATCTTAGCAATGCAAGGGAAGAGTCAGCAGAACAAATGTGTTTGTGAACCCGCGAGAGAGAGGGAGAGACAGAAGATTGCTTGTCATCCTGCGATCGTTGATGTGCAGGGGTGCGTTTCCGTTCCCTTCTTGGCCCGGTGACTGCACAGAACACGGAATCACAAAGTCAATTAAGAGCGTCTTCTCCTATCAGTGATCTGAATGCTCCCTGACAGATCGGGAGGCGAGAGGCCTGGAAGCGGAAAAATCAAGAAGTTGATCATGTGTGTTCCTCTCTTCCTTCTTTTTCTTCTTTCACACCCACACACACACACACCCTGCATGCCCCCACCCCCCCACCACCACCAACAGTAGCAATTTTCTATCAAACAAACACTAAACAGCCTGCTCAAAAGCATGGCCTTTGTGACATTTCATTTTCCATTTGGCAAGCTCAATTAATCTCAGCACTCCTATACAACCTGACGCACTTTGCCAGCCGGTGCTGCCTCGCATTATTCCCCTTTCAGGCAGAATGTACAATCTGCGGAAAACAGAGAAGAAGGAAGAGCTAGGCCTGCATGAGAGAGGGTGGAGCAGGGCAAGGCAGGGAGAATCTATGGAATACTCTAGTAGGCTGTAATTGCCAACCAGGGATTATGATGTAAATATGACAGTAAATAATGTAATAGCTTCCTGGTGGGGGTTGGTGTGGGTTTGGCGGGGGTTACAACGACAAGAGACAAAACAACCCCTGACAAATAACTGAAAGCAATGAATCAGAGAAGCAAGCAACCAATCAGAGAGAGAGATACTGTTTGTTATAGAGGTTCAGTAATGATGACTGGTGCTAGGCTGAGTATTTATTCAGAGGAAACTGCTTTCTCTGCCACGGTTTGCCAAATCATTGGTTTTCACTTCATGGCCTCCATGGAGCCTCTATGCACAAACTCATAATAAGCTATTTTACATGATGGTTTACATTGTACACACACACACACACACACACACACACACACACACACACACACACACACACACACACACACACACACACACACACACACACACACACACACACACACACACACACACACACATACTGTATGCACGCACGCACGCATACACAATCTGACTCCCAGACATCGTTACAATACAAATTTAATACAGTTTATTCACTTATCAGGCATCTTTCTAACTCATTAATTTGTACATTTCTATTCAGCATAGGGACATAAAAAGATATTGCCATCCTCTACATATAACACAACTTTTTAGAGGCCTAATGTTGTACAACAGAGGTCATTTCAATTTCTAATAATGCTGAATTCAATTGCATTGTGGGAAACAATGTCCTCCTTAATGGCCAACAGGGGAATGAGTCCATGTTACCATGGTTACACAAGAGATGGCTGAAACAGAGAGCTGTGTTATGGAATGAATGTAGGCCTTGTAAGGGACGTGTTAGCTAGGGGTTAGTTAGTTAGTTAGGGGTAGAGCGGCTGGATGGTAGCGAAAAGGTTGCCAGTTTGAAAGCTGGACTCTCCTAGAGTTAGGGTCATTGCTCAAGTGTCCTTGAGCAATTTAAAGACGCTCTTAATCCATAGAAACTTATCAAGCAATTAACGCTTACTCCACCAGCATTTTTTCCTTACATTTGTAGGTACTGCCCACAATTTTCATGTAAAAATCATATTTCATATTTCATATTTCGGTCTATGTTTCAGGTCGGACATTTTAGATTGGTGCACAAGATGTTGCTTCTGGTCCGTCTCTAATTCGGTCCCTCCACTGACAAGAGGAGGCTAGCGCTGCTTGCGGCCACCAGCATCAGTATCGTATCAAACAATAGTGGTACTAATAATACCACTAATAAGATTTCCGTAGTTTACCGTAGATCAGTGGTCATAACTCTATTTTGTATAAGCTTAGATCAACGGCAATAGCAGGTAAACATTTAACAAAAAACATTAATAGCATATACTGTACAAAGTACTAGTGAATATGATTTACTAGTACTTTGTATACAGTATAAGCTAAGATTACAATTTGCAATTGGTCATGTGGGCGTGTAGACACTGCCCATACTCAGATGACAGTGTTGAACGTGATATCAAACACTATTGTGTATTTATAATGGCTGAGAGGGCAAGACTCTGAAAGTATAAAATAGGGTTTTAAGTGGTTAAAGTGATTTTGATACTGCATTATGTTGAGGAGGGATACCCTGGAGCCCCCTCAAGGAGGGGGGGGGGTCCATGAAACTCACATTGACAACCACTGAACTCCGGCGCATGCTTGTATACATTCTGTCTTCATCTAATGCCTGTTGGACTGTTTTCAGTGCACAACAGGCACAAAGTACAAATTAGGCGTAAAGGTTGAATCAAGTTGAATTTCAGCATGCTGAATCTATAGGTCCAATCTGTATGCTATGTGTAATCCCCCACATCCCCCCAGACACACACACACACACACAGTATAGACCCCAGGTTAGTGGAAGGTTACGCTTCTGTCTGCTCGCATTATGTAGTTTATTTTTCTAACCATTTCACTGTTCGGTCTGGTTGACGAAACATGTAATGGATATTGCTATTGGATTCACCAATGATTGGATGATACGTGATTTGAATGGGAATGTTGTGCGTTTTGAAGGGCCACTGAACAGGCTGCCCCAGCCTGAGCATTGTTTTTCCAAGTGCGTATATATCTATAAATGTAAGCAGTTGAAAAGCTGTTTTGTTTTATACCTGGTATTCATGCAAACCACATTTTCCACTGTGTATGGCTCTACATGGTTTGAAGATGCAAAGGCCAAATACAGACATTAATCTTTATATACAAAACATATCTACTTAAACCGTGGTTACGTTTAGAAAGCAACCTGCAGCGAACGTGCTAGAATATCTGTATTTTATTGCATCATTTGAGTTAACAACAGAGTGGTGCGGTTTAGAAGACTGAACTTGTCCTCTTCTATACACCTCTGCAGAATTTAAAAGGCCAGCATATCTCCATGTGGGAAAAATGCCTATAGACTTTTATCTTTAGCCACAGTACCATGCACCTTGTGTTTCCTCCCTTAAACTGCTTATTCAAAGCATTTCTAAAGTCTTACTCATTTGTTTTAAGGTCTCGCAAGACACTCCGCTATCTTAAATATTCAGGAGCAGTTCTTTGTACAACTGAAATCACCTTCTACTCCCCTGATAGTAAGGATAAGATATTCTCTCTCTCTGTCTCTCTGCCTGTCTGTCTGTCTCCCCCTCTCTCTCCCCCCTCCCTTAAATTAGAAAAAGATAAGGCTTTACTCTCAAGGGCTCAAATAAAAGATATTTCATGCCCTCCAGCCAAACATTTTATTTTTTAATATTGTATTATGTTGCCAAGTTGACCTTCTGATAGCGTCTCTCACATGCACCCTCTTATATGAACCACAAAGACAGACAGACAGACACACACACACACACACACACCAGGGGCTGATGTAACATTTCCCATTGGGGGGGGGGGGGGGGGGGGGGGGGGGGTGAAAATGGTATGGGGGGCTACATCGCCTGTGTCGCTTCACGCCACAAGCGATGAAGTAGCACCCATACCATTTCCGGTTACAGGATTTGTATTAGACAAGTAAAGCATCAATAATAACATCAGTTCTTGTTGAAGTTGCACCCCCCCCCCCCCCCCACATGTCTATGCCTAGATCCGCCCTGACACACACGCTGAATGTAGACAGCTCCCACTGTACTCTGTGACCGTATGAGTCTCTGTGTTGTGCCCAAGTGAGCCAATAGGTGAGCGAGTGTCCGCACCGAGCAGCCGACGGGCGTCAACCCAACGCTGCCCTTTGCCTTGACTTTGCAAACTGTGGTGGACAGAATAGTTTATTATAGCCAATGATTTGTTCTGAAATTATGGCGGCGGGGCGGGAGGGGAGGGGTCTTTCCATGCCAGGGATGACAGATGGGGTGCACCCTGTGCCACTGCCACTGTGTCTGAGAGGCGAAAAGGCCTGAAACAGAATGATCACACAGTTAGTTACAGTATAACGCATCACACAGAGAGAAGCAGGACGGTGTGTGCAGAATGGGCAATGGGTTTTCTGAGAAAGAATCCCAACCTCAGTGTTTATGGCTGGTAGAAGAGAGCCAAGCTGTGATAAGGATCGACGGATCACCGCCTATACGACGTTATAGAGGTGCAGTGATGGAGATTAATAGGCGCAATGTCCCCTCACAGCACCGGTCCGACCTGAATATTTATTGAGAGGAAAGTGCTTTCCCTGCCACGGTTTGCCAAAAAAAAGATCTCCCTTTCTTACCTCTATCAGACCTCTTTTGCCCCACAAATCAGGCACCCATCTATTGAAGCAAGAATCTTGAGATCGATTTCGGTGCAAAACACAAGCAACCAATGTATGCTGGGGCTCGACTCACACGCCCTGACGCCCTTTGGTGGTGCACGGAATAGTTAACGCAGCCAATGATTTGTTCATATTTCATAAGGGAAACTGGTCCTCACAGCCAGGCCGTGCAGATAGATGGGGTGCACGCCATGTGCACTATGTCTGAGGCCAAAGCGCCTGAAACAGAATCACACAGTCACACTATAACATATCATAGATCAGGGCTGGGCAATTATTTTTCCCAAGGGGCCAAATGAGATACATAAAATGAAACTAAAGGCTGAACTAAATTCTGTGTAATATTAATGTAATTTTCAAGATAAAAGTAAGAGTAAGACCAACCATTTTGACACCAAGATCCTCTATTTCTATTTATTCAGTATTTGAGCCACAGAGGACCCCTATTTGATGACATTTTATCCCCACAGATCCCAAAACTAAAAAATTATTTTGCTGGATTTCACAAACAAAACAGGCAAACACAGATCAAAAATGACCTTCTTTTACATTATCTGGCTAATTCAGATGATGAATATTTTAACTCTTGAGAGCGTAAAAATGAAACCAAAGGGACCCGCAAGGGTCCATTTGGTTTCATTTTTACGCTCTCAAAGAGTTACATCTGGTTAACCAACTTTCCATATTTAACTGGAGCTCTCTCAAGGACCACTGGTGGTCCCCAGACCACTGGTTGAAAACCACGGTATCCTTTCACGGGCCGGTCAGAGTCAGCCAAAGGGCCGCATTTGGCCCCGGGCCGCATAATGCCCAGGTATGTTATAGATAGATAGAAGCCGTGCCAGCGGGAGGTGTGTGTGTCGAATTGGGAATTGGTTTAGAGAGAAAGAATCTCAACGTCTGTGTGTTTATGGCTCATAGAAGAGAGCTGAGCTGTGATAAGGATGTGGGGGATCATTGATTTTTTTTTTACCCTGCTCTTTCCTCAGAAGAGGCAAGGCTTTGTTATGATTCTCATCCTGAGATGGGCGATAAACTGAGCTCATTGAAAATGCTCGAGTTGGGAGTGGCGGCTTTATTATGCAGGTAAAACATTTATTAGCTGACTGTACTTGCTGGAGAGAATAGGGCATTAACCCCTAGCCGTGCATTTGTGTGCCTTTGGGCACACAAATGAAGGACGAGTCAAAAGTATCATGGCATTTGCAGTATTTGTCACTATGAATACACGTGCGCCTTGAGATTTTGACTTTCCCCCTGGGATGTGCCTTGGGCAGAAAAAGTTTGAAACGCACTGTACCAGAGCATAAGAGGAATGTACTGTATGCATCCCCAAATGCAAATAAATGCCTGCTATTATTATAATTGGGACGGTATAGCAAGTTGTGAGCGCACACTTCCTCTGCAGTTCAGTTGGGCAAGTCATAGAATGTGAGTGTTTTCAACCCAGCTCCGTGGTGTCTCTTTGCGTGATGCCATGGTCCGAGAATATAGACAGCTAGCGGACAGTATGGCTCTGAGACAGCGACACTTTCAAAGAAATTACAGAGACTGTCGGATGGCACTTACACCCACCTTCTAATGAGAGCATCAAAATCTCTTGGAAGAGCCAACCATCGATAAATCGAATATACGACAACCTTCCCTGTGTTTATAGTCTGATCCAGAAGAACACATTCTGCTGGCCACTGCTACAGACCTGATTATGAGGTTATATCTTCCCTTCTCTTCTGGAATCCTGGTTACATCCTGGAAACAGGTTAGAGGTAGAAAACTGACATTCCCTCATGTCATGGCTAGGGACAGCATCGGGATGGCAATGAAGGACAGGAAAGTCTGGTTTTGTGAAATCCATGATCTCAACATGCACAATGTAGAGTTGTGTAGACGATTGTAGACGATTGGCCAATTGAGAAATGAACTATACTTGGAGCTTTTTTCTTAGTTTTATTGTACTGCCAAAAATGCACTGCAAAAATATGAATGAAATAAAGGAGCAAATGCATTTCTCCCTCTGCATGGCCCTTGTTTTAAGTTCACTTTATTTAAAGTAAAAGTAAATATAAATAGATATTTCAGTATGAGTGCTAAACTTTTTTTTTTTAAATATAAAGCCCTTTTTCTTTCAACCAGTGAGGTTAAAGTGTACATCCACTGTGTGGTTGAGCAGTTGGCTTGTGGTGCACTTAGTTATAGCAGAGGAGCTGCTAGGTTATCATTCAGACACCATCTTCTTTAATATTTTTTTTCTCTCGTGTCTTTGATTGTGCTGTTTTTCCTTTTCTTTTTGCTTTAAGCTCTATCTGAGCGGAAAGTGGGCTGCAGCTGTGATTAGCCATCCAGCTGAATAGCAGCGTTTCATAGCAGTGGAGAGAGATCTTCATTTGATCTTAGTTAGTACTCAGTAATGTCATCCCCCCCCCACCCCACCCCACCCCATACGAACACAAAAACCCCAATTTGAGAAAATTAAAAATCTTTTAGAGGGACGTAGTTATCTCATGCTTTTTCCGCCGGATATTTTACTCAATTTTACCGGATATGTTACTCAATTGATGCATGACTGTTTCCATAACTGTCTGCTGCCTGGGTCGGTATAAATACAATTTCTTTCAATTTAGATAGTGTTGAATAGGGCATCCTCGTTGCTATGCGCACAAAGTGGCCATGCAGCTCCATCCGACATCTCCTTATCAAGCCTTACATTCTCCGGTGATTCGACGCATGGCCTCTGCTAACGTGCATATGAAATTGCCTATACAGTATGTAAATCTACACCTGCTTTGTGGCAGTGTGCGATTTCCACCCGTGTTCACTATTAACTACAACTCCACTCCACCTGTTGGCCTTCCTCTGTGACTGCATCTCGATACATCTCCCTCTCTTTAACAAGGTTCCGGTGCATTCTGCTTCCTTCCATTACCCGCCTCAACCTGCTATTATTACTGAAAATGAGCTGAGTTGTTGTACTTGGTCAGCTCAGGCGTTGTTTCCTACACAGGCTCTCTGTTTGCCGGAAATAGTTGTTCTACAAGCTCACGATGTTGTGACTGAGCTTGTAGATGTCATACAGTACCTTTCGCCACGCTGGTGTTCAAGTGGTTGAAGGGGAATTCCATCCATTTTCAACATTTTACTATTAATATTTACCTTAGAGATGTTGTGTGGACATGATTCCTCCTCATGCTGTGTTTCCTGGAATTTGGGGTCTGAAAAAAAATCATTAACATGGTGAAACACAACTTGAGGACACAATGAAGTTGTGTTTCAACATGTTAATGATTTTTCTTTTAGGACCTTTTTTTCTGAGAGTGTACATATGGAACCAAATCAAATCAATTTGTTTGACATTTATACACTCATAATTTTTTAAAGTGGGTGGAATCCCCCTTTAACTCTGTGGCCGCAACATTAAAGACTACAGTCTCAGCCAACTATGTCGATGTCTGTCAAACACCCAAACAGGTAATAAGCCCAAATGGACCAAATTGGAATGCGGAAACCATTGTACCATAATTAGCATTGTGTGTTGACAAATGTGTAGTCCTGAAACGATCAAGTATGAGGATGAAACGTGGTGTTATGGGCAGTAAACTGGCTATATGTACTCCGTCTGATTATGTCTGATCTTGAAGAAGGCTGGAGGACTGAAACATTGCCAAATAAGCATGGAGCTGGGGTGTGCAATGTGCAATGTATATTTAAGCCTTGGTTTCATGGCAGGCTGTGTCACAAGTGGAGCACATTTCTATTGAAGTTGTGGGGATAATTGTGTGAAAAGAATACGGACCAGCTCACATTATCCTTGGACTGTCACTGCAAGGCTTTGTGCTGGCTCTATAATACATTATGACATGCAAACGATTCAAGAGAAGATCAAAGGACGCTGCATGATGTGATTCCTGATTCAGGAAGCTTAATTCCCCGAAAGAGATGATTGCAGCGATCCCATGACCAAACAGCAAACCCTATGAGCACATCATGTACGTATGTTACCCTAACAGGGATAATTAAATGAAAACTTGCATGTTTTTATAATAAAAAAAACATTCAAACGTTGTGCCATGAGCCTATGTGAATGTGAATGAAGTCAGCCTCTCTTGACTGAAGCTTTGGATGAACTGGCACAAAAAATATATATAAACTATTATTTAGTAAGATTACGTTTATCCCTGTGCATTTAGGGCTTAAATACTATGAAAAGAGAGCTTACAGCCCAGATGAAATGGTTTACAGCCCAGGTGAAGAGGTTTGCATAGCCAACGTGTTACACGTTTTGGTTCATTGGAGAAAAACGAAAAGAAATCCATGCAGGCCTTGGTTATAAACAATGGAGGCTTTTAATATGCTTCTGGAAATGATCACTATGAAAAGGTAATCTTCTTTGAGAAAGAGTCAAAAGAAATAAGCTACCTCCCAACTCGTACAGCAACAAGCACTGTCATGCACACATTCATTACGCACACACACACACACACGCGCGCAGTGCACGTACGCGTGTGGACACACATGCACACCCATTGTATATCTCCAGTGCACAATGGGAGCTTTAGAGTATATTGTGAAAAACAGCATTGCAGGTGCCTTGTAAGCAAACCACAGTGGTCTACCTACAATATGCAGCAGCAAGACCACACACGCACGCACGCATGCACGCGAGTGCTTGTATCTGGGCACACACCGTAACCATAGGGTTATTGATTGATCCACCTCTATTTTGCTGAGACAGATGCTGTCTCTCTCTCTCGAGATGCTGATGGACTCAATGCCGCACCATTCTCTCTATAGCTTGTCAAGCACACATGCACGCACGCATGGATGTACACACACATACACACACAAACACACAACTAATCAGCCTGACCTCGCCGAACATAAAGACCTGAGATTCTTCACCTATGTGCCTCCTTCCAACATTCTTTGTTCTACTCTCTGTCCTCTAGCTCCCATTTACCATCTCCTCTCGTCGCTCAGTGCCGTTTCAGAGCTTTTACGCTTTCACTTCCTTTACAGCTCGGCAGCCATTTCACACATCTATACCTTTTATACTTCTTGCTTTTCAAATCTCTGCCTATGCAATATACAGTAGGCAGGGTTTTAACAACACTGCTGGTTCATGAAGAAGCTAAAATGTAACTTACAGTAGATGACATGTTATGTATTGCTGTGATTGTCTACTCATGTCAGGTCATTTGTAAACCTGTCATAGTGCACACACCATGTCATAGTATAGTGTGTAATGTTTAGTGTCATTGTAGCTCTGGACTAAGAGCATCTGCTAACTGCATGAATTGATTTTTCTTTAATATTATACTTTTTAGACAGAGGATAGGTTCTTGGTTTACCTAGATAGATTGCTATTTCTACGCATCTACACGTATTGCTTGTATGTATTAGCTGGTGTTTTCCTTCCCAATCAGTGCAGTACTGTGTCTGTGGTTTGCAGAAACTATACTTAGCCCCAATACATTCCCTCAGTCCCTACGGTCATTCTCTAGCTCCAAGATGAGGTCACATCTAACCCCTTCCTCACCACGGTTCAGAAACGCATGGTTCAGAAAGCGCATGGTTTCTGCACATTGAATCCAAAACATGAAGGTTAAACTACGTTGTAATTTAAATGGTTAAACAAATGTTGCACCTGTGGCTGTGCTGTACTGTACTGTTATTATTATTTTATTCTCAATAAAGAACGATATTTCAGACATGCCTGCTTCCCATTTTCACCTAGTTATTATAGGTGAAAATGTTACATGGGTTTCACTATTTAATTTATTATGCTTTCATGATGCAATGCATTCTGATTTGGGAGCTTATAGATCTGCAATTTTTGCTATTAACACAGGCGTACATTGAGATTTGGACTTGCATTTATTTCAACCGGCGGCATAAAAAAAGTTTGATGCCACACTCTAATGCAGCGTGTCACAGAACGCATCGTGAGATAAATAGGTTATGTTCACCATTAGTTGTCAGCCATCAACATCAGATGGGACTATTTTTAAACTTGGCACCTGTGAAATAATGCATGGGAGAGCGTGATATAATGAATGATCATAGCAGCAGGTGTCAGAAATATTCTTGTTTTAACCCGGGAGAGGAGAGTGAGTGGAAAATTGAGCAGATCTTTTCCGAGTGTTTATTTATTCATGCTCGGATCTGTCAGGCGTGTGGCAAGAGCTACAGCATGTTCTGTCGCTGCTTCCCTGATGCCGGCACTTAGCCGCTGATAGCTTGCTCTTGGCTAGTTTCCTAACTTTCCTGTCATACGCTTATTGTCTTTAGCCGGTAATGTCTCTGCCAAGTACCACTTTATCCTGCCACAAGATTGTGTGTGTGTGTGTGTGTGTGTGTGTGTGTGTGTGTGTGTGTGTGTGTGTGTGTGTGTGTGTGTGTGTGTGTGTGTGTGTGTGTGTGTGTGTGTGCGTGTGTGCGTGTGTGCGTGTGTGTGTCCGGTATGTGGCCGTTTGCGTGTGTGCGCACATGTATGTGCATGTGCTGGTGCATGTGTGTCTGTTTGTCCAAGTTTGGCAACTGCATTGTAAAAGTCACTCAGTTGTCAGTAACTCTGATGGCCGTTTTTACTGTAGTGATTCTCACCCCCCACCACCACCACTCCTGTGCAATACTCTCAGCAGCATGCTGCTCTTTTCTTTTTTTATTATTTCTAAGTCATATTTCCATTAGGGGGCGAAAGCAATCGCCGACACCAACGGCTGTCGCATGCAGCGGTTTTATAACCGCCATGACCATTTTGCATAACAATCGACCATTTGCGTAACAGCCGCGACGGTTTGCATAATGTTCAAGGGTTAAAGTTAGGTTTAGGAATAGGTTTTACGAAGGTTATGTTTAGGGTTAAGGGTTAGGGTTCGGGTTAGTTAAAGGTAGGGGAAGTGATTTGAAATTCATGGTGTAGTACCAGCCTGGTGCACTAGGGGCCCCCAACAGTAGCTACACTATGTGAACCTGCTGCTCGCTCCTGATTGGAGGAGAATTGGTGGTGACCTGGGGAACTTTTATTAGCTCCTCTGCTAACGTGGGGGAGGGGGAAACTCCATATGTGGTTTCCACACCTTATAATAGAGCATTTTAACAGAAAAAAATATTTTTGGGTGATATCTGACAAAAGTGAAATCACTTCCCCTACCTTTAAAACAGTCGACTGTTATGCAAAATGGTCGTGAGTGTTATGCAAAACATGCAAAACAGTCGCGACTCTTATGCAAAGCGGTCGACTGTTATGCAAAATGGTTGTGACGGCCGTCGCGGTCGAGGATTGCTTTCGCTGGCTCTCCATATTCTTTGACAGAAATAAGGAGGCAGTGCGATGTATCTGTCATTTCTGATCACAATATGTTCCATGTTTATTTATTTTTTTGGTACAGAAAATTGGCTTGTTGCTTAATGCTATATATTAATATTTAATCATTTATGGAAACGTAATGTCTTTCAGCAATGTCATCTACCATGTGTGGATGGATTATAATTGCATGTGCTTAGCCACCTACTATAGGCCTATAGATATACTGTAGTGAGGGCCAGTCTAATATCAAATCCACTATTTATTGTGCTTTTATACTCCAGTTGATAAAGGCCTGATTGGTCCAGCAGAGAGTTTGTGGAATTAGCCAAGAACACACAGGGGTGAAAAAGAAAATCTATCTCCCAGTCTGTCTGCCTGGTGGAGATAAGCAGGTCTTGCAACATGGACTAATTACTGTATGTGTGAGATTTTCGTTACCGCTATACCCCTTATCCCTTAACTTCTTTGCCTTTTTAAACTATTAAAAAAAACATTTCTCAGTAGTTCAAATGGCCAGTCTACTAGCTCACAACGTGTTAATAGATTGACATGTTGAAATAGTCCAAAAAAGTTTTTCAAAATAGTGAAAATGAAATAAGGGATATGGCATAAGGGGTTTAGCATGTAACGAAAATGGAGCCCTAAGTCTCTCTATGTCTCTTAACACAGACATGCAGAGCCAAATTGACTTGAGAGATGCGTTTTTACAGGGGTGTTTTTAAGGCCAAGAAGAACCCCTATAGCTGATACACATGGGTCAAATTGTATTGCATGTTGAACTCAATCTTCTTTTGTTAAAGGGATAGTTCACCTCCCCAATTTTATTTTGTAGCCAATAATTGAATGACCCTGCAGTGGTTCCATATTGAGGCACAAACAGGGGTGGATGTAACATTTCCCAATTAGGGGGGCAGGGAAAAATGGTGTGGAGGCGGCTTCATCGCCTGTGTCACTTCGCGCCAAAGACGATGAAGCCGCCCTCGGACCATTTTCGGTTACAGGACTTATATTAGTCAAGTAAAGCATCAATAATAACATCAGTTGTTGAAGCTGCAACAAACACGCAGAATGCATAAACCTAAAGGTCGGACTCAGAGAGTTTTCTGTTTTCAATGATGAAATGCTGTTGGTTTAGCGGTGCCAGAATTGTAGTTAGTTAGTAGCAGTACGAGTGTTTCAAATCATTTTAACTATAAGCACTTTAATTTGAAATATCTTGGGTTGTTTTGCATGTCATCATGTTTGGTGGGGCAGTCAGGGCATTTAGAGGGGCCCCCCAATGCCCATGCCTAGATCCGCCCCTGGGCACAATGCATCTCCTTGTGTCCCGTATAGGAATATAGGAAGGAAATAATTTGAGATTTTTTACTGGCATAGGAATGATCCAACAACTAAAACATATCCATGAATTCAAGTCAGAATGTCAGGCCAGGACAGGCACTTTAGCCCATGCTCCACCCAGGCACTGTCCTGTTGAGCTGAATCATGTCCTAAAAGCCTAAAGCCTTTCACAGGCTGAAGTGGCCGGTGGTTCTCTTGAGCGACAGGATGATCACAGCTGTAAAACTGTCCACATGCCAAGTGTCCTTCAGACCTCTATCAACGTTCCGGCTGTCTACAGGGCTATCATCCATCAGCTAAGTCGAGAGAATTTAATAGATCCATACCTGAGGTGGGTACTGCGAGTTCCTCCTGTTGAGCACCAGAGCCAAAAGTCATAAAACATTGTTTTACAACACTTTCCGTCCATCTCTTGGTTTAATTGATTGCTTTGAAAAGTTCAAGGGGGCAGCGGGGGTAATAATACTAATATGAGCTTTTTTTTTTTTTTTTAAGCAAAACAGGTTTAAAAAGCTCCTCCTAAGCCTTCCCTCTCATCTTTTCTAGCACCTCAATAAAAGCAAATGACTGACCACTCCCACTCTTTAAATGCCATAGAGGTGTATTATTGTCATCATACATCATAACATCATTCCTACTGCCGAGGCCGATTGGCCACAAACTCCACTGTAGACATGGATAACTCATGACAACGTTGTTCTGCGTGAAAACGTCTAAACATCAGAATTAGTAGAGCACTGTTTTCTTATTCGCTGCTATAGCCTCTTTCAGAGCCATGATGTAGAAATGTTCTACACCAGGGGTTTTCAACAGGTGGTCCGCGGACCACCAGTGGTCCTTGAGAGGGTTCCAGGTGGTCCCCAGCTAAGTTGTTTAACCAGATGTAACTCTTGAGAGCGTAAAAAATGAAACCAAATGGACCCTGGCAGGTCCATTTGGTTCGGGTCCATTTGGTTTCATTTTTTACGCTCTCAAGAGTTAAAATATTCATCATGGTCATGGACAGAAGCAAAGGAAATCTTTAGTTTTGGGTTCTGTGGGGCTAAAATGTCCTCAACTGGTGGCCCGTGGCTCAAATTCTGAATAAATGGTGGGCCCTGGGGTGAAATAGGTTGAAAACCCTTGTTCTATACACACAACATACTGTTGTCTGTATGTTGGGGTATTTGTGACAATATGCAGAATATAAACACACACCCTATCATATAAGCTAAATGGGGCAACACAAGTTTGGAAACTTATAATATCAATTTGTATTGTGTCTTTGTAGTTTTAATTGTCGGTTAGTCACCTTTACAACAAGGTATGGCGTGCAGAGATCGGACCTTGCTGGAATGAGTAACACTGCTAAACATGTGGGTTCCACCCACAAAAAAAACGTGCCAAATGAAATGTTGTTCTATTGGCATTCACTCTTGTTTGAACTTGCAACTAGCAGTTGTGTGACATAGTCTTGGGCAATATACCGGTATTACCGTTTATCGCGATATTGGAAATCAATACCGAGTAATATCATTGGGTCTGTGAAAAATATCGAATACCGAATATCGTCAAATACCGACATTATACTGTATTCTATTAAAATATGAGCAATGAGACTTAATTGTAACTATACAAACAATTTTCATGTTACACACATGCCTAAAATAGCCCTTATTTGGGCTAGGCTTTTTGGAAACAATGTATTTCCAACTCCAGTTTTTCCCTATTTAGGCTGCTTTAACAGCAGAGCGCTCAGTTTCTGACCCCTCAAAGTCGCAAATTCTGAGAAGTAGGTGACTGGTGGAGCGTTCCAACTCTGATTGCCGTCAATACCGGTAATATCGAATATCGAGCTAATTAAGACATTAT